>JARHVA010002145.1:1875000-2195000 GCA_037957365.1 Torreya grandis | reverse complement strand
TATGTTGGTATCCCTACCCACCCCATCCATTAGTTTTGGGATAAAAGAATCCATTGAATAAAAACCCAAAAATCATAAAATTAAATAAGAATAAGGTTCAGTAATGAGATCTAATGTCCACCAAATTTAGAGTTATACAAAACCAATCAAAATAAAAACATTCTATCTAAAAACAAAGAAGCATTTAAGAAACAATCAAATATCAAACAAAATGATTCCATGACCACATTCCATTTTCTCATTCATTTATATGGCATCCAAGGGTGATATGACCTTGAGTATTACCCATAGGGCTTCCTAAAAATACATACCATATCCATAATAATCATTCTAAAATTTGGGAGTAATACTAACTATAATATTCATAAGAAACTTATAGGAAACATGATGGAGTTTCAAAAAATGATGTGATGGAGAGTTAAATAGTCCCATATAGATATTATGAACCTCACATGTTATTCCATGAATTCCCCACATGACTCCAGGATGCTCAAATTAAAATAAACAATAATAGCTAATGATGCACCTCAAAGAAGATTTGAGATAAGTATTAAGGAAAACTAAATAACTTACTTCAAAAAATCTAGGCTTAGTAGTTGAATCTTCTCTCTCATTTTCTCTTCTTTTTACTTTTCTTCTTTCCCTTTTTACTCATTATCCACCTTACTTCTTTCTTAGTCTGTGTGTTCTTGAAAACTATCCTTGACCACCATAAAACCTCATGCCAAAATCTATGGCTACTAAGAGCATTAAATTTTACACAAATAGGTTCCCAAAATAGCTATATCAACCACTCTGGTAGTGGTTGATATGTATGTTTCCTTATTATTTTCTCTCTCCTACTTCCATAAAATTCAATAATGATTATCAATTGTAATTTCATCACTTTTCCATGCAAAAATAAACCCCACTCATTATTTTAATTATTAATTTATCCAAAACTAATTCAAATGCCAAACATTAGATTTATATGCTCATGAGTCAAAAGAGGCTCAAATTTAAAACCAATAAATTCATCTAAACTTAATATACATTAATCCCCAAATATTGTAAATATCATTATGGCCTTAGGCATTAGTGTTATGTTATGCCAGTAAAACATAATAAATCATCACAACATATTCATAGTATTTTAAATCAATTTTTACAAAAATAAAACTCTTGTTTTTCCAAATTTGACTCCAATGGTCCTACAATATAATAATTGAAAACAAACACAACAAGCACAATTGCCCATATGCTAATGATGGTTGTTAAGATTAAAATAACAAAACATGCACAACATTGGTTTGATAAAGTAAAAAAACATCATAGAGAGTATGGTGGAAAAGTTAATCTATATAATTCATTAACCTTTATTATCATTTATCCATATGGAATTAGTGCAATAGTTATGTGATTTTTTCAAGCCCAGACCTAGCTAAAACTCTTGATTTTTACTTGTAATCATAGAGTGACATCAGCAATATTAGTTCAAATATTAATTATAAAATAAAAATTGACTTTAATATAAATACATATAACATAAAATGAAAATTACAACATGAATCTCATGAGATAAGCACAACTCTAAATACATGTCAAATCTCATAAATAATAAACTAGCTTGTTACAAAAGTGCAGTGGCCACATTATTCAAGATCTACCTAAGCAAAATATTGCATCCACCCCCCTAAAGGAGGCATCATCCCAAGGCCTACAAAAAGTGGTGAGGATATTTCTACCTAAAAATATTTTCATCTTCCCAGGTGACACTTTTCTCTCTCAGTTAGTCCCATTGGACAAACACTTGTTGAATATTTCACTTTCATAAATTAACATTAGGATGGGCCAAGATATTGATTGGGTCAAGTTAAAATATCCCTTCATCCACCACCTAGATATTATTCCAATAATAATATGATATGTATTATAAACATATATTATCAATAAATCCACATGAAACACATCATGAATTATATAAATGGAAGGAGGAAGATCTATGTGATAGGAAACACAGTTCCTCTTTTCCACTATGTTGAATGGACAAAAAACAAGGAGCTAGTTTGGATGCCTTTCCAAATTTATATATATCATTTTAGGTCTAACCCTAAAAAAAAAATTATGAATTACTTAGAATTCCCTTAGATACTGATTTATATCATCATATTTATTTTTTCTATCTAATTCAACTTTAATCCTTTGCTAAATGAGATCCATTTACTCATCATATTCATGCAAATTATTTTGACCTACAACAAATTAATTTTATGAACCATCCCAGCCAAGAGAAGTTATAAACTTTCACCCATAAAAGGATTAAAAAGGTTCCATTTTTATAATATAATGGTAAGTTATATGAAAATTCAGCCAAATAAAGTTAATACTCCCATTTAGATTGTTTATACATTACACACATTCTCAAAATATATTCCACTACTTGGTTCAACCTCTCAGTTTGGCCATTTGTTTCTCGTTGATATGCTAAACTAAAGTTTAGTTTTTTCTAAAAATAATAAGTCAAGGTTTGAAAAAGCTAGGAAGTAAATAGTTTATCCCTATTAGAGATAATAACTTTTGTAAACCCATGAAGGCAAATAATATCTTTCATAAACTTTTTGGCAATCATGGGGCATCATAAGTAAGATTACCCACAATAAATTGAGTAACATTGTTTGATTTATCAACTACCACTAATATTATTTCATGTGTACCCCAAGACTTAGGTAGTCCCAAGATAAAACCCATATATATTAATACCCACTTACTTTATAATACAACATGATGATACAACAAACCGTCTAGATCATAGTGTTAAGATTTAACACACTGACATTCCTGTAGACACCTGAAGCTGGCCACTAATGGCTTCAACCAAACTTCATACCAATTCTTACCAACCATTACAAATTAAGCCTAAGAATCACTGAATGTTCTAAATTTACTTATGCATCATTCATCAAATCTCATAATCTCATTAAGACATCCCTAATTAGGGTATCTTATCTTAAGAAACAAAAACCTCTCACACATTCATCTCTAAGCATTATATGACATCATAACATGCAATTTGGCCTATAGACCTATTAAGTGGGACAAGTGCACACATAGATAAAATATTAGAAATGCTAAAAATACTAATAATAATTAATTAAAATGATAAACCTAATTAAATTTATAGTTGAATTATCCATGAGTAATTAATGAGTTATCAAAAAATAAAATAAAAAAATCAAGAATATCCTTGCTTTTCTTGATTACCTTTTGTGAGTTATCAAGCCTTTATAAATATCTCACCCATGCCTATTCATTAAAAATCATGAGGTTTTGAAACATTTTAACTCTATTAGGGTTAATTAACTTGATTAGGTTAGGTTTGAAGCCATTCCATGTTTACAATGCACTTTAACTCACCTTGAGTTGGGGTTAGTTCCCAAGCCTATAAATACAAGCATTTGCCTCTTCATTTAAAGAGCTTGGATAGAGTAAAGCTATAATGCATTTTTTATATAAATATTTAAACCAATAGTGTTATCATTCCAAAATCATAAGCCAAAACATTAATCCATCATAAAAATAATCCAAAGAACAAGCCAACAATGGTGCCAAGGAGAGAAGGAGATAACCAAGCTCCATTGCCAAAGACTTTTTGCGCACAAGCTGAGCAAGCAACATGACAAATAATTTGGAGCATTAAAATAAGGTAAAGATCTTGTTGTTATTTAAAGTTTAGTTTTAGTTTTTATTTATTTTTTATTATGTTCCCCCTATTATCTGGGCTAGATATCTTAGCATGTTAGTGTGTTTATTTCATTGTTTTATGTTATAACACAATACTAACCTCCTCTCTATTGTTAAAATTCCTATGATCACAAATGGCATGCCTAGTGGGACCTAAATCATCCCATATAGCAAGGATACTAAGATTCAAAAACAAAATTTTCAAATGAATTGTTGAAAATCTTAAAAATTATAGTTTTAGCTTTGGTTTTGCCATATCATTGTTTTTGTGTTCACTCAAATTTACACAAAAACTAATATCAATTTTACCTAATTGTTATCAGTCCTTATCAATTAACATTGATCATGTATAATTGATGTTGATCACTATGTGCATCCCCAGAACCAACCTCGATCACTGTGTAGAATAGAAAGATCATAGGGCATTTTTTGGAGCTTTATTTGGGATCATCTGGAATCCATTTTTGATGATTTTTTTAAAACCACATGTTTTCTCCTAAATTTTAATAATATGATATTATTTTACATTAAATTTGCATAAATTTTTCAAAAATATCGAAATGGAATTTTGAATCTTTTTAAAGCTCCTAATCATTATTTCTTGGTTTCATTAACTTGTATACTCTTTATTTAATCACCTTATTGCAGGTTTTGAGGAGTTTTTCTATAATTTTGAGTTAACTAATTTTTTTTAATTGTGTTAGTTTTTCCTTTGGGTTCACAAGAAACCAATCTCGATCTCTATTGACCAGTATCAATTATTACCAATCAACATCAGTTTCTTAGTAACTGGCATAGATCATAGGTAACTGATATCAGTCTTTATGTTTTAAAAATAGGAAACCCAAGAGATATGTTTTGAAAAATTGTTTGCTCATCCTTGATTTTACTTCAAATTAGGAGGAAAATCTCTAACCCTTAGAGGTCCAAGGTGGGAAAAAACATGAATTTATAATTTTAGACTCATGAACATTTCATTTTAAGTGTTTAAAATGAATTTAGCTAACTCTTGAACACTTCATTTTGGTGCCTAAAAATAATGGATAACTATTGAATATTTGATCTTAGTTCTTAAAAGTAAAATATAATTTGTTAAGTATTAAACACTTCATTTTGGTGCCTAAAAAGAATGGTCAAGTCTTGAATATTTGGTTTAGTGCTTAAAATGAACATAGGTGTTTTTGCTTAAGTTATTTTGTGAAAATTATTATAAGTTTTTAAAATAATCCAAGGGGCCATGGAACTTAATAAAACATCTTAATTTGGTTCCTATAACAAACATTCACTTAGATTGCAATTTTTTGAAAGTGTTTATTACTTGTGTGTTTTTTATGCAAAATGAAAAGTGCATGTATGCTCTCCCCCCATCCCCTATAGGGAAATTTGGTGATCAAAAGAGTATTTTCACTTGAAATTTTTGCCTAGTATAAGGCATGGAAATAATTTTTTCTAGGCTCTCCCCAAAACCCACATGGTTTGGGTGATCTAAAAACAACCTCTAAAGTCTTTCCACTTAGTCATTTATTTTCATGCAATTTGGATTATGAATGGGAGTTCATAGGTTTTTCATGAGTTTTAGAGAAACATTAATCCAAGGTTTCATCTCCCCATAGTGTTTCAACACCACTCCATGATATTTTATACAAATTAAGATACACATACAACAAGATCTAGGGGTTGAGTAGATAACATCTCCTTTTGTAATGAAAACCTGAGTCAAGTATGGTTAACCAAAGGATTCCACTAAGAATTCCATGGATGGAATCACTATGAAAAGCAATATACCCTTGCATAGTAAGTTAATTTTTATGAACTCAATTGACTTGAGGCCTCTCTATCATTATCCTTACTTGGGACCAATCTAGATATTTGAAAACTATAGTTTTAGTTAACCCCATTTGACCAACCTTATCAGTTATAGGATTTAGGATGTTATATAATTTCACCCTTATATTTCTTGGTATTTTTGAGTTTAAAACAATTTATTTTTTATGCCACATTATACTTAGTTTTGTTTATACATCACTCCTTTATTTTAGGAGGCATTACGTTGGCTATTTTATTACACACCTTTGCCTTAAAATATTTTGCCAAACTTATTTATGTGTTTCACTTGATTGAAATGGGTAATTTTATGTTGCCCAAATAATTTTAATTTTATTCATTAGTGTCTTTAAAACAAACCATTATCACATCTTTATAGAGTGATAATGCCATTATGCTTCTCAAATTTATTTCAAGACTTGTTTTCCTTGTGCCAAATGCCATTTTTTAGAACCAACTCCATGTATGTCTTTTGAATCTTTGTATTGTGTCATTATGCCATTTGATTTTGTCTAGATTTTTGTTTATTTGAATATGCCTATTTTTCTAAGTTGAGTTTTTAATTAACCTTGCCATATTCAAATTCAAACATTGATTGATTTTTGTTTATGCTTTGATTAATTGGGGCTTAGACACTGATATTTATCTTTTGGGTCATGCAACTTAGGTTAATTCATGACCTAAGTTTGAAAACTATTGATTGGATATTTTCCTAGTGTTGTTATGCCATTCAATTTTATCTAGCTTATTTGTTTAAAGGAGCCTAGTTTTTCATAATTATTTTTTACTTTTATTTGAGAGAAATAACCTATCTCTCCATATGCCTTTTTCCTTATGACCTATTCCAATTGACCAAGTTCACATTTGAATTACATATTCCTAGTCTATGGTAAAGTGTTCCAAGTTTTTTAGATTAAAATCTCACCTTTGTTTAAAGTCTAGTTTTTAACACCATGTTTAGCCAAAATTTTAGCACATGCCTTATTTAAGCCTATATTTTGACATCATATTTGGCTAAAATACCTAAAAGCTTTTATTTTTCTTAGATTATACCTATCGAGAACACTTTGTCCCTAGATTTTAGCATACCAATTTTTATTTATCCACTCAAACTTTTCTATGTGAGATATTTGACATCAGACATATGACATTAAATTATATTATACCAAGTTTTAGCATAAACCATTTTGGAGATACATCTCCCATAGACCAAGTTTGAACCTTTTGTCATCTGGACATTATTTTTAGGAGTTTGTAGAACTTTAAGCCTTTTATGAATATTTAATTATTGATGTAGATATGTCTATCTACACTTATGATGGAGGTACTTACAATATAATTTATGATAAAATAACTACACAAATGATCTTTGTTTAAGACCCCCATGGTAAAGAAGTGGTTTGTGAGATGGATTTATATCCCCCTTATAATCCTCAATCTACGGAACAAAGTCAAGTATCAAATTTGGTGATACCTTATTTTGGAAGGTTAATATATGATTGTCACTATATCATGATCACCCATTCCACCACCTATATCATTAACCCTCCATAATATATGAGCTACCAAGCTCCACGGCATCCAAGGAATAATATTTCTTTTCTAGGACCTCATCCTTTGGCTTGTACAAGCAATCAAGCTCCATAATGCCCTATCATTTATGTTTTAAGACCTCATCTTTTGGCTTATACAAGTAATAAAACTCCACAATGCCCTACCATTTTTATTCTAGGATCTTATCCTTTGGCTTGTGCAAGCAACCAAGATCAACAACACCCTACCATTTCCATTCTTAGAAATCATCCTTTCAATTTTGCAAGCAACCAAGATGCATAATTCTCTACCATTTTATTCTATAACCTCATCCTTTAGCTTGAGTGAGGAAAAAAGTTTCATAATGCCCTATGATTACCATTCTAAGATCTCATCTTTTGGCTTATATGAGAAACTAAACTTCACAACATCCTATCATTACCATTCCAACACCTCTTCCTTTAGCTTGTGTGAGCACCAAGCTCCAAAACAACCTACCATTACCATTCTAGGACCTCATCCTTTACCTTGTGCAAATAACCAATCTCCATGATACCTTACCATTTCTATTCTAAGACCTCATCCTTTAGCTTGTGTAAAAAATCAATCTCCACAATCAATTATCATTATCCAACCACTAGTCATTCTTCAACTATTGCCAATAATTCCCCACTATAGAAAATCCTTTCCAATTATCTAGTCCTGACTGAGCCAATCAATACCTCTCTAACTAAGCCAATCATTTAAGGATTAAGAAATATCAAAACTAGTATTTTATAATTGATTTTAAATAAAGGCTAAGAAAACCAACCAATCAATGATGTTTTTGTTGAATCAACCATTTTTTATGAGTTAACCTATGATGAATCACCTTTTAATACTATACCTATTATTGAGGAGTGTCACTCTAACAAGCCAATATTTAATGAGTCACTTTTTAATGATTATAACCAGCTTTGGTAAATCATTATATTGACCATATGCCTATTTTTCAATAGCCCCCCTTGACAAGTCAGCCTCTAAAAAGTTATCTTTTGACCTTTTTCCTATCATTGAGGAGTCTCACTTTGACAAACTAGTCTATGTGAATCCCATTATGCCATCACAGGCCATTACTAGTCCCATACTAAATGTTTAATAAGACATCATTATAAAAAAATCCACACTAGATAAAGAATCAAAATTAGAGTCAGGTTTTATTCTTGAATTGACATCAAATTTAGCATCAAAAGTAGTATCAACATCAGTCTCAATATCAGATTCAGAGTCCTTTGAGTTAGAATCAACAATAAAATTAGAATATGTTCATAGTTGTTATAACATTGATTACACATGCCTTGCAGATTAATTTGAATATATTTATGATCCTTCCATGGTTTTTGAGGATGATTAATTCAAATTCAACATAAGTTCTCCTATTATATTCTATGAGGATTATGATTCCTCTTCCCATTCCATTACCATTACATATGCCATTACCACCAAGCATCCTAGGCATTATATTAGCATTCCATCTCTCATAAGTATCTATTAGGACTGATAGAATCATACCTTATTGAACTACATCCATGGTGACATATCAATTAAATAACATTAAGGAGGTAAGACCAAATTCATGTAGAATAAGAATAATCTCCTAGTGAAACCTTTTCAAAGGCACTAGGGGATAATCAAAGTTCAAACTCTACATTTTCTAGTGAAACCTTTTCAGAGGAGCTAAAAGATAATCAACATCAAAAGTCAACTTTCCCTAGTGAAACCTTCTCAAAGGTACTATGGGATAATCAAGATAACTTCATTGTTGAAAACCTCTTTGAGGCACCAATAACTAAGGACAATAGTTCTTCACTACTTGATGAAGACAATATTCAAGATGAAATCAAAATAGCTTACATCCTTCAACATAAATAGATGGTAGCTACTCTCAAGCCCAAACAATAAAAAAATGTGGTAGTCTTATTGAGAGCATATTCAAAATTATTTGCCCCTACCACATCCAAAATTATGTTGAATTAGAATCAGTAACATTATGTGTGCCTAAAAATCCTAATCATCATTTATTGCCCAACCACCATTTAATCTCATTATCATCCACCTTTACACCACCAAATCAAACCTATCATCAAATATTTATCCATATTTACCATCCCTAGCCACACCTTCCTTTATAGAGGCTATAAAAATAATTTGTCTTGATATTTGAAGGAAACATAATCAATGACTGATGAAGAACACAACATTATTAGAGTCTAAATTTATAGCAAGTTCTTGACAGAGCAACTATTTAGAAGAATTGTGGGTTAGTAATTTACATGACTAATTATTTTGGTTGTATCATTTGTTGATTAGGATGTGCATCTCCACATCAACAAGAACAATGGAATCATTTACCATACCTAGGCCAAAAACATTTACCATGCCTTTTTCTTTTGCCATTTATCATACCTTTTTCATTAGCTAAAAACATTTACTATGCTTTCCCATTTTTATTTACCTTGCATTCCACTTTGCCATTATTTCATACCCTACCATTTACCCTCATCTTACTACTTGGGGGTAATCCTCTTACCATTTTATCTAATCTTAATCCCATCATCCTCCTAAACAATGCCATATCTTATGCCATTTTACCATGCCATCCCTATTAGACCAAAGACTATTTTTATCTATCCTACCCTATCTCTATTTGATCTTGGGTCCATTGGATTTTCCCACACCTTTCATGAGGGGATTTTAATCTAGTTTTATTAGTTTTATAATTTTGCATTTAAATCACAATTTATGAAAGTAGTGTGACACTTGATCTGACAAGTTATCTTTCATTCACATTATAGTAAGTGTTCTTGATTATAATCACATTTGGGCAAATCAAAGAACCACTATCATGTTAATAATTATAACTACCTATGGAAAAATTCATAGTACTAACCTATGTCATTGTTTCCTAATTATAATTACCTATGGGAAAATTAGGAACAACACATTTTACCATGCATTATTGCATCACCTTGTCATTACTATTCTCATTTACATGGCCATTTGACTTAATTTGAGAACTTATTGTGACCTAGTCAATTCTCCTCACGTTTTATGTGGATATGATTACTATGATTTGAGGTCCTTATGGGATTATGTAGGATGTTCTCGATTCACATTGAGGTCAACTTAGTCCGTATTTTCCATATGCTCTCACCATTTTACATGTAACCTAAGCTAACACTCTCACCATTTTGTGACTAGGTATCTTGTCAATATTTAAATGAGTTGAGATACCTTAAAATTCCAAAAACATTCAAAAAATTTAAAATATATAAACATTTATCCTATCTAAGCCTAGTTAGTCATCCTCAATCCACCCTACTTGGGTAAATCTATTGTTAGGATGCTTTCTTTTTCTTTTAATTTTAGGCTTTCTATGTGTTATTCTCATTTCTTGTTTGTTTGATTACTTGTTTATATTATTTTAGTATTGTAACTTTTCTTAGTATATATGTGTTCATTAGGTTATTATTTGTACATTATTCTTTAGTCTATACATATTCATAAGTCAACATGATCATCATGGTTTTTTTATCATTGTTGCATCGTTTTCAATTATTTATTAGATCAGGAATCAATCCTTATGTATATTTAGGTTAATTCGCATGATGTTCTATATTATGATGCCTACCATCACGTGCTACAACAAAAATTAGCTTAGGAAGTTTTACAAGAAATGGAGCTACAAAAGGTTCTCCTTGGTACCTTTGACAAATCCTCCCACCCTCCTTAATCAAATCAACCCATTGACCATTATAGTTATATAAATACTAATAAGGATGAACATATCCACATTATCAGGTATAATTGAATCATTCACATTGATCAAATATTATTCTTCTATTCATCACTTTCATCACTTTGTGCATCCTTTTGTGCCTAGTTATTTATGGCTTCTTCAGTCATTATACCATCACATCTATGTTTATGCCTACTCATTTTTAGTCTATATAATAGGTTATATCCTTGAGTTATGATTACCAATCTACCCTACTGGGGCAAAATCAAATATCATTTTTCAATCTTGATCATCTTAATCATTATAATTAACTATGGGAAAATCATTATTTTAATTCATCAACCCTAATTAGGTCATATGTTGTTACCATTAATTATAACCACCTATAGGCAAATCAATGTCTCAACATTTGTTACTGATTATAACCACCTTTGGGAAAATTGATACTTTCTAAATCAATGTATGCAAACATTTTCTCTATTTAGATTAATCTTACTCATGGGTTAATTTCATTCTTCTTCTTCATTTTTTAGGGACCATCCATCAAATGTATGTGATAGCCACTTCCTCAAGGGGGAATCATTATAGGCTTCCCAAACATTCATTGGATTTTTTCCTTCCATCATCATCTTATTTTATGCATATAAGACTTTTACAATATTTGAGAATATGTTATTGTTCTTATACTTGCAACAGCTTCCCAAATAGGGGCAAACTATAGACATCTAAAACTAGACACCAATGGTTTCGATCAAACTTTAGATCAATTCTTACCAACCATTACAAATTAAGCCTAAGAATCACTAAACACCCTAAATTTTCTTGTGCATCATTTTTCAAAGCTCATAATCTCATTGAGACATGCCTAACTAGGATAAAAATCCTAATAATAATTAATTAAAATTCTAAACCTAATTAAATTCTTATTTTAATTATCCATGAGAAATTAATGAATTATCAAAAAAATAAATTCAAAATTAAAAAATATCGTATCTTTTCATGATTACCTTTTGTGAGTTGTCAAGCTTTCTCAAATATCTCAAAATATCTCACCCATGCTTATTCATTGAAAATAATGAGGTTTTGACACCTTTTAACTCTATTTGGGCTAATTAACTCACTTAGGCTAGGTTATAACCCATTCCATGTTTAAACTACACTTTAACTCACCTTGAGTTGGGGTTAGTTCCCAAGCTTGTAAGTACAAGCATTTGTCTCTTCATTTGAAGAGCTTGGATAGAGTAAAGTATAATTTAGGTTTTATAGAAAGATTGAAATTAATAGTGTTATAATACTAAAATAATAATCCAATCCATTAATCTATCACAAGTATAATACAAATAAAAATCCAACAAATGGTGCCAAGGAGAGAAGGAGATAGCTAAGCTCCATTTCCAAAGACTCTTTGAGCACAAGCTGAGCAAGCCACATGACAAATCATTTGGATCATTCAAGGAAGGTAAGGATCTTGTTTTTATTTACATTTTAGTTTTTTTTTTTCATTTTTATTTATTTATTATGCTCCCCCTATGATCTAGGCTAGATATGTTAGCATGTTAGTGTGTTTATTTCATTGTTTTATGTTTCAACATAATACTAACCTCCTCTCTATTGTTCAAATTCCTATTATCATAATTCTAAGTATTTTATACAAAAAAATCCACATAATTATTTATACTAGGCCAAAATTTTAACCTTTTTATCTCATGTATCATTTTAGTAACACTTGGATGAGTAAAATGTGGTGCATTATGAACTTATTCCAACATGTACTACCTTAAGTTTCTAGATTTAGGAATAAAAAATATGCCTTGATATGTCAAAGTCTATTTGATTCCAAGGAATAGTTATCAAAAAATTTAGCCACTATTTTTTGGGATAATTGAGCATGGATTTGTCTTCATTCAAAGTCTATTAGTTTCTAGTTTAGAATAAAATTTATAAAATATTACCTTTACATAGATATATTGACCAAATATGTTCTTTTATTACATGCATTAGCTAATCTATTTCCCTTACCCTTAATGCAATAAATATCACTATAAAAATTAATAATAAATTCCATCCATATATGATGTCATGAATTTATTTCATCTTAAGAAAATAAATTCACAAGGTTGTAGTGATTATATTTTACCATAAAGTGTTGCACATGAAAAAATTGTTTCCATTGCTTAAGAATGTGTACCATAATTGGAAATTGAATATCATCTGTTAGATAGTTATATTCATGTGTTATAAGCTTATGGTACTCTTAGGTAAAAACATTTTAATATTGGGTCAAAATAACCCCAATGTCCACTTTACAAGCATCAAACCAAATTTCAAAGTTTGCATTAGGATCTTAGATAACAAGGATAGGAGCATAAGTTAATAACTCCTTAAACTTTTGAAAAGCTTCTCACATTGAGGATTCCATGCAAACTTCTTCCCATTATTGTTGAAATAATTTATAGGGTTATAAATCCTTTATAAGTATTCAAAAAACCTCCTACCCTCATAAACCTATGAAGCTACACACTTCATGAATTTTATTAGGGGTTGTCTACTCTCTAATGGATTTAATCTTAGCGGGGTCTATTGAAAGGCATTCCTTAGAGATCGTGTTCCCTAGATAATTAATTTCTATTTGGTATAATGATATATTATAAATATTTAAAAAAAAATTATGTTTCCTTAGTCTTTGAAAGACTAAGTGTAATTTTTGTCTATGATCTATTTCATTTCTAGATTAGATCAAAATGTCATCCATAAATACCAACATAAAATGATCATGGAAATATTTCAATACATTATTCATCAAGTTTATAAAATTACAAAGGGAATTATATAATCCAAATGGAGTGATATAGAAATGATAGTGTCCATACCTTATTATAAAATTTGTTTTATGAACATAATAATATTTTATGTAGAATTGGTGGTATCTTGATTAAATATCTATCTTGGAAAACATAGTTGGCCCCTTTTTTTGATAAAATATCATTGATTTTTGGAATAGTGTATTTCTTATTGATAGTGACTTTGTTAAACATTATATAGTTAATGAAAATTATTAATATACCATCCTTATTATTGATGAATACAACCAAGGATCCCTAGGGTATTACACTTGGCCTAATCAACCCCTTTTCCATTAACTCTTATAGCTAAACTTTGAGTTCCCATAGATCTAACACATTAACTTGATATGGGGCCTTGGATGTGGGTGTACATCCTAGTATTATATGAATATAAAAATCAAACTCCCTTTGAGGATGCAAACCTAGAAGTTATTTTTGGAATACATCCTAAAATTCTCTCAAGATAAGGTAGTCTTGAAAAGCATGTTCACTTTATGTAGAGATTTCATTTAGTTATATAGCATAAAGTTTGTAACCTTTCTAATTTATCTTTTTACTTGTAAGGTTAAATTTATATTTCTATATTTTGGCCTCATTATGCCTTGGATCTCCACATAATTTATAATATCATTAAGGAATTTCACCTTCTTGTTGAAATATTCAAGTTTCACTTGATGATGTTGCATCCAGTCTATGCCTAAAATTAGGTCAAAATACCCTAGTGGTGCCAAAAATAAATTTAATTGAGTTTTAAATACTTAAAAATCTAGTTCATTCTACTCCAAATATTATATAACTACTACTCTTTTTTGTGCGCCAAACTCAACCTATCATCCTTATCTTAACCTAGAGGTTTTAGATTTTCACTTAAAATTAATTGAAGGTGAAATGAAACTATTATTTTTGCTAGAATAAATTATAATATCTAATGAAAAAATATAAATTATACCTTTAGTCTCTATGTAAGTCAACTATAAGTTATCCTTTCTATTATCAATAGTAGAATATACTCAGTGATGTGCAAGCAATTTCCCTTAAATTAGGGTAAATTCTTCTTAGTAATTATTATCACCACATTCCCAATATTCAACAATTATTCATGGAGGCAAAGGGACCATAATATCTCTTTTATCTAAGCCAAAATATTTACCTTATTGTTGATTATGGTTTTGATCATGCTTTCTTATAAAATTTTGAGGTTTGGAACTTCTATTTGTATTCTGTAATCTTCCATAATTTTTTTTGTTCCTCACAACATTTTTATTCTAATAAAATTTATTTTAAAAAATATTCACTGAGTTAATATATGCTTCAGGCTTAGATGGCATATTATTTTTTTGATACTCTTGTCATGACTTGAGGAAATAATTTTTCTTTTCTTTATCATGGTTTGAAGATTCAATCACAATAACCAAAAGTGCAAGGATTTGTCATGTTGACATCATGCATCAACACATCACATAATTCCAAGTTTAATTTATTCACCTTCGTTTATTTTTATTGCATGTAATTTATATAAAGCAATATATTTAGAAACTTTTTATAATATTATATAACACTCATTCTTCCTTGTTTTAACAACTAGAATTTAGTAATATTTTATTCCTTATAGTTCCTATTTAGGTATATTTTATTAAATTACCTCCCAAATGTATCCTATGAGAGGGTCATTTTATCATAACCACTAATATTTCACAAATTCTTCCACCATAATGTAACATTACCTACCAACTAGTAGGCTCTTATATGAGCCTTGATATTTCATCCCATATCATGTAGACTAAACTTATTTTGCATGTTCAAAAACTACACCTTAACAACATCTCCAATTTCTCCCTCAGAATACATATTATGCAAGAGATTATTAAAGTCTTTAATTTTGGGATCCACCACATCATAATGCCTAAGGTTCTCACCCCTTTGTTCACCCCCCCCCCCACCCCATGTACTTCTTAATTCCCATCTCCTTCTTAAAAATTCTCTAAACTTACTAATATCTAGCCCTATGCTTACATTTGCACTTAGATGTTGTGAAGTACACCTAAAATTTCATTTAGTACAATATTATTCCTATAATGGCTATCAAAATTATCCATGTTAGCATCTCCGCCAACATTCACATTTTTTCCAACATTAACATTATTTATAGAATCATCATTATTACTGATAAAAATCTTGAGATGGTCATTTTAAGCATGATCATTGCCATTTTTTCCACCAATTTCATTATTATCAAAATTGACATTGACATCATTATTTACAACATTGTTACCAACATTTTTGTTGCCTAGGTTTATGCCAACATTACTGCTACTTGCACTATTATTATCTTCCCTTGTTGGCTCATGTCCTCACCATCCTAACAAACACCAATAAAAGTTCAACCAAATGTTTCCAAAAGACCCCTAGTGTAATAAATAGGCTCTAATACCACTTTCTCAATCCCTAAAAAGTATCTTAAAATTTTTTGGAACTTTGAGGGTTATGGGTATTGGATTCTAAAATTCTATCATATATGCATACACATTTTCCAACAATTTATTTATTTTGTTTATGAACTTGACACATGATTAAATTATTTTACTATATGTGGAATTATGTCAAAATTATTTTGGACACACTAGATAAAGGGGTTGATATCTTCTTTAAATAGGTTAATGAGTCTAATATCTTTATATAAGGATTCAAGAGTAATAATTACAATTTTTCAAAGATGTTATAACTTCAAGACATTTATAAGTAAAAATGATAAATAATAATATTTAAATAAATAAATAAATAAATAATCATTATTAATATGGTTTATAGAAGGAAATATGAAGAAACTAAGGTCATTTTCACAAAAGTTACCAATAATTAATCTACACCATATTTATATGATTAGTATTATTAGGAACTAAAAGTTTCCAACAAACTTCTAAATGTTAATATAGCTAAAGTATATTCATGAAAGATAAGCTACCTCATAACTAACTTATAAATTAGATTTAATAAACTTGTCATCTACATCTAGAAGACGTAAAATACTTTATACTAGAAATAAATAATGTCTTCTAGAATTAGTTGAATAACTAAAGAGTAAGAAATAACTAAATATACATGGTACCCTTTTTCAATGATGCCAATGTTTTAAAACTTTTGATATACTGATCACATACTAATTAACAATACAACTCCCTTAATAAATATTTTAAACATAGTATAATTGTCATTAATAATAGTGATAATAACATCAAACCTTTATTTATCAATACTATGACAAACAAATTTCCCTTGTTACGTAGACCTGTAAATACTTTTTTAAGACCTTTAAACAACTTGATATTTTCTCAAGATCATCTTGTTACAAACATTGATGGTAAAATCATGAAATTAGTAAGTTTTTATATTTAATATTCATTATAAAAAATGTTAATTAATATATTATATATTATTATTGTTGACTACTAGACTTGTACCCTTGTGAAGTTAATTTTAAACCTTCACAGTCTGAAGTAATACGGAGATAATCCTAGTATGTGGGTGGCCTAATATGTGTATTTAATCTCTAGATTCTATGGGTTATCTCCCCTTGATGTATTAGTTAGGATCCCTACTCTATACTACCAACTTGCAAGGGAAAAGGGATAAAGGTAAACTAAAAGGAAACCCTATATAACTAGGGTGATACACCAAAATATGACCTCCACTTATGTAATATTAAATAAAAGGATGAATAAGAAAATAAACCTAATTTCACTTCTCAAATGAGAGTTATCCATACATCAATGTTTCACATAGAGGATCAACTTAATGGATGATCTAAGGTAACTAATCAATAGGTCTCTCAAAGACACTAAAGAAATATCATAGTTGCAAAACATACAATATTATTAGAGAACACTATGAAATATGTAAGGATGAGATAACACATGAAAATAAGTAAATATGAAAGGACAAGATGAGAGAAAACATGAACTATCATTGTCATCTATCAATAAACCATGAAAATACACTAAACCAAGATTTTAGGAGGCATAGATTCTATATTATTCACTAAAAATAGGCAAGCACACATGTTTTTTGAGCATGTAATTACCACAAATTAGGTTAAGAATTATTAAAATTCCAAAAATTTGCTTACATATAGTGAATTGAGAGAGAGGAGAGAGAAAGAGACAAGAGCCCACAAACTAGGAAATAAAACCTTCACTTAGTCTTATTGAAAACACAATGTAGTATTTTATTATTATTATTTCCTCCATCCTTATGAAAATGTTGTAACACTTCATTCTTCATTAGCTTGAAAATCTTGAATAAGTCTTTCTCTTTCATTGGTGGTGTTTGACCTACATAAGTGCCTTGACTCTTGATTAAACTCACTATATTCTTGGAGAATTCATCACCCTTTAAAGTAGGTATTCATGCTTAGAACAAGTATTTTTCAAGATCCTAAACTCCTACATTCTATTTTTCTAACTTTATTAGACTCATAAAAGACTCTCCAAGCCAAGTTTGACTTATTTCCCAAAGATGACATAGTAAGAAAGAAGAGTTATTTTGGATTTTAAAGACCTTTTGACACTTGTTCACCTTATTAAAATCCCTTTCATGACTTATTCTAAGTAAAAAAAAATTGTACCAATTCATGGATCAACTTGATAAGGCCTATTAGGAGTCATATACATTGATTTAGTCTTTTAGCCCCTTAAATCTCTCATTATTCACCACGGCATAGAAGGGAAAAGGTGATTTTTTTCTTGAAGTCTAAAAATTCATTCTATTTATGGGTATTTAACAACATATCAAACCTATAAAAAGGATTTTGAATATTTAAACCACTCAAAAATACTCAATATTGCACCAAAACCATGATTTCCTTCATAGTTCCTTGTATCCTTTTTTTACAATATCTCCTTATCTGGGAGAATATAGATATGATAATTAGAAAACAAACATATTAATAGGTATAATTTATCTCTTTAAATCTCCAAATAAAATTTTGTGGCCTAACTCTGAGTGTAGCTATACTTTATAGCTCATTCTTTTAGTCAAATCAGGCCTAATTAGCCCTCCTAGACCTATGAAGAGAAATATTGATACTAAGAGCTCCAACATGTGTGAAAATATATTTAAAAAAAATTATTCACTTTAACCTTGTTTTCACCATGATCCATGTCAAATTTTGTGGTCTAGAACAATGTAGAAGTATGAAAAACATGAAATGGCCATTGGTAAGGTTGTCCTTTTGAAGCATTTTCAGACTTCCCTAAAAGAATCAATTGTTTTGGACACCTATGAACACTTTTGTGTATATTATTAAACTTTTATAGGTATAATAAGTCCCAAATCACCCCTCTAAATTATTGGCATCAAACCATGCTCTTCAATGCCCCCTATTTTATCTCAAAATCATGAAAAATTATAGTTTTTGTATTATTCCATACAATTGAAGGTATAAAAAAATTCATTTGAATGATATTATGAGAGCCTAATACAATCTATGATAGGTTTTAGGGCCAAGTTTTGTCATTTTATGTGATTTTAAGGTCCATATTTGTAAACTAGTCACAACTAGGGTTTTGGGAGGGTTTAAGACTTGTATAAGGTCTTGATGATTGTTCATAAATAACATACATATAATTGACATCATAATTCCAAAATATTTTTACTAGGGGACCCCAAAAACACCTCCAAACATTAATAGGTTTAATTCAAAGTATGAGAGATTGTATGAGCATATGAAGTTATTCCTCAGGTGATTGTCTTAGCTTTCTTTGAGCATGAGAGGTGTCAAAAATGGGTCTTGGGTATAAGAGATCATTATAAATGATCATATAAGCTCATAAAACTTAAAATAAATCCCCTCCATGGTTTAATATTCTCTATAAGTGTTCAAAATTCCTTTATATGCATTTAGTGCCTAGTTAGGGTGCTTGGGGTTTGAGATTACCTTAATTTTTCAAGCCCTCAAGGGTACTTAGACTGAGAATTGAGGTTTTTTTACACTTGAGATTATATTTATATCATTAAAATAATTTTTTACCCTCGTAAAATCCATTAAATAGATCTAGAATGCTTTATTTGTGTTCTTGAATTCAAGCAGACCTCTAGGTCTCTTGATTAGACCCTACAAATGAAGTGGCCCAAGTATGAGACAAAACAATAGATATATACACTACTAATATGACCTTTCCAAGACCATGGAAACTTAAATCCAATAATTACCACCAAATTTACCAAATTTAATAGATATATCATGTTGATAGAGGCCTGAAAAATAAAATTTCACAAAACTTAGCTAGTTGGTTGCTTGAGTTTTCAATAGGTTTGTGACTACGTTGTACTTAAAATCTTTGTGATCAAGAGTTTTTATTACCTTGGATGAGAAATAATTATTATTTTTGGAATTCATGGAAATGAAACATGACCTAAAAATCCACTGATAACTTGTATTTATCATCACTTGACCATTTAGGTCTCTCCACACTGTTTGCCTCACTAGTCTTGAAGGTAGTCTTATCATTTGTACATGTATATTTGACATTTTATAGGTTTTTAAGTGTTATTTATGGTTTTAATAACACATATTAGGTATACAATCACTTTATTAATCCATTGGTACCTTATGAAATCACCCTAACTCTTTCTTATTCCTCACACAAGCTTCTCTTCATCAATTGATGCATAAGTCTCCTAGTCCATACTAGAATTCCTACCTAGGTTTTGAGTTTAATCTCTAATTAAAGCCTAATTATAAATTTTATACTCCTTAATAATGTGAATCAATATCTTATAATAACCTTTGATCATTTTTTTTTACCTATTCTACTTGCAATCAATCTTATTCACTACACAGTCAAGAGTAACCCAGTTGTAGATGGTTATTTAATTATGGAAGAGGTCTATTACATTTGTGAGGTATTATAGATACTCCATGATGTCATAAATATTTTTATACTCCTAAATACCTTAATAAACTTATTTTAACCATAAAAAAATATTAATTTCTTCTCAATTTTATTTATTAAGTGTCAACATACAATCAAATAGGTCTTATTGATTATAAGTGGTGATCTTGGGTTCACTAAGCCTAGAATGGAGGAGAGTGATATCTTAATTGTATTTGATATGAGTTTATTAGATGATATATATTCCTTTAAATAATTCATGAAGATTCACAGACCTATTAACCACCTTTATCCAACCATATTCACATGCCATTATTTAATCCAAAGTAGGATGGCTATAGGTAATGTCTAGACTGAGTTTGAGCTTTTTGGGAGAAGGTAAAGATGATTGAGACCTTGGATAGGTCTAAAAAAACCAAATTTTCCCACTTATCACTTTTAACTCTATATATTTTCTCCTACCTTGCATAGATCATGCATAATTTCAATAATTTTTCCAATCTCCATCCATAGGTCATGATTGTAGATGCTTAAAATATACTGTAAGCTTATGGTTAGACCTCAAATTAGTGTCTTTTAGATTCAATGATATCTTTATTCATCATGAACCACCTCTTATCATCTTGAATAAACTTTTTTGATCAACAAACTTATAATGTATAATATGTTAGAAAGTTGTCATGGTGGTGTCTTATTGAGTGGATGAAGAGCCTTGAGAATCTAAGTGACAATGATAAAGTGTGCAATGTGTTTGTTCTAGTGTGATTTATGTATGGTTGGTTGATATTTAGTATTGACATGGATATATATGTTTATGGATGTGTATGGTGATTTAAGAATATGAGAGGGGTCTTATCAAAGGTCAAGAAAGATTTGAGAGCTTGTGTGCATAAGTTAAATTCATATGGATTTTCATTGTTCTCATATAGACACCTTGGGTCTAGTGGCAGAAATTATGAGTAGAAAATTTGATGACATCACTAGTGCCACGTGGGAATGAATCAAGAGGATTTGGTCATATTTTTTTTTTCAAAATAGTCCCTATTTGTTATGAACCATATCTCAAGTCATGCATTGAAGTATGGTAAAATATATGAGGGTGAAAAGTTGGTTTCTCAATCAGAATTCATTGTTTTCCCATACTTTGCCAAATTTACAATGTGGCCAGAAAGAGTTGAGTAATCATGTTGATGAGGTTAGACTTTATATGTGTGAAGGTGTCAGGAAAAAATTATCATATGGGTTTGTTCATTTTTTTCTCTAGTTTATTTGCACTAATTTTTAGATCATGTGATATAGCATGTCAAAAGATACTCATATACAAAGTTAGGTTCCCAGATAGTTTGACTATGTTTTCCTGAACTTAGCCAATTTTGCAATGTGGCAAGAAGAGTTGAGTGGTCATTTTGATGGTGTTATATCTTCCATAATTAAAGGTTTCAAATAGAACTGATCATATGGGTTGTTTAATTTTGATCATAGGTGTTTTTTCTAAATTTGAGATCATGCACTGAAGCACAAAAAAAGTTATGCTTGTTCAAAGTTGGCCTGCCAAGCAGGTTTTGACATAGTTGGATCTATGATAGAAGATTTTTAGAATGCATTTTAATAGCATTATATCTCACATGCACAAGGGTTTCAAGAGTAGTGTGTCACATGGTTGGATTTTCATATATGAGGATATCATCTAGTCCAAGTTTGAGATCATGTGATTAAGCATAATAGAAGTTATTTAGGTGAAAAATTGGCTACTCAAGCATATTGAAAGGGTCCCCATTGTCATTTTTGAAAGAGTTAAAGCTCAAACAAGATTGATAATTTGTGTTACTCCAAGGAGTCAAAAAGTAGTGAGATAAGGATAGGTGCATGATGATTAATGAGTGAGCAAAGTTACAAGATAAGGATCCAATGATGAGTGGGTGTTCATACAGATTGATCTAATGGTGAGAATTGATCTTTAAAGATTTGGTTGATCCATAGAGATTGATGGAGAACATTAAATCAACATTTCAATATTACATGAGATGAGGTCAATGTGATTGAAGTTTAACATATGATTATTGGCACCTATGTGTTAAAGATAAAAATAGATCAATGGTACATATTTGATCTGAGATGAGAGGGCACAAGATTAGAGCATTGTGTTGAAGGTTAACTATCACCATTTGAATTGAAATATTTGAATTTAACATAAGGAAAAATCAGAGCTCTATATTTTATCCATATCTTTTAATAGAAGTAAAATTTATTGCTGTTGTAAAAACAAAAGTGGTAGAGGAATCCAAGGCTCATCTATCTATATAGATTTAAAGATTTGAAAGTTAGTATAGTCAAAGTTATTGAGCCTAGAAGTTAACTATGTGCTCGACTATGTTCTACAAGTGAATTGAGAAGGATGTTTGAGCTTGTATTGATGTTTTTTCAATGTCTCATGAGGAATTTTATATTAGAACATGTTGTAGACTCCATGAAGATGATCTATGTGTATTTTAGAGGTATGATCAATCTATCTTGAGTATGAATAATGCTTAAGAATTTGACTGTATGTTTGGTAATGTTGTTCGTGTGTATAAGGTCTATGTTTGAGTTGTTTGAGCATACATAAAGGTGAGATAAGATGATTATGATCATTTAAAAATATTTAAGGGGATAAAAAGAGTGGAATCATGTATTTTAAATTGGTCCTATGTTATTCTTTTTCTTCATGGTGAGCTAAATGTGTGAATAGATCTCCATGAGACTTATAAGAGCTACAAGGGCCTTATTAAAAGTTGTAGATGCTTAAGGGTGACTCATAGATGCTATGGTAAACCTATGAAGATTGTTTTAAGCCATGTATTTATGTGTTATATGTCTTAAGGGTTAAGGCATTCCTAATGGATAAATATTATGTTATTAATCATAAATGCTCTATATATAGTGAAATAAAATGTGATGGTTTCTAGACTTAAATGTCTTAGATGTAGTGTGAGCATTAAAGAGAATAATGAAGGAGGTTAAGTGTGCCCAATGGATGGATTGAGAAGTAAATCAGATTTAGGACTTTGTGTATGACCTGTAGGTCATGTTTTTGAGGTTATAATAGTGCTCTTATAGGCTGAGCATGAGCAAAGAGGTCTAGAGTGATCCAAAAGGATGTTTTTAATGTCTTAAGAATGAATGAAGAATTATTATTATTTATGTAAGCTTATTGGTTGATCTAAGAGGTAGATTAGTGTGTGGAATATGTGTATGACCATTTGGTCATGTTATTCAAGTTGTGATAGAGTTTTTGCTATAAAGGATGCATTGAGTATGTAGAGTTGAAGAGTGGGGATAGTTGAAATATGTAATGTGTCTTAATAGATCTTTGTGTGTTGCTTCAAGTATGTAATGTGATTCAATCAATAGGGAGTTTTATGGTGATAGAGTTGTTATTGAGAAGTATAGGGTGGTCCAAAAGGTAGTTTTGGATGCATTAAGTGTGTATATTTAAAGAGAGATGATATACTTTGTATATTCATTAGACTGGTAGGCAATCAATGTTATGGAGATGTGTTTATAGGTGTTGTTATAGGTGATCAACATCTAAGGGGTTTTTTCCTCCTTAAAAGGTGAAACTTTATAAAATTCTAGTTATTTTGGGTGTTCAACTAGATACATGTAGTAGCTCCTTATGGGATTGCAGTCTCACTAAAATTAGGAATGAAAATTCCTTGATCAGTAGCTTGTTGGTCTAAATTAGATCTTGTTACTATAGGATAGTAATCTAATTACAAGTTTTAGTGGGTTTTATTCCCCAAGAGGGTTTCACACATATGTCATTTGTTATGTGCCTGATCTTGTAATATCTTTATTATTCATTACTATGAATGATGTCTATGCCTCATGAATGTGTGTATTGATTGACTAAGAGTTTAGAACGATTAGAACTGAAGTTGAAATATTTGGGCTCACTAATTCACCCCCTCTTAGCGATTATACCTCTAATAATTAGTATCATCCTTTCGAGGAATCGTAATAGCTTTAAGGTGATCTTAAGTAGGTAAAAATATGGATAAGTAGTTAAAGAAAGAAAATCAATAGTGGAAGGCTATGATCAAGGCACTAGAAGAATAGATATGTACTTTGAATAAAGATGCTGAAGAAGATGAGAATGTTATGAATGATCTCAAGGTTCAGCTAGTAGATGCCAAGATAAGTTTGAGTTCCAAATAAGAAAATTGTTCTAAAAAAAGGACACCATGTTTGATAAAGAAGCTTGTCATAATAGTAGAGAAGATGATAGTGAAGAAGAAGAAGATGATCTAGAATCTGAGATCATGAGTACACTTGGTGAACTAAAGGAGTAGAAGAGGAGGAATCACAAGATGAGGTATGTGATAAAAGGTCTTGAAGCAAAAGTCATGTATCTTGAGGGAGGTTTGATAGAGCAAACATGTAGAATAAAGGATGACATGGATAAAGAAGCTAAGAGTGATAAGGAGACTATCCAAGTTCTTAGATGTTAGTTAATGGCTGAAATTTCAAGTATAAGAGTTAAATAGAATGAGAGAATTCAATTATACACAAATCTAGGTTCATTTATGGATGAGCATGAGTAATTTTTTGTCAAGATAAGAAAGCTTAAAGAAGATAAAAAAATTTAGAGCAGGTCAAGATCAATGAAAGAAGGTCTGTTAGACAACCAAATGCTTTAAGGTATGCTAGTTTATTTCATGATCATTATTATACATGTAATACATATGGTCATAGACCTAAGTACTATAAAATGAATTCAGACAAGTTTGGACATTCATGGAGCTATGATAAGAGTTTTTAGCCAAAAATTGATCATAGTTTAAATCTGTCAAAAAGGTTTGAAACATGTTATTTGATTCAGTTGTCATAAGAGTGGACATATTTCTAGATTCTATCCAAATAATGTTAATAGTCTCTAAGGTATGTTAACGGATATTAAACTACTAGAAGGTTTGAGAAAGAACAAACTCACGTAAGGAAACTAAATTTAATCATTGACAATTCATTTAATCATAAAGTTAATAAAAAATTTGCTTTAGAAGGTTGTGTTACAATTCAAGATAAACTCAAGGATCAAGTAGGTAAGATGGCTATAGAAGACAAGAAGATTCAAACTATGGTATGGAGACCTAAGGTAGTAAAGACTAAGAAGACTAACCCTATTGTGTCCAAGAGTCTTGATGGATTGTTTGCCAAGGTGGAAAAGAATTAGAGTTAAAGGAGAGTCAAGAGTTTCTATTTACAACATTTATTGACAAATCTAAAGAAAATAATAAAGTCAAGGATTTAGTTAAATTCAAGCAGGACTACAAGTCAGAGAAAGATATGGAGATATGGGAGTCTCTTGAGTTTTGTGACTTTTAGTCTCACTATGTCAAATGGGTGTCTCTATCTAGACTTTAAGGAGACACTTGTCAGTCAGAGGAACCTTGGCATTTGTTAGATATTGTTTGGTTAGAAGGTATGAAAACAAGGTATGTGTGTGCATTCTTTTTATATATCTATCTATTGGGGAAAAGAAGTTTGTGAAGAATCTTAGTGGTCTTATATTGAAAAGGATTTATCTTGTTGATCATGTTTTGGATGTTTTGGTATAAAGTTGTGTATTCCATGGAATTCCATAATGTTTTGAATATGAGGTATTTTTATATGAGTATTTATTGTGATTAGACAATATTTGAAGACTCATTGAAGATGTCATGTTTTTGATGGAGTATGAAGTTAGGGGGAACTTTGTAATTGGTCAGGTCCTAGGATCAGAAGACTAAGTAGTTAAATCTAAGTAAGAAGGTGTGGAGAAGTAAGTTTGTGTGCTCAAGGTGATAATTCCAATAAAATAAGTTCATTGGTTAAGGGGAGTAATAACTTCATGAGCTTACACTAGAGATTTGTGAAGGAGCTATTTTGCAAGATCATAATGGGTATATCCAGGTGGCTTAATGAGGTTCATGCAAATCTCAAGAATGTTTTGATTCTTAGAAATGTATATACACTTATTTATGATGTGCTCTAGGTGATTTTTTGGTCTAAAGGTATGTTTGTACTAATTGATGATTTTTTTTAGTACTCTCAATTTTCTCAATTTTTGGCTTAAGGGTAAGTAGGCCTAAAATGGATTATAGTAAGTCTATGTTCCCAATGGTTTTTATGTTTAATATTTTGTCTAGAAGTGTGTGATGGGTGTCTCCAGGTGTGAAAGAAGTTTTAGAGGTGTGCATAGACTAGAAAGAGATTTTTTCACTTTATTTGTTTAAATATTCTAGGGTTTTGGGCTCTGCTAGAAAAGTAGTTTGCTTTATGAGTTAAGGTCTAAGTATTCTTAATATGTTTAATGGGATAAATGGGTGGTCAAATCAGTATTTATAGATATTTAAAGGTTTATGGTTCTCAAGTTTTTGTCAAGTTGGAGGCCTAATTAGATAGTTGGTTTGTGAAGGAAGTATGTTGTAGAGGATAAGCTTGGTAATGCAAATTGGTTTAATTGAGGGGGAATATGAGAGTGCTCCATATATGAAGTTTTAGGTCCTAAATATGTGACTACTAAAAAATTTGGGATCTATAAGGTTCAGGTAGGGCTACAAAGAGGCTAGACATGCCTAGTTTAAAGAAGAGTGTCTTTTTCTCAATTTATCCAAAAGAGAAAGGTATGAGTATTTCAAGGTGAGTTCTCAAGTTGTTTTAGTGCATATTTACTATTTGGTTAGTGGCATGAATTTATATTGGTGGTCCTTATGGTAGTTTGAGAGAGAAGGCTAGTTAACATGTGTGATGGTTCTTCATGGTGTGTGGAGATTTGAAGTTAATCAGAATGTACAATTGCTCAAGGTTCTTAAGGGGAGTTATTCTTAGATTTTTATTGATGTGTTTTATCATATTTATGTGCTTTTGTGTGTTTTTTATTTATTGGTTATAGTGCTTGATTGAAGATAGTGTTGGCATGGAGCAAGAGGATGCTATCGAGGCAAGCTAAAGTAGGCTCAAGGTAAGGAGGATTTTGTATAATCTTTATAAGATGGTCCTTTCCTATTTGATAAGTCTATTTAGGTCATCAAGATCAGTTTGTACCCACTTTGTCATTGTGTCAAATGGTGAGAAATTTCTCGATGGGGATAAAATTTATTGTTATGAGAGTGATTTAAAGACAAAGAAGGTGAGTTATATTTCTATATATGATGGTTGTTGACATCAATGAAAAAGGTGGATATGGTTATAGATTTATCATGATGATGTAATAGTGGTGTTATGGAGGTGTCCTATTGATTTGATGAAGATCCTTGAGATTCTAAGTGACAATGGCAAAGTGTGCAATGTGTTAGGAATTAAGTGAATGTAAATCAGATTTATAAACCACCATAAAATCACAAAACCATATTTTAAATGTGTGAAAATCATTTTTAATTATGCAAAAATGATTCCTTCAAACCATAGTATAATATGAAATCATAAATGGAGAGAACAAAACTAGAAAAAACCATATAACATAGATATATTGTGGTTCACCCAATGTGGGATACATCCACCAAGAAAGTCCTAAAATAAATCAGTAATCTCAAACAAGATTATAATGAACTCTCACAGAGATATAAAAATCTCCTATAGAAAATGCTACATAAAAAACTACACTTTCACCTGCACCTACACTTTTATGTATCTCAAAAGATGTTAAAACATACCCTATAAATGAACACCTTCACTTTGAAAAACACATACACTTTTGACTCCATCTCCCAAAAGCCACACTTGCAAATAAAAATATCAACAACTCATAGGTCACACCATACCCTATATAAATAATAAATGGTGTAGAAAACATCCTCCAAAGAGAAAACTTTCCATCCTTAAATAAGATAAGCTCTATCCATGAAGTGACAAACCACATTCCACCTTTCAATTCATATCCAAAAGGTCTCTAGAGTAGGAATATGTCATTCCTCTCCAAATGGCATAGCTTCCAATGTAGAAGTCCAATCCACTTCCATAATACATCAAGAAATTATTAAATACTGCATTTAACAATTTTTATCCTCCTAATGAATCATAGAAATAAGTAAACACATCATTTAATAATTTATTCTAATGCATCATAGAAATTATTAAATACATCATTTAATAAATTTCTCCTAATGCATCACAAAAATATTAAATAATTAATTAATTCCATAAAACAAGGAAATCAATCCCACTTCCAAAAAGTATGGAAGAATACTTGAAAATTATTAAATAAACATTTAATAACTTTCACCCACATGAGGAGCAAAGGAAAAATTTGCTCCCCACATCCTTGGAGCTTTCTAGGCCCCCAAAATGTACCAATAAGGTAATGTGATATCCCTAAAGGGCTCCACACTCAACAATCTCCTACTTGGAGACCTTTTCTCCTAAACACAATCTATCACTATTCCATGACCACTAAGGCCAACCAAATCTAAAGATAGTCTCAACTTGTCCAATGTGACCACCTTAGTCATCATATCCATAGGATTCTGTCTAGTATGAATCTTCTCCAACTTCACCAAGTTCTCCTCCAAAGTTGTCTTGATGAAGTGATAATGTAATTGAATATGTTTTGTCCTCGAGTTGAAATCAAAGTTATTTGCCAAATGAATAACACTCTAACTATCATTGTGTAGTCTCCCAACTTCTTTCTCATGCCCTAACTCTTGAAACAACTCTTATAACCAAATCATCTCCTTGTTAGCCTCTATGGTAACAACATACTCTGCCACTATGGTTAACAAAGCCATAACCTTTTGTATCCTATAAATCTAACTAATCATTGTATCTCTAATAATAAATATATATCCTATCATACTCCTACTATAAATATCCCCTATCATATATAAGTCCACATAAACACACAAAGTGGTATCTGATCCACCATAACATAATGTAACATCAATAGTTCTTATCAAATACCAAAGAATCTATTTCACTACCTGCCAATGCTCATAACTTGGATCACTCATATACCTACTCACAACTCTCACTGCATGGGCAATATCCAACCTAGTACAAACTATGACATACATCAAGCTACCAACTACCAAGATTAAGGTACCTTAGACATCTTTAAAAAATTAGCTTCCATCTTGGGACACTAATCCTTTGATAATCTAAAGTTGCCTTCCAAGGGAGTACCAATAGATTTAGCATCCAACATACTAAACCTTTCTAAGACTTTTTTCACATAATCTGATTGGGATAAAACCAACTTCCTCTCCTTATTTTCATGAGTAATCCTCATACCAAGGATTTGCTTTATAGCACCCAAATCCTTCATAGTAAAAGAGTCACTAAGCTATTTCTTGAGCATGTGAATACGATGTATGTTTTTTCCTGCAACTAACATGTCATCCATATACAAGAATAAAATAATAAAGGAACCATCATCAAAATCTTTGATGTACATGTAATGGTTAGAATTACACCTTTGATATTCTTGTTCCAACATAAAATAATCAAATCTCTTATACCATTATCATGGAGCTTGTTTCAAGCCATACAAGCTCTTCTTTAATATGTACACATAGTTCTCCTTCCCTTTAACCTCATATCCCTATGGCTATTTCATATATAACTCTTCATCCAAATCACCATGAAGAAAAGTAGTTTTTACATCTAACTATTCTAAGTGCAAATCCTCAATTACAACTACAACAAGAATAGTCCTAATAGAAGTAATTTTTAGAAAAGGAGAGAAAATCTAATCAAAATCAATAGCTAATTTTTTTGCAAACCCCATGACCACCATCCTGGCCATATACATTTTTCTTCCTTGATCCTCTTCTTTTATTTTGAATATCCACTTGTTTGGCAATGCACTCTTGCACTTGGGTAGCCTTACCAAATCCCATGTTTAGTTCTCCATGAGAGATCTATGCTCTGCATCCATGGCTTGTTCCCATTTCAACCTAGCATCTACCTACATTGCTTCCTCATAACACTCTAGTTATCCATTGTTAGTGAGTAACAAATAATTCAAAGGAGAAAAATGTTCAGTTGCTTTTCTTACCCTAAAAGATATTCTTACCATAGGATTTTGGGGTCCTTATGTAGAAGATTCCTAAACTAATTCATAAGATATTTTTCCATCTACAATTTCATCCAATACTATGTACTCTTTTTGTTCATGTTCTTATTTTTGAAACTAATCCTTATACATGACTTTTTCGTTAAAGACTACATCTCTAAACCACAATATTTTATTATCTTTAATTCTCCATAAGTGGAAACCAAAGTCATCCTCACCATATTCAACAAAGGTGCATTTCTTTGATTTAGCCTCTAACTTGGTCATATTATCTTTCTTGATTCTCCTCACCATATCATGTGATGTAGCACATCAAAAGATATGTATATGCAAATTTGGGCTCCTAGGAAGTTTGACTATGTTTTCCCATAGCCAATTTTGTAATGTGGTAAGAAGAGTTGAGTGAGAATTTTTCTGGTGTTATATCTTTCACATGTAAAGGTGTCAAGTGAAACTAATCATATGGGTTTGTTCAGTTTTGATTATAGATGTTTTGTACTAAATTTGAGATCATGCACTATATCATGGTAAACGTTATGGCTATTTAAATTTGGCATCCCAAGTAGGTTTTGATATAGTTGTCTCTGTGATAAAATATTTTGAAAAGGCATTTTAATGGCATTATATATTGCACACACTAGGGTTTTAGGATCAGTGTGTCACATGGTGGGATTCTCCTATGTGAGGAGATCATCTAGTCCAAGTTTTAGATCATATGAGTAACTAAAAAATAAGTTATTGAGGTGAAAAATGGCTACTCAAGTATATCGAAAGGGTCCTCATAGTCATTTTTGAAAGGGTTAAATATTGAGAAATATCGACGATGTGCATTACTCCAAAGAATCAAGAAGTAATGAGATGAAGACAAGTACATAATGTTTAATGATTAAGTAAAGGTATAAGATACAGATTTAATGATGAGTGGATGTTTATAAAAATTGATCAAATATTGAGCATTGATTGCTAAAGATTTGGTTGATTTGTAGAGATTGATGGAGTGCATTAAGTTAACATTTCAATATTACACCAGATGAGGTCAATGTGATTGAATTTTAATGTCTAAGCATTGGTGCCTATATGTTAAAGATAATAATATATCAATGGTACATATTTGATCTAAGCTGAGAGGACACAAGATTCAAGCATTGTGTTTGAAGGTTAATTATGACTGTTTGAATTCAAATATTTGAATTTAACATAGGGAAAAACTAGAGCTCTATATTTTATCCATATCTTTCGATAGAAGTTGAATTTTTTGGTGCTATAAAATCCAAAGTGTTAGAGGACTCCAAGTCACATTTAGGATATATAGACTTGAATATTTGAAAGTGTGTACAATCAAAGATATTGAGCCTAGAAGTTGATTGTGTGTTTGACTATGTTCTACAAGTGACTCAAGAAGGATATTTGAGCTTGTGTTGATGTTGTTTCGATGTCTCACAATTAATTTTCTATTAGAACATGTTTTAGACTCCATGTGGATGTTTTTTGTGTATTTTTAAGGTGTGATAAATCTATATTGAGTATGAACAATGCTTAAGAAGTTTATTATATGTTTGGTAATGGTGTTCCTATGTATAAGGTATGCGTTTGAGTTGTTTGAGCATACGCAGATGTGGGATAAGACAATTGTGATCATTTGAGGATGTTAAAGGGGACATAAGAAATGGACCCATGTATTTGAAAGTGGTCATGTTTTATTATTTTGTTTGAGGGTGAGCTAAATGGGTGAATAGTTCTTGATGAGATGTATAAGAGCTATAATGGACTTATTAAAAGGTGTAACTGCTTAAGGGGGACTCATAGATGCTATGGCCAACCTATGAAGATCCTTTTGAGCCATGTCTTTATGTGTTAGATGTAATAAGTTTTAATACATGCCTAATGGCCGACCAATATGTTGTTAATCATAAATGCTCTATATATAGTGAAACCAAATGTGATGGTTTATAGACTTGAATGACTTGAATGTGGTGTGAGAATTAAAGCAAAGAAGGAAGGAGGTTCAGTGTGCCCAAATGATGGATTGAGAATTAGATCATATTAAGGACTATGTGTATGAATTTTAAGTCACATTTCTAAGGTTTGAATAGTGCTCTTGCAGGTTGAGCATGAGTGAAGAGGTCTAGAGTGATCCAAAAGGATGTTTTAAATGTCTTGAGAATGAGTGAAGAATTACTATTATTTATGTGAGCTTGGTGGTTGATTTGAGAAGTAGATCAATGTGTGGATTATGTGTATGACCATCTAGTCATGTTATTAAAGTTGATATATAATGGTTTCTATGAAGGATGAATTGAGTATGTAGAGTTGAAGAGTGGAGATAGTTGGGATGTGTAAGATGTCCTAATTGATATTTGTGTGTTGGTTTAAGTATGTAATGTGCTTTGGTCAACAAGGACTATTGTGGTGATAGAGTTTTTTTTGATAAGTAAAAAGTTTTCTAAAAGGTGGATTTCGATGTATTGAGTGTGCAAAGTTAAAGAGAGTTGATAAACTTTGTATTTCCATTATATTGGTAGGTAATCAGTGTCATGGAGATGTGTTCATAGGTGTTGTTGTGGGTGCTCAACATCTAAGGGGGTTATTTCCTCCTTGCAAGGTGAAACTTGCTAAAAGTTTTGTTGTTGTGGGTGCTCAGCTAGATAGGTGTAGTAACTCCTTATGGGATTATAGTCTCACTAAAATTGGGAATTGTAGTTCATTGATCAATAGCTTATTGGTATAAATTAGATCTTGTTATAATAAGATAGTAGTCCAATTGTAGGTTCCAATGGGTTTTTTTCCCCAAGAGGGTTTCCCACTATGTAATGTGTTATATGCTTGATATTGCATTATCTTTCTTATTTATTGCTATGAATGATGTGTATGCCTCATGAATGTATGTATTGACTGACTAAGAATTTGGAAGGACTAGAATTGAAGTTGAAATATTTGGGCTCACTAATTCACGCCCCCCTCTTAGTGATTGTACCTCTAACATAATAAGCATGTCTTTCCCACCTAACATAATCTCATGATGATAAAATTGAATGAGTTAGTTGTAGGTGCCTATCTTGGAGTTCTTGATTGTGTGAAGTAATCATTTTTCCATGCGTAACCTTATTTATATTTGTTTTAAAACTTTATTCTTTGATAAGGACCCCACATACCCTCTTTAACCTTGTGGCCAAACTTACTTAAATACCATTATCTAAGTCAAACTATGGCTATAGGTGGTGATTTTGATTATGTATTTGAGGTAGGTGAGGCTTCTTTATCATGATTAGGTCTTTGAGTCTTTTGTATGATGTTATTACCTTGAATTGGTATTCAAAAAAATACATTCTATTACCAATAACCTTTAATCCACCTTTTATTCCATACCAATACCATTTTCTAAGCCCCAAAAAAGGATGGTTGTAGGTGACTATTCACCTTGAATGTGATAGTGGTATATATAGAGAATTAGAGTTAGCTAATAATGAATCAAATTTAAAGAATTAACCATTCAATTTGAAACCCTTCCAATATTTTCTCTTACCTAAGACCAAGACCTTGATCTTCACTTCAAAACTCAGTCATTAAGAGGCTTAGAAACCTTATTATATGCACTGAACCCTCATGTTAGAGAATGTGAGGTAAAGAACTTGAATAATAATATGAAATAAAACTTATTCTTGAAGTTTTTCATTCACCCTCTAACTAACCCTTCCACCACTTGGATAAGTATTTTTTTAGCATGACACTTTTGAAGAATCTTCATGGTGACTAGTGTAGCTGGTCATTAGACCCTATGTACAAATTGATGGCTCATAAGAGGTTTGTCTAAAGAGAATTTATCATTTTTAGGTACTTAATTGATTCTACATGTTTAGAATTAGCTTATGGAAACATTAAATTGTCATAAGGAAAGTTAAATAGTAATGAAAAAAGGATGATCCCTTACCTTAAATAACACAAAAATGCCTTAACTTTTGTGAATAAAGAAAATTGTAATGTTATTTCTCCATCAAAAGTAACTCTTCATAATTAAAACATTCTAGGGTTTCAATGTTCTCTTAGATTGGTTGATGTGACATCATTTAGAATTCTTGAATACTTTTAGTGAGCTCATAAAACCCATCAAAACTTCTTGTGACACATACTCCATGTGACTGTTGTAGGTGGATATTTGTCTATATCATTTGTCATCGCTTGACTTGCTAACAACTTTCATAATATACTAAAACTTCCATGAGATTTTTTACCTTCATTTATTGATATCACATATATTTTGTTCTATAAACCTTGATTTGTCTCTCAAAACTAGTCTCTTAATTCATTAGTACTCTACTCCATATGATTATTTTAGGTGGTTGTTTGACCTTAACACCTACCAAGGCTTCCATGAAGGTGTTGACTTGATCTCTCCATCTAGTGATCACTTGATGATAAGATGATGTATATAGGTAAATTTAGTGTTATTAATGTTCAAAAATTCTCATTACCATTCCTGTGATCATAACCTATAGGTCTGACTTGTTCACCAAGGTATGGAGATGAAGGTACACTACTAGACCTTAAAGTGCTCTTTGGTACCATGAGAGAGTATGACATCTTGAACCTCATTTAAACTAATTTAAAAGACTAAATTAGACTTATTTGGTCACTTATGCTTGTTAATATAATTATGACAACATTTATAAACCATTAAAACACTACAAACTCATTAATTATAGTTGAAACTTGTTGAAGAGACTAAATCACCACAATCATCTCAAAAGAGACTATGCTCAATATAGAGGCATATAAACATTTTATTAGATTAATGAAGCATGAAGTGAATTTATCATTAAATAGGGAACCCATGAATATGAATTCTCTTGATTTATAACCCAAGTCCTACTCCAAAACTGATCAAATGGACCATTCACAAGGACAACATATGAAAGAGGTTTCATTCCATAAGTACCTTCCTGGAAGAAGTTACTAGATGAAAAAATGTGTAATACATCCTATATTACCCTATAATTCCCCCCTCCCCAAAACCATTCCTCCTCATTTAATTTTAAAGCAAATAAATAGAAGAAAACATGGACCTTATCTGAATGAATAGGCCATCTAGACACCCCTACACTATTAATGATTGTTCATAAATAATAAGCCACAAATTATAAAACTAATTATACTTATTTAAATTTTAATTGGACCCACAAAAATTTCCAAATTTTAATCTCTAAACTATAACTCCTCTTTTTCATATCGAGCATTTAAAAATTACCCTTTTAGAGCTACCAAGGTGGTTGATATAGGAGCAAAGTAGGTTTTTCCCATTTTTTCACCTATAACCTACTAAAAACCTCTAATATAACATTTTTGGGACCAAATTAAGTCCTTAAGATGATTTTCACCTAAAACCCCTCTAAAAACCTGTATAGATATAATAAAAAGGCCTATTTTTGCACTTAAAAAGCCAAATTTACTAAGGAGCTCTGATTAAAATGTTGTAAAATGTGTTATTTATTATTTAAAATGTTTGGTAATATTAATAAATATGAAATTGATATTCCTCCTGATTAGATACTATCAAAACCTTCCTTGGAGGTCACAAAATTGTTAAAATTACATGAAAATAAGTCATGAAGTTAGTCCAAAATGTGATCAACCTAATTATCCATATACTAGGCATAAAATGGCCTTGAAAAAATTCTATTAAACTTGTCAAGACACTATATACTCTTCTCACTACTAAAAATGGCTTAGAAAGGCCAAAAAAGACCAGACAAGCACATGATAAATGAAGGACAAAACCTCAACTCACCTAATCAACATTAAGACCTTTTAATAAAGTCTTAAAATGATCACTTTAATGAATTTTCAATACTAACCTACTAACCAACAAGACCAATTATCATGATAGGAAATTTTTTGAATGATAGGGGTGATAATTTGACCTTTGAGGTCAAAATTGTCAACATTTTGGTGACTCAGTTGGGAAGCATGCTTACTATGCTTTAGAACCATCATTTTTTACATATGTAAATATCACTCCTAAATTTTTAAATGAATAGTAAAAAAATTGATCAATGACTACAAACTCTTGACTTGAAATAAGACCACTTTCTCCTCCAAAATAAGGAGGAAAACACACAAAACATGGGAAACTAACTAACAAGAAAAATGTGCAAATAAAATCACTTATTTGAGACAAAACACAAACAAACTAATCTAACTAACCATGAAAAATAATGATCCACCTAGATCAAAATGTAAATTCATGAACTCACTCCTTCCAATAGATGGTATAAGTTTTAAAGTAAGGTGTTTATTGAACATGACCTATGATGAGCCACTCTTCTTGCCTACCAACTCTCTTAACATCTCCTCAAGTGAGTCATCAACAAAAAACTAGTCACCAAAAAAGACAAAATAATCTCTTACTTTAATATCTTGCTCATGCTATTTATCATCTACAATATTGTCAAGTGGTACCTCATCTAAGCATTGTCCTTGAGTCTGTATGGCATCTTGAGTGACTTCATCCTTCTTAACATCTATTACAAGTTCATCAAGCTCATCAATAAATTTTTAATAGTCAACCCAATCTACATCATCTTCTTCAATAAGTGACTCTTGATAAACCTTCTCATGAGCATGTTAAAAAAGAGATGTATCATGAGATATATCCCTACAAAGGTCTTCAATCACTTACAAAGACTTAATTTTAAATTACCAATCATACTTTTGATCCTCACTTTGATCAACTTAAATAAGATTATTTGAATGGTATCTTGATTTTAGCTCAAGTGAAACTATAGGGATATCATGTTGTGATTGTAAAAAACCCTACTCAAGGCCAACCTCTTAGTCAATAGTAGATTCTCAAATCCAATTATAACTTCAACTTATACCAATTTCTTAGGATTCAAACCCTGTTCATTTGAAGCTATTTCACTTATGTCCAAGATCTTCTCTTGTCCAATTGATATATATTCTTTAAGATCAGCTACAACCTCATTCTCAACTTATACCCCAAGTGAATTATCAATGATAAACTCTTCCTCATACACACTTGACACATCCTCTTCACATTCTCCAAGAATTTGAATTTTAGCTACAACCTCTTTCTTTATCCTCCATATAATATGCTCCTCTTGAAGAAGGGACATGTTTATAGGCTGATAGAATTCATTTGTTTGAGAGGGAGAATGAATTATGGAAGTTTGATCATGATTAGATTTTAGGATTTTGATGTAATGGAATCATCTAAGGAGTCTTGAATGGGAGGGAATGATAACTTATTAAAGACTTATACATTCTACTCCTTCTACTTGGACATCACCTCATCAAAATATGAAACCTCTTTGTCCTCGTGAACAACTTGATCTTGAGGGATGAGTAATTAAGAAGGTTTAATCTATTGAATAAGATCTTGAATTATAATATGAGTCTACTCTTGACTCTAACTAAGAATATCCCTTGGCTCAAACTGAGCATGGTTAAGAACTTCATGAGAATAAGGAACACAAGAAGATTGGTAAAGGATACAAGAGGGATCTTGAAAAAATTGGTATACCTCACTTTGTTGCCTCTCTCAAGCCTCCATATTCTTTAATAAAATATTACTCAACTCATTCCTCTCATCAGGATCATTGGACACATTTTGAAATAACCCACTCACTTCCTCATACTAAGAGGCTGAACAAACCTTTCTTTCATATTCTAGTATTTTGAGCTCTATCTCATCCATTCTTTCTTAAAAATAAGGTTTCTCATGTGCAACATCATATCCATATGGGAAATATGAAATATAGTCATAAGACTGATATGGTTCATAAGAAAGGTAAGAGTCATGCTCTTGATAGTAAGGATCATGAGAAAATTGATAAAGACCATCCTACTTTTGATAAAACTCTTGGTAAGGTTGATTAGGATCATAACAGGGCTCAAATGGATCATGATAAGGCTGGTATGATTCATCATAGGGATGATAAGTAAGTATAGAATATGAATTCTCTTCATGCATAAACATCAAACTTTCATGAAGATGATGAAGTGAAAATACCACTTACTTGAACATATTCCTGGTGTTGAGGCCTGAAAGTGTAACACAAGGGTTCAAAGTTTTTAAGAAACATTTCTCATTTATATATTCAAATAATCCATTACATGAGTTATAGGTTTTGATATTCTTGATATCTTTGGTGGAATATCAGTAAAGCAAATGAACTATTTCACAAAAAAATTAATGTAACTATTTGGTTTGGGAACAAACATGGCCTAATAGCTTTCTTGTGAAAGATGAAAATGTTCTAAAATAAGTAGTGTGGATTATGATTAAAACCTAAGCTTAAATTCTAAGCTAACATGTATGTTTACAATGGAAACTAAACTAAAGTGAGTTGATTAAAAAATGGGAAAAAGGAAGGGTAGGGTAGGAATAAGGTGTTCTGATTTTCAATCTAGACATTATGATAGAGTTTAAATTTCATCAAAACATATACAAAACCAATATATGCCATGAAAATACAAAGGCATATATCCTACCACATATCAGGCAAATATCTAAGGAAAAGTGAAATAATGTAAATAAGAAATCAAGTTCACCTTAGAGATTTACTTCCACAAACAAATTACATTAGCACATTTGTAAAGAAAGCACAGAAAATGAAATGAGCTTAAAATCCTTCAATCAACCTAGCTTAAGCACAAATTGACAACTCTAGATTCATATAAACACATCAATAATGCATAAAAACAATTCAAATATGATAATATAAATAGATAATTGAGAGAGTAGCCATAATACTAAACATGCAAACAATACTGGACAATCTTTGTATAATTATTTGATTATACTAATTACTCAAATTTTACACAAAGGTTTTGATCCAAAACTCCCCCCTTTTACAAATGAAAATACCTATTTTATAGAAGGCTAAGGAGGTATGTCAGTCAATCATGTCAAATGATAATTTTACAAGTGTCTAGGATGACTATCCTTCTACAATGTTCTAGAATTAATGACACTTCTAAAGGAATGACCTATAAGTAATGCAAATTACAAGACTGCATGATTTTACAAAGATAATATTACCTTTTTAAAAAAATTTACATGTCAAGTTACAAAATTAATATACTTAAGTCAATAAATTTGACTTTGATACTATTCTATTGCTACATTCCTTTGTCTCTACTATAGGATCTTCATTTTATAGTGTTGCTCATCAATTAGCTTGAGGTTAACAATGGGTTCCATGAAAAGCTCCATTTATTGAATTTATAGACCTTTGAGGTCCTCGTCTACCATGCTCAATGATTCATTAATGCTCCTAGCATCTCTCATCTTATCTTTAGCTGAGAAAATCATGTCCATAATCCTTTTGTTATCTACCCCAATCTTGCATTGGCTTTGATTCCTTACCTCCTACATAAACTGAGTAGCTCTACATTTGAACTATTCATTAGTGATCAAGCTAAGGGGATTAAGTGAGGTAGGATATATTTATTCTTCTAATTACATCATAGGTAACCTTTAATGTTGATGAACAATTTTCATTTTAGGATTCAAAGAATCCAAGGCATTAGTTGTAGTTTGTGATAATTTTATGATGTCTATGGTGGAATAGAAGCAAAGTATGGAAACTATCCACAATATTTATTTAATTTGGTGGTTGGGAGCCACCAAGGTCTATATTTTTGTGATATTTTAAGACAACAAGCTAATCTAAATGGATATTAACAATGATCTTTAAACTAGGTGAGTTTTTATAGAGAAAATAGAAAAAGGAAGGGTAAGGCAGAAAAGAGAATGTGATTGCAAATTCCCCTCTCAAATATTATGACAAAGTTCTAATTATTTTTAGTATACATGAAAAAATTTGTGGTGTAAAATAGTATAAACTCAAATTGCATCACAAACCAGGCAAGCTTCAGAGGATATATATAAACCACAAGTAATAACCAAGTTTACTTTAAAAGTTTGCTATTGTAACCTAAATAACATATGCACATCCAAATGTAGAGCAAATAAAAGGATGTATACCCAAGATATTTTTAGTTAATCTATCATTATCATAAATTAACAACCCTATGACAAAAAATGTAGCTCAAAATGTAGAGAACCATTCAAATTTAAGACAATAACATGCAATTGAGAGACAATATTATATTTCAACAAACTATTCAGATAATCTTTTTAGAATTATTTAGTTGTATTAAATGCACTTTTCTATACAAATTGCTTAGAGTCTCTCTCTTGACAAAATGGAAACCTTTTCTTATTTATAGGAAACATAGGTGGTATACTAGTTATCTTTTCAAAATATCCATGGTATGATAAGGAAAATTGTCCTTAATACAAATACTATAATGCAAAAGGCTTTATGTGTCAATTTTGAAAAAAGGAATAATATATGCTAATAGACTATCATATTTATTACAAAATAATATTATTTTATGTTACATTGGTGGGTCCCTTGGGTTACTACTTGAATATGTTATTCAACTTAGTATATTTTTCTCTAATTAGCTCAAAATCTACTACAACCTTCATCAAAAAATCCTCTTCTTGACTTGCCAATGTGTTAAATTCTTTGCCACTCTTGGATTTAAGTTCTTGAATGTATTATGCCTATGTAATATGCTTCCTTGATGTAATGATGATATCAATGACCTTTTAATTTTCCTTGATAGGTTGGCCTTGGTTTTCCTTGATGTTTTGGATGAAGGTACTAACCCTTTACTTGAACTCTTCATCATCCATCAGGCCTGTGGCATTGGTCTTAGAAGGGTTTACCAATAGTGCCTTTAAGAGATTCTCTATCCTTGCTATCAAGCCTTGTTCCTCCTCTATGAATTTGTTGACACTATCACACTAGTTTCTCAAGTCCAATATCTTATCTTCAATGACTCTTAGGAGGGCATGCAAATGCTTCAACTTGATGATCTTGATGCATTGGACCTACTTGGCATTATGTACATTAATCAATTAAGTTTCCTAATCTCTAGACTTATACCACTAAGTGATTAATTTGTGTGCTTTCCCAATTTTATGGGTCAAGGTATTTGATCTAAGCTTCAAGGCCTTCATCCCTTCAAATGTGTCAAAGATAGACTTATTTAGTAGTTTCATTATATTCTTGAGGACTAAAAATGTAACCTATGCTTCCAAGTCTTTATTCTCCTTTTTTAGATTGGTGATCTTCTATTGTATCCCCTAAATTCTAGCCAAGGTCATTAATGATTGGGCCACCACCAAATTTGACACATCTTCTTGATGGATGGGATGCTCCCCTACTACCTGCCCTTATATAAGAGTTATGCCTATAAAAGGTTCCACCTTTTGAAAGGTGAACTCCTTGATGTTAATGGTATTTTTCTTGGTTGTCACCCTTTTAAACCATAATGTCCAGATAATACATGATAGTGGATACTAGTTCAGAGGGTTTTGGTATCTCTAGGGTTGTAATCCTAGTTCTAATCAATGCTCCTAGGTATTTATTTTACTTCCACTTTCTTTGGATATTTGAACAATTATTATTTCTTATTTATCCTTCATGAGCTCCTTGATCTAGGGTTTGACATTGTCAAGAGGATCTAGACATGATGTCCAATTATTTCCTTTCCTAGATCAAAGTTCTCCCAATCAAGAATGGGAAGGGATGCAGAATGCCTTTCCTCTTTTCCTTGTAAAAATTATGAATTACTTGTAATATTTAGTGATAAATTTCTTTCTTAGCCAACTTAAGGGGGACATATATAGGCAACTTGAATGGTTAGGTCATGATCCCTTATATTCTAATAATGGTATAGTTTGGATAGTACCAAATATCTCACATGATTTCAACATACTTCTTGATAGGAGGGTGCATCCTAGGCATGGGGTTCCCTATGATATTCTTGACCAAAGTAGGGTATTTACAATCATAAATGAACTACATATGAATTATGTACTTGAAGATGTGCAACTTTTCATAGTGATGGGAAATGATAATTTTGTTATGGGAAGACCAATTCTTGACACCAAGAATATGAGTGGATTCCATTAATGAGTCCAAGAAATAGGACATCATGGAGAATTATTATATTGTCCTTTTCTTAATGCCATCCCAAGTGGATGCTAATCAACTTCTCCAATAGGTGGAGTTAGCTTCTCTTCCACCATGAAATATATATAAGAAACCCATATAGGGTCGACATAGGTTGTGGTGGCTACCCTTGAAGCTCTACATAATAAGGTCATAATGATCCTAATCCCTTCTCTAAATTGAATGACATGGATTTTACCATCATGGTTTCTAGATACATGAGTTCCTTGGATTAACCAAGGTCTTATGATAACATCTAGATTATACTATTTATTCCATTCTTTGATGAAGGGGAGGTCTATGTGAGATCTAGGGAACTTTTATTAGCCTTAAAAATCTATTGGGGAAATATAGGCAATTCTAATTAACCCTCCTTATTTGATGATCCAGTTATTGTCTATTCTATAATCAAAAAACAAGGGTGCAAGGATGTCAATGCAATGTAATACTTTGGATTTATCAATAGATTAATGAAGACCTATTATTTGGATTCCATCTAGGTCCTCAAAATTTCTCTTGGTGACTTCCACCCTTTTCTCACAAGATGATAGAGGTTGAATTTCCTCAATTATGAAGAAAATCTTAGACCAATTCTTCATGACATTGGCCAATGCTCCTATGTCTAATTTACTATCTCCAAAGTGCCTCCCTTCATGGTCTATAGATAGATACATGTCTATTTCTTCTTTCCATTATTGCCTTGCCACTACCATGATCTCAATTGCTTGGAATATGACTGGTCTTGATGCTCAGGATGACACATTGAGCTTTTTTAATGCAGTTGTGTCCTTAATAGTCATGTTTTGAGGATTTAAGTTGAGGTTTAGGGCTTTAAGTTGGTCTAGTAGGGTTTTTGAGGCTTTAAGGGTGAAGGTGATGGATTTCATAAATTTATTCACGCCTCAGATCTTATGGATGTCACCACTTATGAAAATCTTATCTTTTCAAGTGTACCAAATCTTAGGATTGTCCTTTAGTGCTTACATGGCACTTATGTGGACCTCCTTAAGCCTGTTCCCATGGGAATCCTTTTGAAAATTAGCAATTAGATTTTAAATAAAGATTTTTATGTCACTCCATTGGATTAGGATTCTAAGATGAACATGAGACTTTGATTAAATTCTTAGTGGTCCTTTTTGATTGGTCACTCAAATCTTGGATGACCTAGTTATTCCAAGTGGTGCATTCTAATTTCCTTGGGAAATGACTAGATGCAATTTATCCACATGTCAATCTCTCAGGCTCTGGGGTCCTTGGTTGAAAAATATGCCTTCACTCTATGTTATTAGATCAAGATCAATGGAGTGAAAACCATCGATCATGATCCATGACATCAAAGTTGATTAGTTGAGGGGTCAATTATGGTTAAATTTGACAATCTCACTAACATCAAAGACATCCTTCCAAATGTCAAATTATGGGAGCATGACTATCAAATTTGAGCTCATGAGGTTCCTTTGGATGAATGATAGCATGCCATGCATCATGTTTTTGATCTCTTAGGAACTTGAGGTTGACATAGTCCATTAGCTATTGATCATGATGTGAGAGGCTTCTCTGATTGGCCTAAATTTGGGGGATTTTTGATCTTACATCATTAGATTGAGGTCATCAGGTGAATACAGATAGTTATATCTTATAAGATGCATGAATTTTAATTTAGTCTATGATGCACAAAGGCTTTAACTAAGGGGTTCACCTTAGATAGATAGTATTAAAAAACTATGGTATAAGTTTTAATGTAATAAGCCTAAGTTTTAAATGTTTAAAAGGTCCCCTTTTAGACTAAGGATAAAATTTTGGATGGGGTTTTTCTTGGAGGCATTGCTAATGTCAAAGATGCCCTCATGAATGTCAAATGATGGGAGTGAGGTTGTCAAAATAAATTTCATAAAAACTTTTATAGTGAGATGGGTTTAGCATATAGCCCATCCTAGGATGATCTTGTGCCATTAGATCAAGCCTCTAAAGAAGTGAGGAATATTAGATCTTCATCTAATTTAAAACCTAAAATTAGAGCATGATATGTGTAGTGATTCAAACTAAAGTTTAGGATCTTTGAGGCATAATTTGTGTTGAAAAAATACCAAGACATTTAAGGATTAAAACTTAGGCTAAACATTGATAACGTCTTAGTCTAAGATGAAAAGAGGCTTGTGGACATAACATTTAACTAGGTTAGGAGGGCTTTAAAAGGGTGAAGAAACATAAAATGGGATTAAGTATAGTTTTATGTCAAGGTTTGGGCATTTTTGAGAACATAACTGAGCCTTAATGTAAAATTAAACTTAGGGTCTTTTTAAAAGGACCAATTCTTGCTAAATTTTCTCCCACAAAAATTTGAATTTGAACCCTTAGGGTTTTTGCTTAGGAACCTTGCCTTCCTCTATGAAACCTAAATTTATCCATCCAAGGGTAATCATCAGTAGGGTTAGTTTATAAAGCATAATTAAACATGCAAGGACCTAGTCCTTTTTAGGTGGATGATCTTCAAATTCTAAAAAGAATAACCTCATGAAATCTAGACTAGGATATAAATGTTTTAAAACATTTACAAGGGTCCCTATTTTACAAAGTAGAGAAAAACAAATGGGGTATGTTGTTCCTAATAATAATGGTGACTTACAAGGGAAACATAGTAATATGTTAGAACCTATAAACTCTAGTTTAAACCAACACATAAGTCATTTATCTCCTTTGATCCACATATCATTACTTAGGTCAATTCAAGCTTGAGACAAGCTTCAAATGTGTAGAATTCAAATCCTCATGTCAGAGCCTAAACATGTTATGTGTGTGATTTGATTCCACTTACTATTTATCATGAGACTCTAGGGAAGAACATATAGGTTCATATCCTCATTACCATTGCATCTGACTTTGAGCATATTTAGATATTCTTATAGGAATAATTAATCTTAATTTAATTGAGTCTTGGGCATTGTTTTGCTACTAGAAAGGCATCCATATCCATGATAGAGATACCTTTGGCTTCACTCATGGCCTTTTTCCACTACCATCCAAGCATCCATAGCCCCAATGGAGGTTTCTAGAATCACCTTTGATTTTACATCTTTTGATTTAGCATTAAGTTCCTTTTTGTGTCCTTTTGCTTTTCAATAAAGGTTGGGAGCCATGATAGCTAGGTTTAAGCACTTGGTAAAATTTTTTGGCCTCAAGATAATCATATTTAGTTGAAACCTTAATCTTAGACAAGGATGTGTTTTTAAGTGCAAGCATGCATATGCCTTAACTTTTAAACTCTCCTTCCACATATGTGATTATTCTTAAAATAGAGCTTTGGTCTTAGGTAATGTATTAGGTTCTTAGGGGGTAAAATGACTTCCATGTGAGTCTTTTAAAAGTATTTATATTGTAACATAATGATATATTATATCCTTAGGTCCTCTTATTCAGGATTCATGCCCTCACTTGAAATACTTGAATTTTGAGAAATTTTGAGCAAGGACAGTCTACGAGACTTTATTAAAAAAAAGGAGCACAACAAAGAAAAAGGACAAAATTTAAAACAAATATACAATAAGAAACAAACAAACATAAGAAAACAAATATATATAAGCCAAGAAAAAAACAAATCAAGAAAGGAAACTAACTAGCCTACCTACTCTAACTCTATGCAATCTTATAAATGTTATTCCATAAATACCCCTAGTGGAGAAATAAAAAAGTAATACTTGAGGTATTTACCATTAGTGGGAAATGAAAATTATGATCCTTGAAGTTTTTTCATCTTGAAAGTGTTATTTCCCAAGGTCTCTATAATTTGGTAAAGGCTAATCCACAATGGTGCAAACTTACCATGCTTTCCCATAGGTTATGATGCCTTGTCCTAAAGGAGGACTAGGTATCCCTATCTAAATACCTTCGCCTTGGACCTTTTTTCAAACCATTTTTTCATATTTTATTGATTCCTAATAAATTTTTCAAATGCCTTTTATCTGACATCTTCCATATGAATAATGTCTAATAACCTAGAATTAGAAAGCTCTTGGCTTTCCTCCATGTATTCTTACATGAATGTGAATATAATTAGTTTAAGGGTGATGGGGAAGATAGGTTTCTACCCATACACCAACACAAATGGTGATCCCTTGAGTGTCTGCTTGATCCTTATTCTGTTAGCCCATAGTGCATACTTAAGGAGCTTATGCCATGCTCTAGGCTTATCTGTAGTAGAATTTTTAATGACCTTCATAAGATTCATGTTGGTAGATTCATAAAATCCATTTACTTGAGGATAATTATTATAGATAAACTTAAAATATATTCCATTATCATAATCCCATTAAATCATTTCAATGGATATGAATGCATATCCATTGTCACAAACTAAGGAAACTGGGGTTCCAAATCTAGTGCAAATATTTTCTTCCAAGAAGTTGATCACCTCCTTTGTCCTACATTAATAGGTGGATATAACTTCATTCCATCTTATAAAATAATATATATTATCTAGGACATAAGTATGGCCTTTAAATTAATTATTATTAATAGCTCCTACAAATTCTAATCCCCACTGTGCAAAAGTTTTGTCTACCATCATAGGTTGTAAAGACATGGCTGCCTTTGGCTCTTTTGTGCTAAAAATATGGCATGAGTGGCACTCTCTCACATGTTTTTTAGCATCCTTGAGAATGGTAGACCAATAATACCCATCCTTGAGAATATTTTGGGCTATGGTTTTCCCTAAAGGATGTCCACTACCTAACTTTTCATGAAAAGTAGACATGATTTGAGAAACCTCTTCTTTGGACACACACCTTAAGTGGATCAATTCAAAATTATTCCTATAAATGACTCCATATTTGATGAGGTAATGGGATGATTTGAGCCTTGATTCTCTCCTTTTTTCTCTAGTGAGTCCTAGGGGACAACTACCTTTAATGAGAAGATGTATTAAAGAGTCATACCATTCATTGGGTTGGGAGTTTTGTTGATCCACATGCATGACATGAAGTTTGGAATTAGCATTGGTAATAATCTAGACTAGGCCCTAACACTTCACCAATTTGGAAATATTCATCTCTATATCATACTCTTATATGATTGCTATCCACTTGACTCTTATTTCCCCATGCTAATTTTGACTTAACATAAGCTTTATGGCTGGGTATGGTAAGATAGCATGCACCTTATTTCTAATGATGTAATGCCTAATTTTTTTCACTACCTTCACTAGTGCATATGCCTGCTTATCAATTAAGGAATAGTTTACCTCTACATTTTTGAAAGTGGTAATCATGAAGGCTATAGGGTTATCATTTCCATCCATAGTTTGAGTTAAGACTACAGCCATGGTGTGGTTAAAAGCAAATGAATATAAGTAAAAATCCTTTGAGAAGTCAAAACTTATCAAGATTGGGGCTTGGCTAATTGAATTTTTTATGTCATCAAAAGCTTTCTTGGATTCTTCATCCCAATAAATTTTATCATCTTTCTTAAGCACATCATTTAGAGATTTGACAATCTCAGCAAAGCTTGAGATGAACTTCCTCAAAAAGTTAATTTTACTAAAGAATGACTTTAGGTCCTTCTAGTTTTTGGGTAGCTCAATCTTGGAAATGTCTTCCACTCTCTCAGGATCTATGTAAATCCCTTATTTGGTGATGACATGCCCCAATAATTTTCCTTTAGTGACATAGAATATTCTTTTCTTAGGGTTGATATATATACCATATTCTTGTACCTTTTAAACACTTGCTTTAAGTGCATGAAATGGTCCTCTCTATCTTGGAGAACACTATAAGAACTTCCATGTATATGATGATGTATTTTCCCACTATATCTTGGAAAGCATGGTTTATGGCCCTCTAAAAAGTGGCATCTACATTAATTAATCTAAATGGCATTCTTTTGTATGCATATGTTCCCCACTTGGTAGTGGCAGTTTTTTTCATCCTATCTTCCTAAGAAACAAGCACTTGGTTATATCCATAAAATACATCCAAAAAGGACATCATGGCTTATCTTGAAACAACTTGGATGACTTGGTCAAGAGAAGGTAGGGGGTAATTGTCCTTTTTAGATGCTTCATTTAGATTTCTAAAATCTATGCACAGTCTTATTTCCCCATTCTTATTTTTGATTGGGACTAGGTTGGTAACCCAAGTGGAGTGCCTAATAGCAAACACAATCTTTGCATCCAACAACTGTTTAACCTCTTTAAAGATCATGGGTTCTAAGATAGGGTTGACTAGCCTTTGTTTTTGTTTGAAGTGTTTGTAACTCTTCTTGAGAGATATAGTATGAGTAATAACCCTTGGATCAAATATTTTTAGATCTTCATAGGACCAGGCAATTACATCTTTATAATTTGTAAGCAGCTCTCTATCCTTTCTATTTTACATTTTAGTGCAAGCCTTTCCTATGTTTACTTTTTAGGGTTGATCATGTGAGTCAAGATCTACTGCATGATAGTCTTTACCATTTACCTTGAGCACCTTAGGTGTTTCAAGAATATTTTCATGATCAAACAACCTTTCCAATGAGATCATCCCTTTAGGTATCTTATTTTCATTTAGTTGGATGATTTTACCATCAAGTTCCCTTTCAAACTAAATTTCATTAGCTTCATCAATGATCTCAGCTTCAAAGGCCCTAAAATTGGTTAGTAAATCTAAATTTGTTGATCATCATTGAAGACTTGAAAATGATTCACATTATATAAGACTAAGGAGTATGACACTAACTTAATATTTAAGTTAGGAGAATCATGATTGGGCATAAGGTTAGCTGTAGTAGAGGCTACCTCATCAGTAACTTTGTTTACTTCCCTAAGGATAGACATGATATTGAAAGCATCAAAATATTCCATCAAGTCCCAAACTATAAACTTATACCTTGTAAGGAAATATAGCTTGCATTGGTACTTGTTCCTTACTTGATTGACCACCAATTTATAATCCCCATAAATAATAATTTCCCTATATTTATGCTTAATAAAAAGTTACAATCCTAGAATGAGAGCTTCATACTTAGCCAAATTGTTAGTACATGGGAATTGTAACCTATAAGATGCATGATATCAATTTTCTATAGGGTCTATCAATATAATACCATCCCTTGATCCTAATTTTCACCTAACACCATCAACATACAACTTCCATAGGCTAAGTATAAGAGGAGGGTCTTTGGAACTAGGATCTTTTGTAGTTTCTAAAGTGAAAACTCCTAGATCAGAGTCAAGGAAGTTTACTTTTTCATTTACAACATTATATTATATTATCATGTGTCTCATCTTTGGTTCTCTTTCTACCCTAATTTGATTTGTCACACCTTTTCAAGAAAACCATAAGTGGGAACAGTTAGTAGACATGTATCCATTGAAGGGATTTGTCCATTCTCTACTTAAGAGTAATCCATAAGAACTAGGAATATTCACCACTTTTATGTCAATAAATTTTTGAACCCTTGGTTCATTATCCAACTAAATATGTGCATTCAACAACTCCCTAATTAATTTGACTCTTGACTTGTCCAATTATGTGACCACCCTATTAGACTTGATTAGGGTCAACCCAAGTTTTTCACATATCCCAAAAGGTATGATGTTGGTTGAGGCTCCAAAATATAAAAGGAAATTATGGAAATTCTTCCCAAATGTCCTAACTATAAGTAAGAAGGGTGGGGACTATGCTTTGGTTACTTGCATAGTCACATTTTCACTATCACTCTTAGGAGGCTTCTTAGGTTTCTTAGACAAGGATTCTACGAGTAAATCTCTTTGTTCTATAATCTAAGTTAGATCATGTAGAGTAATATTGGCTTTGATCTTCTTCATATCTTCCATAATGTTGTAATCAATTTTGCATGAAGGTTCAATAGTATATTTGGAAGAATTACCCTTAGGTGGTTTAGGATCATTCCTTGATGTAGTGTTTGAAGCAGTACTATAGTTTTTAGGGGGGTTGAAGTAGTTAATGGCTAATTTTATTCTCTATTTATTAGAGGGTATGTCTTCAATAATTATTGGAATGCTTAAATATCTACAAGGATATTCTCAAGCTCATTATCCTCTTGGAAAGGGAATTGAAATGTCTCTACTGTGTGTACTTGGTTAGATGGCTAGGATCTAGATGGACTTGCAGTAGTATCTTTATTTGGGACTATCTCAAATGTGTTGATTTATACTTGGAAAGCTTGAAGGCCTTAAAAAACTCAATGTAATCAATCTCACCATGTTTAGAGGTAGCATGCACCCTATAATAGTTTGGCAAGGCAATATTAGTGAGATTAATATCCATGGTCTTCTTGCTATAGAAAGGCTCATTGGATTTATTATTGTGGAAAATATCATTCTAAAATCTATTTCAAATCTTGTTGAACTTTTGGAAGGTGAAGTTCCTCCCAAAGTTGTCATTAGTATTGCCAACTTACTTTTGCAATTACAATAAATCTATGCTAAGCTTCTAGACCATCTTTAGTATAGATTCATTTTCATTCCTTGGGGTCTCATAATTTTGGACTTGGTTATTATTAGTACCATTGACTGGTACTAAGCCTTTTGGTCATTAGTGTGGAATCCATTAGTAACTTGATGACTCAAGAAACTTAGGTTCTAATTAGGATCAACATGGCTAGTAGGTAATACATTCAAATAAGGGAGCTAGTTTAATGCTAGATCATTTTGGTTATTATTTGGGAAAAGGTTTAATATAGGCATCTAAGGATTAACATTTGGGATATAATAATCCATCTATCCTTAATATTACATTTGGTCACTAATAACCACTACTTTAGAATAAGCTTGGGCCAATGTGTTGATAGCTAGGAAAGCTCTTTTTAGAAACATGGAAGTCATGGGGTCTACTACATCTTTGTAAACTTTTAGAACTAAAGACTCATTAAGTCTTTATGGATCTATGGTCTAACTAAACATCTTTTGTAACCTAGAATTAAAGGATCTAATGGCCTCATTTGCATCTCTCTTAATGGTTGTAAATTGGTGATAAATGACACAAGGTCTTATGATCTTCCCAAATTAATCAATATAGTGTCAAAATTATTCCATGAGGTAATACAATTATTAGGTAAATTGAGGAACCATTCATATGCAAAATATTTGAGTGTAAAAGGAAATAATATACAAGATACATCTTCATATATGACATTTAATAACCTTAAGGTAGCCTTAAAATATTTAACATGTTCTTCTATAGTTGCAACACCAATTGGACTAAATATTGGAAAGTAATTTTTAGGATTATGAGGCAAGTCATGAACTACACCTAGTACATTAATGGGGGAACTTCCAAGCCATGCCATATCTGGATGAAAATTGAATGTAGGAACCCCCTTGTAAGGGTGAAAATACTATAGACTTGAAATACCTACATCTTCCTCTATCTTTCTTGGTTCTTCTATGGGTCTCTAGCTTGAGCAAGGGATCTCTTGTCTCTGAATGTGATTTGATCCTAATCCTTCACAATTATAGCTTGAATATTAAGGATCCTATTTAAAACATGGTGTAACAAGTTAGAATTCATAAAGAACTATAATCAACCTACACACTAAGCCTATTTTGTTGAATATTTTCTCATCGAGGGACAAAGGAAATTGATATTTGACTAAGTAAGCTCAAAGATGTGTTGAATTATATAAATATGGCCATTATTTGCAACCTATGACTCAAATAAACTCAAGATTCACCAATAATTTTCAATCTTCAATCAAAATAAATTGTTCTAATTTTAAATACTATGAATTCTTAAATCTTGAAGCTATCTTTACCAAAATTTAACTATTTCCTTGTAGAGAACTAAGATATTTTCCTAACAAAGTGCAAAGATAGGTGAGAAATCACCTAGATCAAGGATCTTTGCACTTAGAGTGAAGAATAACTCATAATGGTTAGGAATATTTTTAATTTAATAAAGGAATTATCTCAATTGAGCAAGCATGCCCTCCTTATAGCACTAGTAAGAGCCTCTTGTTGATGATTCTAATTACCTCATAGGTGCTCTTCAATGTTGATGAACACTTATCATTTTGGGATTTAAATAATCCAAGACATGAATTGTAGTTTGTGACAATTCTATGGTGTCTCTAGTGGAATAGAAGTAGAGTATGGGAACTATCCACAATATTTATTTAATTTGGTGGTTGGGAGCCATCAGGGTCTAGATCTTTGTGATATTTCAAGCCAAGTTAATTTAAATGGATATTCACAATGATCTTTAAATTAGGTGATTTTTGATTAAAAAAATTAAAAAAAAGGGTAAGGCAGAAAAGAGAATATGATTTCAAATTCCCCTCTCAAATATTATGACAAAGTTCTAATTATTTTAATTATACATGAACGAATTTGTGGTGTAAAATAGTATAAACTCAAATTGCATCACAAACTAGGCAAGCTTAAGAGGAGATAAATAAACCATAAGTAAGAACTACTTTTACTTTAAAAGTTTGCTACTGTAACCTACATAGAATATGCACATCCAAATATAGAGTAAATAAAATGAAGTATACCCAAGATCTTTTCAATTAATATAGTATTAACACAAATTAATAACCCTATGATAAAAAATGTAGCTCAAAATGCATAAAACCATTAAAATTTAAGATAATAACATGTAATTGAGAGAGAACATTAGCTTTCAACAAACTATTTAGGAAATCTTTTCAAAATTCTTTAGTTGTATTAAATGTTCTTTTGTATACAAACTGCTCAAAGTCTCTCTCTTTAAAAAATGGTAACCTTTGCTTATTTATAGGAAACATATTTGGTATACCAATTATCTTTTCAAAATATCCATGGTATGATAAGGATATCTATCTTTAATACAAATATTACAATGTAAAAGGATTTTTGGACAAATTTTGACAAAAGAACTAATATATGCTAATAGACTAGCATATATATTACAAAATAATATTATTTTATGTTATATTGGTGGGTCCTTTGGGTTACTGCTTGAAGATGTTCATCACCTTAGTATATTTTTCTTTGATTAGCTCAAAATCTACTATAGGCTTCATCAAATAATCCTCTTCTTAACCTGCCAATGTGTTAAATTCTTTGTCACTCTTGGATTTAATTTCCTAAATGCATTAGGCCTCTAAAATATGCTTCCCTAATGTAATTATGATATCAAGGACCCTCTAATTGTTCTTTATAGGTTGGGATTAGTTGTTCTTGATGTTTTATAGGAAGGTACTGACCCTTTTCTTAAACTTTTCATCATCCATTAGGCCTATGGCATTGGTCTTAGAAGGGTTTACCAATAATACCTTTAAGAGATTCTGTATCCTTGAAATCAATCCTTTTTACTCCTCTATGAAGATGTTAACACTATCACACTAGTTGCTCAAGTCTAATATCTTATCTTTAATGACTCTTAGGAGGGAATTAAAATGCTTCAACTTGATGATCTTGATGCCTTGGACCTTCTTAGTGTTATGGACATTAATCAATTTAGTTACCTAATCTCTAGAGTTATACCACTGAGTGATTAATGCCTATGCTTTCCCAATTTTATGGGTCAATGTATTTAATTTGAGATTTAGGGCCTTCAACACTTCAAATGTGTCAAAGAAGAACTTATTCATTAGTTTCATTATATTCTCAAGGACTAAAAATGTAACCTATGCTTCTAAGTCTTTATTCTCCTTTTCTAGATTGGTGATCTTCTATTACATCCCCTAGATTCTATCCAAGGTCATTGTTGATTAGACTACCACCAAACTTGACACATCCTCTTGATGGATGGGATTTTCCCCTGCTTCCTTCCTTTGTATAGGAGTTAGGCCTAAAAAAGGTTCCACCTTTTGAAAGGTGAATTACTTGGTACCAATGGTAGTTTTCTTGGTTACCACCCTTTTAAACACTATTATATCCAGATTATACATGATAGTGGATACTAGTTCAGAGGGTTTGGGTATCTCTAGGGTTTCAATCCCAATTTTACTTGATAATCCTAGGTCTTTTATTTTCTTTCCACTTTCTTTGGTTTCTTGAACAATTCTTCTTTCTTCTTTGTCCTTCATGATCTCCTTGATCTAGGGTTTGACATTATCAAGAGGATCTCCACCTTGTAGATTTGGTAATTGCCAATAAGTGTGATTGGGAATGACCCTTTTAGAGTTTCCCATTTATGAACTAGTTAGGAATGATAGGTTTATGTATGGGGAAATCATCATTGAAAAAAATTAATTCACTGGTGGGATGGGTCCATGTAACCTTTGGTCTTTTAGAGGACCTAAGGACAAGGGCCAACTCAGCTTCCCTCTTATTTTGTGTGATAGGGCGAATTCCAATACCACTTACTTTCCCTTTTCTTCCTCACCTATTTCAAGTCCTTCAATTTGTGCCACCTCAGCTATGGCTCCCTCATCTTCTTGATCAGACCCATAAGTCTCTGCAAGTTCCTTGAAGAATTCTTCCACCATCTCATATGGTCTTAGGGAAGCCATATCAAAGTGTTCCACTAGAGAAGATGGTTTTGGAGGCTGGGTTGATGATGAAGGGCCTTCTCCTAGCCTTTCTTCTAGTTTCTTCTCACTAATTCATTGAATTTGGAGTGCCTACTATTGTGGCTAATTTGGAGGTGAATTATAAGTGGAAGGTAATAAATGATACTATAATGGGTTCATTTTCCATATCTCCCCAGTTGGTTTCTCTTCTCTTTAAATTTTGTATTCAAGCTTAAAACCATGTTGCCTACACCTAGAAAGGACTTCCTCAAAGTCTATAGCTTTGGTGTAAAAATGGTCATATAGACTAACCCTATACTCATAGGTTACTTTGGTTAGTTTCTTTAACTATAAATGAGGGACACCATTTCTATCGGGATCCTATTCCTTTAGGTAATCCTTCTAAAAGTATAAGGCATCCCCATGTCTAGACATGATGTCTAAATATTTCCAGTCCTAGATCAAAGTTTTCATAATTAAGAATGGAAAGGCATACAAAATTCCATTCCTCTTTTCCCTAAAAACATTATCAATTCCTTGGAAGAATTATTAAGCAATTTCTTACTTAGCCAATTTGAGGGTGACATAGACAGGCAACCTGAATGGTTGGGTCATGATCCCTTCTATTCTAATAATGGTGTAGTCTGGATAGTACCAAATATCTCCCATGAGTTAAACATACTTATTTAAAATAGGGTGCATTCTAAGAATGGGGTTCCCTATGATATTCTTGACCAAAGTAAATTATATACAATCATAAATGAACTACATATGAACTCTATACTTGAAGATGTGCAACTTCACATAGTGATGAGAAATAGTAATTTTATTGTGGGAAGACCAATTCTTGACATCAAGAATATGATTGGATGTCACTAATGATTCCAATAGATATGACATCATGGAGAATTGTTGGATTATCCTTTTCTTAATGCCATAAAATTGTCTCCCCAAGTGGATACTAATCAACTCTCTAATAGGTGGAGTTAGTTTCTCTTCCACCATGAAATATATGTAGGAAACTCATCTTAGGTCGACATAGGTTGTGGTGGCTTCCCCTAAATCTCTAAATAATAAGCTCATAATGATCCTAATCCCTTCTATAAACTAAATGATAGGGATTTTACCATCATGGTTCTTAGCTAAATGAGTTTCTTAGATTAACCAAGGTCTTAGGAAAGCATCTAGATTATGCTAGGTAGTATATTATTTGATGGAGGGGAGGTCTATGTGATCTCTGGAGAGTTTTTAGTAGCCTTCAAAAGCTACTAGGGAAATATAAACAATTCTACCTAACCCTCATTCTTTGATGATCCAGTCATTGTCTATTTTATAATCAATAAATAGGGGTGCAAGGATGTCAATGTAATTTAATAACTCAAGCTTAGTAGTAGATTGATGAAGACCTATCATTTGGATTACAACTAGGTCTTCAAACTTTCTCTTGGTGACTACCACCCTTTTCTCACTAGATGATAAAGGTTATATCTCTTCAATTATGAAGAAAATCTTAGACCAATTCTTCATGCCATTAGCTAATCCTCCTCAATCTAATTTAGTATCTCTAAAGTGCCTCCCTTCATGGGTTATATATAGATACATGTATGTCTCTTCTTTCCACTATTACCTTAGAATATGACTAGTATTGATGCTTAGGATGACACTTTGAGCTTGCTTAATGTAATTGTGTCCTTAACAATCAAGTTTTGATGCTTTAAGTCAAGGTTTAGGGCTTTAAAATAGTCTAGTAGGGTTTTTGAGGCTTTAATGGTGAAGGTGATAGCTTTCATAAATGTATTCATATCTCAAATTTTATGGAAGGCACCACTTATAAAAATCCTATCTTTTTGGACATGTCAAATCTTAGGATTGTCCTTTAGTGACCTTATGTGGACCTCCTTAAGCTTTTTCCCATGGCACTCACATGGGAATCCCTTTGAAAATTATCCATTGGATTTTAAATAAATCCTTTTTATGTCACTCCATTGGATTAGGATTCTAAGATGAATGTGAGCCTTTGATTAAGATCTTGATGGTCCATTCTAATTGGTCACTCAAATCCTAGATATCCTAGTTATGTTAAGTGGCACATTCTAGTTTCCTTGGGAAATGACTGGATACAGTTCATCCACATGTTGAGCTATCAAGTTTTGGGGTCCTTGGTTGAAAATTCCACCTTCACTTCATGTCATTTGATCAAGATCAATGATGGAGTGAGAACCATTGATCATGATCCATGAGGTCAAAGTTGATTGGTTAAGGGGTCAACTATGGTTAAATTTGATGGTCTCCCAAATGTCAAATTATGGGAGTGTGACTATCAAATTTAAACTCATGAGGTTCCTTTGGTTTAATGATAGTATACCATGCATCACATTCTCAGTTGTCTCAAGACTTTAGAGTCAACATGGTCCATTGGATCAAGTAAGGTGATTGAACATGAATCATTGATCATGATTTGAGAGGCTTCTTCGATTGGCCTAACTTTGGGGGATCTTTAATTTCATGATATTAGATCAAGGTCATTGGGTGAACATAGATAGTCAGATCCTATAAGATGCATAAATATTAAGTTAGTTCATGATGTACATAATTTTAAGTCAAGGGGTTAACCTTAGATAAATATTATTAAAAAAACACTATGGTTTAAGTTTTAATGTGATAATCCTAATGTTTAAACATTTATAAGGTCCCCTTTTAGACTAAAGATAAAATTTTGGATGGGGTTTATTTTGAAAGCCTTTCTAACATCAAAGATGTTCTCATAAATGTCAAATTATGGGAGTGAGGCATCAAATTAAATGTCATATACACTTTTATAGTGAGTAGGGTTTAGTGTATAGCCCATCCTAAGATGATCTTGTGTCATTGGATCAGGCCTCTGGGGAAGTAAGGATTGTTAGATCTGCATCCAAGTTAAAACCTCAAATTAGAGCATGGTATTTTTAGTGATTTAGACTAACATTTAGGATCTTGAGGCATCATCTATGTTGAACAAATACCAATACATTTTATTATTAAAACATAGGCTAAATTTTGATAAGGTCTTAGTCTAAGATGAAAAGGGGTTTGTGGACATAACATTTAACAAGGTTAGGAGGTATTTAAAATGAGGAAGGAACATAGAAGGAGACTTAAGTATAATTTTATTTCAAGGTTTAGGCATGTTTAAAAACATAACTAAGCCTTAATGTAAAATTAAACTTACAGTCTTTTTAAAAGGACCAATTCCTACTAAATTTTCTCATATGAAAATTTGTATTTGAACCCTTAGGGTTTTTACTTAGGAACCCTACCTTACTCCATGAAACTTGCACTTAGCCATCCAAGGGTAATCCTAAGTATGGCTCATTCATAAAACATAATTAAATAGGTAAGGACCTATCCCTTTTTAGGTGGATGATATTCAAATTCTAAAAATAGTCTCATGAAATCCAAACCAGGATACAGATGTTTTGAAACATTTACAAGGGTCCCTATTTTGTAAAGTAGATAAAAAAATGGGTATGTTGGTCCCAATAATAGGATCCTTGATAAAACTTACAAGTATGTGCATAACTTTGTTTTCTAACTTTTGGATATTATTAGATATATATACCATGTTTATGGACTATTTGCTTAATGCCTTGATCTTATCTACCAATATTTCCATAGCCATATTCAAATGGGTTAGGCTAACTATTCTAAATTCAAGAATTTTATCCTCTATCAAAACATTAATAAAATATTTCACCTTATGGCTTGAAGCTTTCCATTGGCCAACTTGGCCTGTAGCTAAAGTACCCTTTTTGTGTACCAAGTATTGATTGGATGTTACTACATTCAAAGAGCTTAATAAGTGATACATGGTTTTTTCAAACAAATTAACCATGTCTTATGGTACTAACAAGATAGATTATTCTTCTAGTTTTTTTTATTCTATTTTAGGCCCTTGATAGGAGCCTATAGATGTTCTAAATATGTTTGGTCCAATTCAAGAACATCTTCCTCAAAAATACAATCTTCACTAGACCTTTGTCTTTGCTTCTGAGTCAAACAAGTCAATGGCTCAACTTTTTGATACAAAATTTATTCACCTCCTATCATGACCCTTTTCTCTATCAGTCTATGCAAGCTAGCAGTTGTCAAATCAAACTTGAATCCAACTTTATATTGGGTCACATGTGGGATAGAGACATCTATTTAAGATGAATTTGATGGATCACTTAGTTTGGCCAATCTTCTTGCCTCCTCTTCCTATAGAACAATGATCTAGGGTTTCATTTGTAGTTGTAAGGGGATATTGGTAACCTTCATGATAATCCAAGCATGATGCATAATGGGCACTCTTTCCAACCATGGTTCATAAATGAGCCATTATATAATTGGTGGTATATATAGTAAGTTATATTCATTGAATAAATTGATTTCTTTTCAAGGTTGTGTCACTCTGGGTCTCTTAGCCTTTGAGATAATGCTTGTCTCAATTTTCCTTTTTGGAGTATCAATATGAACTAAGTCCAATACCTTTTCTTTATCTTTCTCCTCCTTATCCTTTTCAACACTTGCTTCCTCTTCATCTAAATCTATGTATGTCATGTATAAAATCTTCAACACATCCTCAACAAACTCTTGAGGATCTATGGCTATCATATAAACCTCCTCTTGATGTAATTCATGTTTTATTGTCTTAGAAGGTTTTGGAACTGATGAGATAGAAGAAATCTCACTTGGATTTCTTTCTTATAACCCCTTCTCTTTAGGCCTATGCTCTATTTGTTTCTCATTTTATGTATTGACTAATGGAGGTCTAAAAGGTTCACTACTGATCAAATGATATTTATTGGGTCCTAATTACCATCTATCATCCATTTTTTTATTTCTCTTTAGTCTTGACTTAGTCCTCAGGTTGTGTTCCTTCAACCTTATGGTGAATTCAAAGTAAGTAGAGGCATTGGTGTATATAAGATCAAAGTCACCAAGATCATGTTCATAGGGCACATTCAACATCCCTTTGTGTTTTAAATGCTCCTTAACCCTTCCATAGGGGTCACACTATCTAAGTTCATCAATCTATAGATTGAAAGATGATCTATGCTTTGATGTTGCCTCAATGTGATCCCACTATCTAAAGGTTGTCTTGCCAATAATCATAGGGAGGTTTTGAAGGAGTCCCTTCCTTTTAGTTTTGAAAATACCATCAACACCATGGAATAATTGGTAGGATACCTCTTGCTTAGCCAACCTATCAGGAACATGGATAGGTAGATTGAGAGGAAAATTCTTAGTTTTATCAATCCTAATGACTATGTAATTTGGATACAACCATATATCTCTCATTAATTCTATATATTTCTTGATTAGAGGTCTTAGTCTCTCTATGGAAATTACAATTATAGCCTCATTAAAATATAGGTAGACACAATAACATATGAACTAAGTATGATCCCTATATTTAAAGATGTGCAACTTTGAATAGTACTGTGAAATAGTTTAGATTCCACTTGGAGACCATTCCCTTTGATTTATAATCTTTGTTGTTACACATAGGGCATCTATGAGGTAAGACATCATGTAAAATTGAGTTTTCTTCTTATGCCTAATTGTATAGATTTATTTACTCAATGAGATACTAATTATCTCACCCAAAGGAGGGACAATTACCTTTTCAATAATAAAGTAGACCATTGGCACCCATACTGGGTCTACATATACACTGGTTGCATTTTCACACTATTTGTTCAACATTGTCATTATCATCCTAACCCTTAGTCTAAACTAACTGATATTAATATTCTTATTGAGGTCTAAAAATACTTGGTTCCCAAAATCTAACCATGTGGCAAGGGTGTCCATCAAATTGTGTTCTTTAGCCCAATATTTGATATAGGCTAGGTTAATTTGAGGTTGGGAAACTTATAATACGACTCAAATGCAATAGTAAAAATGTAAGCCACTTTCCTATGATTGTTTTCATGAATTAAAATACCCCTATCTATCTTATCTTCCTTAAAAATGGGAGGAAGAATATCATTAAAATGGAGTACCTCTAGTTTCATTATTGCATAATATAGACCCATCATTTGGATTACTACTATGTTATCGTATAGTCTCTTGGTAGAGAGATTGTTCTCTTCCTCCTTGGTAATGGTTGGTTGGTTCTCAATGGTGTATAAAAATTTATACTAATTATTATCTCTTGTGTTTAAAGCAGTGGAAACATACTTGGTATATTTAAACATGCATCCCTCAGCATCTGTTATTAAATATAGCTCCACATCCTCCTCTAAAACATGCTTGTGGGTTGTCATTGATTAAATTATGAAATTATAGACAATAATATATATATATATATATATATTATCTCAATTATAGTTATTCTAGAGACAATTAGATAAATCCATAAACCTTAGGGATTTTAAAGGTTTATGCAAGGCTTTAATGGTGGTAGCTAGTTCAAATAATGAGCATTTTTGGCTTAAATTACATTTAATTTGCACATTTATACCTTTCATATGTTAGGCCCATAAGATCTTCTAATGTGATGTGTTATTCCAATATGTCAATGGCATATCACAATTCCCATTTATTAAAAATGTGACCATTATGCCATTTAGAGCCTATTTGCATTAGATTTCATCACGAGCCATTATATCTCTATTAAGACCTTTGAGATCATGCCACTTGTTAACTTCATAGGTTATCAATGTACCCTATAGTTATATTTAATTTATTTAATGCCTTAGGCCATGTCATAGCTTCTTACTCAATCTATACTCTTGACTTCTTGACCTAATCTACATCACTGATCCTGATCTAGGAACTTGAATACTATTCATTTTTATCTAGTTAACCCATTATAGTTCTGGCACATGTCACCACTACATTTGATCTGGGCTCTTTGAAAATTCTACCTTCATTCATGCCATACATCTATTGGATGCATGGTCAATTGTAGACCATTGATCTATTTCAGCTTTTCTGAGATCATGACACTTTTCAATCTCACATTCCCTTGTAGGTTATTTGACTTGTTGACCCATGCTTACCATCAGAACCAATGTTGCTTTACCAAGATATTTCCACTTGTTAATCTTGAATTCCTTTATAGAACCTTTGATGTTTTGATTCCTCACTCATGTTTAGATCTTATTACATAAATAAACACATTTTGTTGATCATTTCCTTGACTTATTGACTTTTAGCCTTACACACAAATTGTCGATCTTTACTTCCCGCTCTGAGATCTTGACACTTGGCATATTTGAGTTCAATTAAAACCTAAAAACATAAAATTAAAGACATAATATCTTGATAAATATTTATAAACTTAATATAAAATTTTAGACTAAGGTCTCATTTGTATTAATAAATACAATTGGGACATAGCCTAAAGTATTAAACTAGGTATAAAATATAAAAATGTTCCTATGTAAATATGATCCCTCATAAATTTGAATCTATTTAAAAATTACCTAGGCTAAAACATAATATACCAAGGTTTGATCAAATTAAAGTGTCAAATTAGCATTAGTGTATGAAACCCTAGACACTATTCACATAATTGGGACTCCATTAAACCTACAACATAGAAATACAATAACCAGACAATGGCAATATTAGATAAAGTCAAATGAAGGAAACATGCTAATGTAAATTAGATCAACACATGATATTCAATAATGTTCACTGATCAAGTTGAATTTTCAATCTACAACATAATTTATAAAAAATTAAACTAGGGTCTTCATTTTTCAAAAATGGGGGTATGTTGACCTCAACAAATGGTGAATTCTAGGTGAAACATAACAATATGTTAAAACTCAGATACTCTTAGGTTAAACTAAAACCCAAACCAATCATCCTACATGATCAAGTACCATCACTAAGATTAGTTCATGATTAAAACAAGTTTTACACATGATAAATTAGGATTGAACATTAAAACTTAGTCATGTTGTATGTGTGTTTTGATGTTTTGACTAATTGACATGGGATTTAGAGAAAAAATTCTAGACTTTATGACCTTAATAATTAACATTGTCTTATATCATATTTAGGTATTCATTAAGAATCATGATTTTTGAACACATAGGGCTTGGGAATTGCTCTACTACTATCCAAATGTCTATATCCCTAATAGATATACCTTTGTCTCCACTCAAGGCCTTAATCCACTACCATATATGCATCCATTATCTTGGTGGAGGTTACCATAATCACCTTTTCTTAGAAAACTTTCAAAATTTTAATAAAGCTATTATTTATTTGTATGTCTTCAAGTATATTTAACTTTCATAAAATGTTATGAACTATAATTAGCCAGGTTTTAAGATATTTGTCAAGTGTTTGATCTTCAGAAAATCATCCTTGGTTATAAAATTCATCCTGGGTAATAATATTTTTTAAGTTCTAACATTAATTTGATCTAATAATTCAAACTTTCACTCAACATGTACAATCCTTATTAGAACCAAACTTAGATCAGAACAAGGTTTAAGATTTTAAAGAATAATTAACCTAGATATTAATTATCACCAATTTCTCTAAATCATAACATCAAGATCTTATTTTTAAAATCCATAATCAACCAATGTCTAAAGTTCATACCTTTATCCTTGACTTGATAAGTTACTTTTGATCATTTAGGATGGATTGGAGCTAGAAATTATCTTGAAAAAAGGCTTATTGAAAGTAGGGAACAAAAAAAGTCAGGGAAACATGCAACAGTCAAAAAAAAAAAACAAATATTTACAAGCACTAAACAAAAAATACATACAAACACTATTCATAAACTAAAACAAGAAAGAGACTAATCTAAGCCTACATACACTAACTCTAACTAGTCTTACAAATCACTCTATGAAGACTTGTGGTGGTATAATAGAGAAGTAGTTCTTGAGGTATTACCCATTAGTTGGCATAGTGAACTCTACTCCATGCAAGTATTTAAGTTTGAAGTTGTTTTCTCCCAAATTCTTAGCAATTTGATAGAGACCAATCCACAAAGAAGTGAATTTCCATGCTTTCCTTTTGGTTCTGAGGCTGTATCTCAAATAAGGACTAGTTCTCCTTGCCTAAACACCTTAATCTTAGAATGCTTTTCAAACCATCTCTTGACTATAGTTTGATGTCTGTTGAAGTTGGAAATTATTATTCTCTTGTATCTTCCATCTGAATGATGTCAAGTAACCTTTAGTTAGCATACTCTTGGTATTCATCCATATACTATTACATGAACTTGTATATTGGTAGTTTTAGAGTAATGGGGAATATTGGTTCTTGACCATCTACTAGTAGAAATGGTGATGATTTCAATGCTTACTTCACTCTAGTTATGTCTTCCCACAAATCATATTTAATAAATTTATGATATGTCCTTGGTTTTTCAACTTCAAAAATTTTAATGGCTTTCATCAAGTTATTATTTGTTGATTCTGATACTCCATTACCTTGAAAGTAATGATTTGATGAGAACTTAAGAATTAGGTTATTATCATAATTCCACTCAGTCATCTCAATGGATATAAAGGCTAATCCATTATCATAAACTAGAGATACTAGTGTCCCAAATCTAGTGCATCTATTTTCTTCAAAGAACTTGATCACATATTCAATTCTACATTGCTTGGTTTCCACTACCTTTATCTAGCTTATGCAGTAGTTAGTAGAAATAAGCACATATTTGTGTCCATCTAAATAATTGGGGTTGATGAACCCTACAAAGCTCAATCCCCATTGAGAATAAAGGTTTATCAATCATAAATAGTCTCAATGTCATAGCTACTGTTAGTTCTTTAGTGTTGAAAACATGACATTTATGACACTCTCTAATATGTCTATGTGCATCTTTGAAGATGGTGGACCAATAATAACATGCCCTAAGGATATTATAAGTTTTTTTATTTATATAATGGTGTCTAATTCTAATATTTTCATGAAAATTACTCAGTATTTTTGTTGCTTCTTCTTTTGAGACACATCTCAAGTATATACCTTCATAATTCTTCCTAAAGAGTACTCCATCTTTGATCAAGAAATGTGTTGACTTGAGACTCAAAGATCTTCTTTTCTCTCTACTCAATCCTATAGGATAATAACCATTGATTATAAGATGAATAATTACATCATACCAATCATTTGGTTGAAAACATTGTTGGTCCTCTTGCATAACATTTACTTTGGGGTTAGTATTGACAATCATTTGAATCAATACTTAACACCTTACCAAATTGGTAGTTTTTATCTCAAGATCATAATCTTGGAGAATATACATCCATTTACCTCTTCTCTCTCCTAATTCACATTGACTAATCATAAGTTTAGTGGTAGGGTCTGGCAGTATTGCATGCACTTTATTCCTAAGAATGTAATGTCTAAACTTTTAAACTTCTTTAACCAAAGCCAATGCTTGCTTGTCAATCATAGAATATTTTAACTTATAATTCTTAAAATTAGTGATCATAAATCTAATAGGTTCATCACACTTATCTATTTTATGAGTTAAAACAATAGTTATTGTATGATCAAAAGCAAAATAATAGAGATAGAAATCTTTTTTAAAATCATGACTTATCAACACTGGTGCCTTTACTATTATTTATTTAATGTCCTTGAATAATTTACTTATCTCTTCATTACATACGACCTTGGAATCCTTCTCCAACATGTAATTAAGTATATTCACAATTTCTACAAAATCATAAATGAATTTTCTCATAAAATTGATTTTCCCAAAGAAAGACTTTTATTCTTTTCTACTATTAGGGGGTTCTATTCTAGATATGTCATCAACTCTATTAGGATATATATAAATAGCATATTTTATTATAACATGTCCTAATAACTTACCTTTTGTAACATAAAATATGATTTTATTTGGATTGAGATAAATTTCATACCTCCTACAATGTTCAAATACCTATTGTAAATGCATGATGTGAGCTTTCCTATTTTTAGAAAACATAGTTAGGTCATCCATATATATGATAATGTACTTACCTATGATACCTTGAAAATCATGGTCCATATCTCTTTGAAAATTTATTATTACATTTATAATCCCAAAAGGCATTATTTTTTAGGCAAAAATGCCCCTCTTTGTTGTAAAAGTAGTCTTTATTATGTCTTACTTGTTCACAATTACTTTATTATAACCTAAAAAACCATCAAGAAAATACATCATAGTAGAACCAATAATAATCTGAACTACTTGGTCAAGAGAGATTAAAGGATAGTTATCCTTTTCTAAATATTTGTTCAAATTTATAAAGTCTATGCATAATTTAATTTCTCTATTTTTCTTCTTGACTGGTACTAAGTTAGCTACCCAGGTAGAATGTCTAATGATAAACACTATTTTTGCATCCAATATATTCTTGACCTCTTTGGAGATCAATGGTTCCAAAATAGGGTTGAATGGTCTTCATTTTTGCCTAAAATGTTTATAGGCCTCTTTTCATTAAATGGTATGGGTAATGAATCTAGTATCAAAGATCTTTAAGTCCTCATAGGACCATGTTATAACATCTTTATACTTGGTCAGTAACTCTTCAATTTTTCTAAATTATTCATTTATGTATGTTGTACCAATATTAATATCTAGGGTTGACCTTGAGTTCCTAGATCAACTACATTATAATATTTCCCACTCACTTTGGGAACTTTAATAGTTTTTCTAGTTTGTGTGCCAAACAATATTTCTAAGGAAATCATGCCTTGGGGAATTTTTTTATCATTCAATTGGATAACCTTGTCATCAAGTTTGTCATTATCAAGAGTATTTTCATTGACCTCATCAAGATGTGAGACTCAAACACTCTTGAGTTGTTTATAAAGTTTATGATTTATTGATCATTAGTGAATACTTACAAATGGTTGACATTGTCAGGAACTGAGAGACATGGAACCAACTCAATGCTAAGGTTTTATAGTTTAGAGTCTTGATTTGGCATGAGATTGGTTATAGTTGAGGCTAGCTCATCAGCAAGCTTATTCTCCTCTCTAAGAATTGAGGCAATGTTAAAATAATCAAAATACTCTATCAGGTCCCACACTCTAAACTTGTACTTCTTAAGATAAGACAATTTGAATTGGTACTTTATTGTATCTAAGGATTCAAAGAGCACACTCCATTAATGAAGGATGATATCTTAGTTATTTAGGATAGTGTTTACCCCTAAAAAGTGATGCATAACAAGTTGTCCAATAGGAATTAAACTCGAGACCTACGTGACTGAAGTCATTATTCCAATCCACTCAAGCTAACCCTTGGGGATAAAAAAATTGCATTAGTACTTAATTCTAACTTGATTAAATAATAGCTCAAATTAACCATACACTAGCAATTTTTTGACCTTGTGTTTGATAGCAAATTGTAATTTTAATATTAGTGCTTCATATTCTACCAAGTTACTAGTGCAAGGAAACTAAATTTTTTAAGAATAATTAAATTCTCTCCTAATGGAATTGATTAAAAAAATTCCTACTCTAGAACTAGATTTACATTTAGCACCATCAAAATATAATTTCCATATTCTAAGAATAGAATGAGTATCATTAGAGTTACATACCTTAGAATCATCAAGAGTGTAAAATCCTAACTCAAAATTAACCATGTTAACCTTTTCATTTACTGCATTATATTCAATGATCATGTGTTTCATATTTGGTTCTCTCTATCCTGATTTGATTTAGAGCTCCCTTCCATGGAAGCCACATGTGGGAAATGTTAGTAGATATGTATCCATTCAAAGACTTTGTTGAATCTCCAATAAGATACATTACATAAGCATCTAGAATCTCCACCACTTGGATTTCTATAAATTTGTGTACCCTTGGCTAAGCAGCAAGCTGCATATGAACATCTAACAATTCTCCAATTACTTTAAATCTTGATTTGTCTAATTGAGTAACTACTCTATTAGACTTAATTGGAGTTAAATAATGTTTTTCACAAATAACTTTGGGCATGATATTGGTAGATTAACTTAAATCTAACAAATAATTATGCAATTTCTTACCCAAAAATCTAATTGTTAGTAAGAATGGTGGAACTTCTACTTTGTTATTGTGAATAACTACATTGGCATTTGTAATATTTGGTGACTTACTAGGATTATTAGATAAAGATTCAAGCAATAAGTTTATTTTCTCAATAATTTGAGTCAATTCATGTAAAGTGATATTAGATTTAATCTTTTTCATGTCCTCAACTATATTATATCCACTCCTAGTAGAATAAATAGATGATTCAACATTACATCTAGAGGTACTTCCCTTTAGAGGTTTAGGATTATTATCTACTAGAGGATCTAGAGGAGTGTCAAATTTATTTTGTGGATTTGAAGTTGTCAAAGGATACATATACTCTCTATTACTTAGAGGATAAGTCTTCTTTAAATATTTTTCAAAAGAATGAACCTCTTCAAGAGATCCTCAGGATCATTTTTCTCTTAGAATAGGAAATCAAAAGTCTCCACCATGAGAGTTGTGTCAGTAGATTTAGATGACTTTGAAGAACTATATGTACCTAGATTAGTATCTTTTTTAGGTACACCTTAAAATTTATCTAAATAATCTTTAAATAACTCAAAATCATTACATAATTCAATACAATCCAATTCACCATGCTTTGAAGTGTTATGAACTCTACAATATTTAGTTAAAGCTAAGTCACATATGGTTATCTCAGGGTTATTATTATTGGTATATGACTCATTGTTTTGTTCTTATTTCCATTTTGAAACCTATTTTTAGGTTTTTTCAACATTTGGTAGGAATAATTTCTATTAGATTTTTCCCTAGTATTACCTACTTGTTTTTTCAATAGAAGGAAATTAGTGCTCAAGTTTTTAAACCATTTTAAGTATGGAGTCATTATCACTTTTAGGTGCCTCTTAATTGTGAAATTGAGTATTAATATCATTAATTGGCACCAAAAAGCTTTGATATTGTGGATGAGATCCACCTGTAGTGTTATTCAAGAATCCTAGGTTTTGACCAAGATGAGAATGACTCAAAGGCAATTGATTCAACACTGGTGTCTGATTTAAAGTAGGAATGTTTTGATTAGCATTGGGAATGAAATTAATCATAGGAAAATTAGGATTGACATTGGGAATGGCATATGTTAGTTGACATTGATTTTTCATTTGATCATTAATTTTCACAAATTTAGCATAGGCCAAGACTAATGTGTTTATAACTCCAATGGACCTTTTTAAAAACATAAAAATCATAGGATCTATGCATCTTTATAAATATCTAAATCCAAAGCCTCATCAAGACTAGAATAAACTATAGTTTTGATAAACATCTTCTAGAATATAACATTAAAAGCTCTCTTAGTTTCACTAGAATCTCTTTTCATAGTGGTGAATTATTGATAAAGGATACAAGGACTAATGATTTTTCCAGATTGATCAATGAAAATGTTGTTAAAATCATTCCAATTGGTAATGTAATTCTTAGGAAGGTTGAGAAACCAATCATATGTAGCATATTTAAAATTAAATGGAAACAATCTACATGCATCATCTTCATGAACTACATTCAACAATCTTAAAGCAACTTTGAAACTTTTGATATGTTCTTTAGTAGTAACCATACCATTAGGACTAAAATATGATAAATAATTCTCAAGGTTTCTAGGTAAGTCATGTACCTAACTAGGTACATTAATGGAAGATCCACCTAACCAATCCATACCATGATAAGTATTAAACACATGAGCACCATGAATAGATTAAGTAGGTTTGGATTTAGAAACCTTATGTTTACCTTTATTTGCTCTTGATTTCTTAAGCTTCTAATGAAAGGAGAGATATTCTTGTCTTTGAATGTGACCTAGTCCTGATTCTTAGCATTTCTAATTTGTAAAATTTGAATCTTGTTCAAAATATGATGTGTAAACCTTGTTTTTTCAAAGAACAATGATTAGTTTTGCACATTAAGTAAATTTTACATAAATATTTACAAAGAAAAACTATCTTTAACTAAATTAGATCAAAGATATCTTCAAACTAATGAATGTGAATGATCTTTACACTTCTAAGTTAAAATAAACCCAAATTTTTAAATAAACAGTTAATATTTAAACAAAATTTCTATGACTAACCTTGAACACAGTAGATTTACAAAGCTTAAACTACCTTTACAAATATTTCTCATTAATCTTCAAAGAATACAATATTTAGCTAAACAAACCTAAATATTAGTCTAAAACCATGAATATCAATGATATTTACACAATTTATCTAATAACAACAAAAATATGCAAAGAATCAACTGATCTTTAAATAAAATTCACTAAAATTAGCAAAGATAGTACAAATTAATAAAGATTTAGCTAAGCCTTCCTTCTAGCACCAATGCAATAATTCCTATTACTGCCTAAAAGAGTAACAAAGTGATTCAAAGTTTTTACACAACATTTATCATTTATGGATTCAAAGAATCCATAAATGAGTTTTAGGTTATGATATTATTGATATCTTTGGTGGAATAACAACAAAGCAAAAGAACTATTTCACAAAAAATTTAATGTAACTATTTAGTTGTTGGGAGTAACCATGGCCTAATAGCTTGATTATGAAATACGAAGATGATATAAATTAATTAGAGTGAATTATTATTAGAACGTAAGTATACATTCTAATCTAGTTGTATATTTATAATGGAAGCTAAAGTAAAGTGAGTTGATCAAAAAATGGGCAAAAAGAAGGGTAAGGTAGAAAGGTGCTCTAAATGTCAATACAAACATTATGATAGAGCTTAAATTTCATAAAGACATGTACTAAACCAATATACGACATGAAATTTCAATTACATAAATCCTACCACATATTAGGGAAATATCTAAGGAAAAGTGAAATAATGCAAATAAGAAATCAAGCCCACTTTAGAGATTTACTTCCACAAACAAATTGCATTAGCACATTTGTAAATAAATCATGGCAAATGAAATGAACTTAAAATCCTCAAATCAACCTAAATTAATCACAAATTGACAACTTTTCATTCATATAAACACATCAATAATTCATAAAAACAATTCAAATATGGGCATCCAAATAGATAATTGAGAGATTAGCCATAATAGCAAACACACAAATAATACTAGATAATCTTTGTAGAATTCCTTGCTTTTATTAATTTCTCAAAGTTTACACAAAGTTTTTACTCCAAAAAGCCCCCCTTTTACAAATCATATTATCCCTTTTATAGAATATTAAGGAAGTATGTCAGTTAATCATGTCAAACAACAATTATACAAGTGTCTAGGACAATTGTCCTTTTATAATGTTCTAGAATTCATGACACTTTCTAAAGGACTAGCCTATAATCAATGCACTTTACAAGACTGAAAATGATTTTACAAAGAAAATATTCCCTTTTCAAAATAATATACATGTCAAGTTACAAAAGGAATATACTTATTGCAATAAATTTGACTTTGAGACTCTTTTGTTTCTATAGTCCTTTGTCTCTACTATAGGATCTTCATTCTATAGTGTTGATCATCAATTAGCTTGAGGTTGACAATGGGTTCCATGAAAAGCTCCCTTTCTTTATATTCTAGGCCTTTGAGGTCCTTATCTACCCTATCTAATTCTTCCTTGATGCTCCTAACGTCTCCCATCTTCTCTTTAGCTAATAAAATCATGTCCATGATCCTTTTATCATCTGCCCTAGTCTTGCCTTGGCCTTGATTCCTTACCTCTTACATAAAATAAGTATCTCTATATTTAAACTCCTCATTAGTGATCAATCTAAGGGGATTGAGTGAAGTAAGATCCTTTATAAAACTCCCAAATATGTGCATCATTCTATTTTATAACTGTTGGAGATCATTAGAGACATCTCCCATGCCCCTAGACCATTTTTTTAATACCTTGATCTTATCTACCAATATTACCATAGCCATATTCAAATGGGCTAGGCTAACTATTCTAAATTTAGGAATTTGATCCTCTATCAAAACATTGATCAAATCATTCACCTTATGACTTGAATCTTGCTATTTTCTAACTTACCCTGTAGCCAAAGTACCCTATTTTTTTACCAAGTCCTGCTTGGAGTTTACTACCTTCAAAGAGTTGAATAAGTCATACATGTTTGTTTCAAACTACTTGACCATGTCTCTTCATACTGATAAGATAGACTATTCTTCTAAATTTGTGTTCTTCTATTTTGGGCCCTTGATATCACCCTATAACTATTTTGAATTTGCTTTAGCCAATTCAAGAACATCTTCCTCAAAAATAGGATCTTCACCAAAACTCTATCTTTGCTTCTAAGTCAAACTATTTAATGGGTCCACTTTTTGATACATAATTTATTCACATCCTATCATGACCCTTTTATCTATCACTCTATTCAAGCTAGTATTTGTTGTATCAAACTTGATTCTAATTATATATTGGGCCACATATGGGATACAAACCTCCATTTATGATGAAGATATTAAATCACTTGGTGTGGCTAATTTCCTTGCCTCCTATTCCTTAGAGAAATGATCCAAGGTTTCATTTGTTGTTGCAAGTGGATATTAGTAGCCTTCATAATAGCCCAAGGATGATGCATAGTGGGCACTCTTTCCAACCTTAGTTTATAAATTAACCATTCTCGAATTGGTGATCTATATAGTAAGTTCTCTTCATTGAATAAATTTACCTCTTTTAAAGGTGGTGTCACTTTGGGTCTCTTAGCCTTTGATACAATGGTTTTCTCAGTTTTCCTTTTTGGAATATCAATAGGAACTAATTCCAATACATTTTATTTCTCTTTATCCTCCTTAGCCTTTTTAACACATGCTTCCTCTTCATATGAATCTATGTATGTCATAGATAATGTCTTTAACACATCCTCAAAAAAAATTGAGGATATATGGCTATCATATGAACCTCCTCTTGATGTAATTCATGTTTTATTATATTGGAATGTTCTAGAGATGATGAGGTAGAAGCAATCTCACTTGGACTTCTTTCCTCTAACCTCTTCTCTTCAGTATCATGCTCTATTTGCTTATCTTTTTTTACTAGCTAATAGAGGTCTAGAAGGTTTAATATTGATTGAATGATATTTCTTGGGTCCTAATTTCCATCTATCATCCATTTCTTATATCTCTCTAGTCTTGACTCAATGCTCAGGTTGTGTTCCTTTAACCTTTTGGTGACTTCAAAGTAAGTAGATGCCTTGTTATATATAGAATTAAAGGCACCAAGATCATGTTCATGATTATAGGGCACATTCATCATCCCTTTGTGTTTCAAATGCTCCTTAACCTTTCCATAGGGGTCCCACTATATAAGTTCATCAATCTATAGATTGAAATATGATTTATGCTTTGATGTTACCTCAATATGATCCCATTATTTGAAGTTTGTCTTGCTAATAGTCATAGGGGGCTTATGAAGGAGTCCCTTGTCTTTAGTTTTTCAAAGACTATCAACACCATGGAATAATTGGTAGGCTACCTCTTTCTCACCCAAATTATTAGGAACATGAATAGGTAACTTGAGAAGAGAATTATGAGCTCCCTCAATCTTGATGATTGTAGAATCTAGAGATAGACAAATATATCCCATTGCTTCTATATATTTCTTGATTAAAGGGCTTACTCTCTCCATGGGAATGCTAGTTATAGCCTCACTCAAGGCTTGATAGACACAATCACATATGAACTAAATATGATGCAGATATTTAAAGATGTGAAACTTTAAATATGAGTGTTAAATAGTCTAGATTCCACTTGGAGACCATTCCATTTGATTAGAAATCTTTGTTATTACACATAGGGCATCTAGGAGGTAATAAATCATGTAAAACTAAGTTTTCTTCTTATGCCTAATTGCATATATTTGTATACTAAATGAGATACTAATTATCTCACCCAAAGGAGGGATAATTATCTTTTGAACAATAAAGTAGACCATAGGCAACCATACTAGGTCTACATATGCAGTTGTTGCATTTCCACATAATTTGTTCAACATTATCATTATCATCCTAACCCCTTATCTAAACTGGCTAATAAGAATTTTCTTATTGAGGCCTAAAAAGACTTTATTACCAAAATCTAACCACATGGTAAGATTTTCCATCGAATTATGTTCTTTATCCTAGGAATTGATAGAGGCTAGGTCAATTTGGGTTTTTGGAAACTTATAATAGGACTTAAATTCAATAGAAAAAATGTAAGCCACTTTATTGTAATTGTATTCATTAATTAACATGAACTTATATATCTTAGCTTCCTTTAAAATGGGAGTAATAATATCTATACAATGGAGTACCTATGGTTTCATTGTTACATAATGTAGACCCATCATATGGATTACTATGATGTCATTGTATAGTCTCTTAGCAAAGAGATTATTCTATACCTCCTTAGTAATGGTTGGTTGGTTCTCAATGGTCTATAATAATTTAGACCAATTATTATCTCCTATGTTTAAAGTAGCAGCAATGAACTTGGTGTTCTTGAACACATGTCCCTCAATATCTATTGTCAAATATAGCTCCACGTCCTCCTTTAAAATGTGCTAATGGGTTACCATTGATTGAATTATGCAATTTTAGGCAATAATATAACTTTTTTGGCTTAATTACAATTATTTTGGACATAATTAGGTAAATCCATACACCCTATGTATTTTAAAGGTTTATGCAGGGATTTAATGGTGGAAACTAGCTCAAATAATGAGTGTTTGTGGCTTAAATTACATTTGATTTTCAATTTTATACCTTTTGTGTGTTAGGCCCATAAGATCATCCAATGTGACATGTTTTTCTAATGTGTTAATGTCATTTCATGATGCCCATTTATTTAAAAAGTAACCATTGTGCCTTTTGGAGCCTCTTTGTATTAGCTTCCATTATGAGCCATTCTATATCTATTGAGACCTCCAAGCTCATGCCACTTATTGACTGCATGGGTTCTCAGCATACCTTAAAGTTATATTTCATTAATTAAATGCCTTTATGCCACATGGTGGCTTCTCACTCAATCTAGACTCTTGACATCTTAACCTGATCCACACCATTGATCTTGATCTAGGAGTTTGAACATTATTCATTTATCTCTATTTAACTCATTATAGTTATGACACATGTCACCACTACATTAAATCTAGGCCCTTTGAAAGGTCTACCTTCACTCATGTCATAAATATGCTAAATACATGATTGACCATTGACTATCAAACTATTTTAGCTTTACCAAGATCATGACACTTGTCAATCTCACATTCCCTTATAGGCTATTTGACTTGTTGACCCACACTTGCCATTGGCTCTAATGTTGATTTACCAAGATATTTCCACTTATCAATCCCATTTTCCTTTATAGGACCTTTTATGATTCAATTTCTCACTCTCCATTAGATCTTCATTGCATGAAAAAATGTAGTGTCAATAATTTCCTTGACTTATTGACTTTCATCTTTACCCATGAATCATTTATCTTTGCTTCTAGATCCAATATCTTAACACTTGGCATCTTTAGGTTTAATTAGAACCTATGGACATAAAATTAAAGGCATAATCTCTTGGTAAATATGTATAAACTTAATATAAAATTTTAGACTAAGGTCTTAATTATATTAATAAATATAATTGGGAGTTAGGCTAAAGTTTTAAACTAGGTATAAAATATAAAAATGTCCCCACATAAATATGATCCCACATAAATTTGAATCTATTTCAAAATTACCTAGGATAAAATGTTTAGACCAAGGCTTTTACATGATTTAAACATATATTCAATTAATCGATTAAAAGACCAAGGTTTGATCAAAGTAAAGGGTCAAATTAGCATCAATGTATAAAACCCTAGACACTGTTCACATAATTGGGACTCTAGTAAACCTGAAACATGGAAATACAACAATCAGACATTGGTAATATTAGATAAACTCAAATGAAGTAAACATGCTAATGTAAATTAGATCAGCACATGATATTCAATAATTTTCATTGATCAAGTGGAATGTTCAATTTACAACATAATTTTCAATAAAATGAACTAGGGTCCTCATTTGTCAAAAATGGGGTAATGTTGACCTCAATAGTTGGGCTACTAGAACCAATTGATAAATCTTGAAAACACCATTCATGTCTTGAGTACATCCAAAGGTTGATCAATAGAAAAAGAACACAAATAAATCCTTCCACTTCTTTGGACTTGTATCCCATTAAGCCTACCAAAAATTAATGACTACTAGAATTGCACCCCTTTGAAGGTATTTTTAGGCCTTCATAGTTTTAATTATCATGGATATAATCCTTAGTTTTGTGTGGCCTAATAGGTGGATTGAATCTCTATATTTTAAGGCCTATCTCCCCTTGATGTATTAGTTAGGATACATACTCTACCAACTTGTAGGGGAAAAGGGAAGAAGGTAAACTGAAAGGAAAACCTATCTAAATAGGGTGATACACCAAAATATGACTTTAACTTATGGAATATGCACTAAAAGGATGAATGATAACATAAAACTGATTGCACTTTTTAAATGAGAGTTCTCCATACATTAAAGTTTCATACAGAGGCTCAGATTGATGGATGATCTAAGGCATCTAATCAATAGGTCTTTTAAAGACACTAAGGAAATCTCACACTTACCAAACATAAAAGATGATTATATAACACTACACAACATGAAATTATTAACTAATACTTGTAAATAAGTAAAGAGGAAAGGACAATATGCGAGGAAGCATGAACTATCACTATCATCTATCAACAAACCATGAAAATACACTAAACCAAGCTTTGAGGAGGCATGAATTATGTTTTATTCATTAAAAATAGGAAATTATAAATGTTTTATTCTCATTTCCTTTCCACAACTTAGGTTAAGTATTTTTCAAATACTAAAAATAATTTTACATATAGAGAATTGTGAGATAGGGGAGAGAAGGAGACAAGAGCCCCCAAAACTAGGAAATAAAACCTTCACTTAGTCTTATTGAAAACCTAACATATCATTTTCTTATTAATTTTTCTTCTAAACTTATTTAAATTTCATATAATTTCATGCTTCATTAGTTTTAAAATATTAAAGAAGTCTTTCTCCTTCATTAGTGGTGTTTGACCCACATAGGTGCCTTGATTCTTGCTTAAACTCACTATATTCTTGGAGAAGAAGTCATCACCCTTGAAATCAGGTCTTAATTATTGGAAATAGTATTATTAAACCTCATAAAATATTTCATGTTTTTTTTCTAACTTTATTATACTCCTAGAAGACTCTCCAATCCAAGTTTGACTTATTCCCCAAAGATGGCGTAGGAAGGAGGAAGAGTTATTTTGGAGTTTAGATAACTTTTGAAACTTGTTCACCTTATTTAAACCTATTTAATGACTTATTACAAGTCCAAATTTTGTGTACCATTTCATGGAGTAGCTTTTTAAGGCCTATTAGGAGTCATATACATTAGTTTAATCTTTTAGCCCTTTAAATCTCTCATTCTTCACCAAGGCATAAAAGGGAAAAGGTGATTTTTTGCTCCAAGTCTATAAATTTCTTCCATGTATGGATCTTAAAGATCATATTATACCTATAACAAGGCCTTTGAAGACCTAAATCACTCACAAATACTCAACTTTACACCAAAACCATGAATTTCTTCACAATTCCTTGTAGCCTTTTTTTAGCAAATTTCCTTGTCTAGGAGAATATGGAGATAATAATGAGAAAATAAGCATAGTTACAGATACCTTCTATCTCCTTACATATCCACACAAAATTTTGTGGCATAACTCTGAATGTGGATTTACTTTCTAGCTCATTTATTCAGTCAAATTAGGCCTAATTAGCCCTCGTAGGCCTAAAAATAGTAATATTAATTTGGGAGCTCCCACATGCCTAAAAATACCAAAAAACATTTGATTCACTTCACCCATGATTTCACCATTCTCCATGTCAATTTTGGTGGTCTATAGTACTATAGAAGTATGAAAACCATGAAATGGCCATTGGCAAGGTTGTCCTTTTGAAGCATTTTAAGACTACCCTAAAAGAATTGATTAGTTTCGACACCTTTAAACATTTTTGTGTGTATTTTTTAACTTATATAGGTATAATAAGTCCACCCCTCCCAATGATTTACATCAAACCATGCTCTTCAATGCCCCTATTTTAGTTTAAAATCATGAAAAAGTATAGTTCTTATACTATTTCATACAAGTGAAGTTACATCAAAAATACATGTAGATGATATTTTGAGAGTATAATACAACATTTGATAGTTTTCAATGAGAAATTGTGGAATTTAATTTGATTTTGAGGTCCATCTTTGCAAACTAGTCATAATTGGGGTTTTAGGAGGGTTTAAGACGTATATAAGGTATTAACGATTATTCATAAATAAAAAATGTCAAAATAACATCCTAATGCCACAATATTATTGTTATGGGACCCATATAACACCTCAAAACACCACTATATCCCATGAAAATTATGAGAGATGGTACAAACATCTATAGTTGTTCTTTAGATGATTCTCTTAGCTTTCCTTGAGTATGAGAGGTGTAAAAAATAGATATTGGATATAAAATACCATTACAAATGTTTGGATAATCACATAATTATTCAAATAAATACCCTCCATGGTTATAAATTCTCTATATGTGTTCAACATTCTTCTATATGTATTTGGTGCCTAGTCAAGGTGCTTGGGGTTTGCGACTATCTTACTTTTGCAAACCTTTAAGGGTAATTAAACTAAGAATTGAAGTGTTTTGCCTCATAAGAGTGTATTTTAACATAAATATTTACATACATAAAATAAATTCATTATATCTTTAATTATTTATTTATATTCTTGAATTTAAGTAGACCTCTAGGTCTCTTGACCAGACCCTACAAATGAAGTGGCCTAGTTCTAAGACAAATTAATAGATATATTCATTATTGATATGAACTTTAAAAGACTATTGAAACTTCAATCCACTAATTACCACCAATTTTACCAAATTTCATAGCTATATAATGTCTATATAGGCCTCAAAACTCAAATTTACTAAAACTTAGCAGTTGGTTGCCGACATTTTCAATAGGTCTATGACTGAGTTGTTGTACTTAGAATATTTGTGCTCAATAGTTTTCATTACCTTGTATGAGATATAATCATGATTTTTATCCTTCATTTAAATGAAACATGACCTACCAATCCACCAACAACTCGCATTTGTCATCATTTGACCATTTGGGTCTCTTGACATTGTTTACCTCACTAGTCTTATAGGTAGTCTTATCAGTTTTAGGTGTCTATTTGATGTTTTATAGTTTTTTAAGTGTTATTTAAGGTTTTAATAATATGTATTATGTTTTTATTAACCCGATAAATCAAATTATACTTTATGAAAACACCCTAACTCTTCCTTATTCCTTACACGAGCTTTTCTTCATCAATTGATGCACAAGTCTCCTAGTCCATACTAGAATTCTTACTTGGGTTTTGAGTTGTATCTCTAGTGAAGACCTAATTATCACTTTTATACTCCCTAAAAATTTGACTCAATATATTATAATTATATTTGATCATTCTTGTTGGCCAATTCCACTTGAAATCAATCTTCTTCACTACACAGTCAAGAGTAATCCAGCTGTAGGTGGTTGTTTGATTATAGAGGAGGTGAGTTGCCTTTTTGAGGTATTATATCTATTCCATGATGTCATAAATAAGTTTATACTCCTAAATACCTTCATACACTTCTTAAAACCATTAAAAAAACCACTCTCTTCTCAATTTTTCCTATTAAGTGTCAACATATAGTCAAATAGGTCTTATTGACTATAGGTGGTGATCTTGGGTTCACTAGGCCTAGAATGGAGGAGACTAAGATCTTACTTTTATTTTATATAATTTTATTGGATTATATAGATTAATTTAAATCCTTCATGAATCTTCACAAACCTATCAACCACCTCTATCCAACCATCTTCACATACCACTATTTAAGCCAAAGTAGGATGGTTTAGGTAATGTCTAGACTGAGTTTAAGCTTGTAAGGAGAAGGTAAAGATGATAAAGACCTTTGATAGGTATAAAAAACCATATTTTCCCACTCAACACTTATAACCTATCTTTTTTCTCCTACCTTGCCTAGATCATGCATAGTGTACATAATGCTACCAATCTCCATCCACAGGTCATGACTATAAATGCTTGAAATAGACTACAAGCTTTTGCCTAGACCTAAAATTAGTGTATTTTAGATTTAATTATGTATTTATTAATTTTTAAACACCTCTTATCATCTTTAATAAATTTTTTGGATAAACAAACTTACAATGTATAATAATCATCTCTTTCCCACCTAGCATAATCTCATGATGATAAACTTGAATGAGTTTGTTGTAGGTGTTTATCTTGGAGTTCTTGATTATGTTAAGTAATAATTTATCCATGAATAACCTTAATTATATTTCCTTCAAAACTTTATTCTTTTATAATAACCCCACATGCCTTCTTGAACCTTGTGGCCAAACTTACTTACATACTACCATATGAGTCAAGCTATGGTTGTAGGTGGTGATTTTGACTGTGTATTTTATGGAGGTGAGGCTTCTTCATCATGATTAGGTATATGATTATTTTTTATGATGTTCTTACCATGAATTTGTGTTAAAACAACTCCATTCTCTTACCAATAACCTTTAATCCACTTTTGAATCCATACCTATACCACTATCTGAGCCCCAAGAAAGGATGGCTATAAGTAACTATTCAACTTGAATATGATAGTGGTCTATATGGATAATTGGAGTGAGTTATTAATGAATAAAATTTTAATATTTCACCATTAAATTTGAAACCTTTCCATTATTTTATCTTACCTAAGACCAAGACCTTTATCTTCAATTCAAAACTCAGTCATTAAGAAGATTGTAAACCCTGTTGTACACACTAAGACCCTCATGTTATAGAATGTGAGGTAGAGAACTTGAAAAACATATGACATCACAATGTTTATTGAAGTTTTACATTAAACCTCTAGACAATCCTTCCACTTCTTTCCTAAGTATTTTTTCAACATGACACTTTAGAAGAATCTTCATGGTTATTGTTGTAGGTGGTCATTAGACCTTGTGTACAGACTAATGGATCATAAGAGGTTGCTCTAAAGAGATTTTATTGTTTTTATTTACTTAATTGATTCTACATGCTCAAAATTATCTTATGAAAAAATTAACTTGTCATAAATAAAGTTAAATAGTAATGAAAACAAGGATGACCCCTTACCTTAAATAACACAAAAATACCTTAACTTCTATGAATAAGGAAAATTGTAATGTTGTTTCTCCATCAAAAGTAACTCTTCATAATTGAAATATTATAAGGTTTAAATGTTATCTTATATTGGTTAATGTGACATCACTTGGAATTCTTTAATACTTTGACTGAGCTCCTAAAACCCATCAAAACTTCTTGTGACACCTACTCCATGTGACTGTTATAGGTGAATATTTGTCTATATCATTTATCATCACTTGACCTACTAACCACTTTCATGAGTTAATAAAACTTATATGATATTTTTTACCTTAGGTTATTGATATGACATATGTTTTATTCTATAAACCCTGATTTGTCTCTCAAAACCAATCTCTTACTTCATTAAAACTATACACCATATGATTATTTTAGGTGGTTATTTGACCTTAACACCTACCAAGGCTTTCATGAAGGTGTTCACTTGATCTCTCCATATAATGATAACTTGATGCTAGGATGATGTAGATAGGTAAATTTAGTGTTATTAATTTTCACACATGCTCATTTCCATTCCCATGATCATAACCTATAGGTTTGACTTGTTTACCAAGTATGGGGATGAAGGTACACTACTAGACCTTAAAGTGTTATTTGGTACCTTAAGAGAGTATGGCCTCTTGAACCTCATTTAAACTATTTTACAACAATAAATTAGACTTTTTTGGGAATTTATTCTTTTTAATATCATTATTACATCATTTATTAACCATTAAAACACTAAAAACTCATTAAATATAGTTATACCTTGTTGAAGAGACCAAATCACCAAAACCATCTCAAATGAGACTATGCTTAATTTGGAGGCATATGGACCTTTTATTATATTAATTAATAATTATTTGACTTAATAATTTACTTGATAACCCCTTAATATTAATTCACTTACTTCATAACCCAAGTTTTACTCCAAAATTAATCAAATGGACCATTTACAAGGATAACATAGGAAACAAGTTTTATGCCATAATTACCTTCCTAGCAGAATTTAATTGATTAAAATGATTTTAATATATCTTATTTGACCATTTAATTACCCCCTTAAAACCTTTAATCCCAATTTAATTCTAAAGTGAATAAATAGAAGAAAACTTAGACCTTATCTAGATGAATAACTAACTAGACACCCCTACAATGTTAGCGATTGTTCATAAATAAGAGGCCACAAATTCACAAAATAATTCAAATTATTTAATATTAATTTTAACTATAAAAATTTATAAAGTTTTATCTCCTAACTCTCTCTCCTCTTTTCATACCAAACATTTGAAAAATGCCCTTCTAGAACTGCTAAGGAGGTTGATATAGGAACAAAGTAGTTTTTTCCCCATTTTTTCACCTATAAAATAATAAAAACTATATATATGACATTTTTTGGACCCAATTAAGTCTTTGAGATTATTTTCACACAAAAACCCTATAAATAGCTATATGGATCCAACTAGAATTGATATAAATGAATTCATAAGAATATTTATAAAAATAACACAATGAATCTATTTTATGACTATGTATTATATGTTGGGAACCTATGGAAATGTAAAACACAAGGAGGATTATATTTAAAACTAAGTTATATTTGTATAACAAGCATGAGAGTTTTACAATTAAGTATTATAATTAGGTTATAACTATATACATAAAATTATGGACAATGTTTTTGTTACAAAATAGTGAATAAAAAACAAGAATGACATATGATTGAGCATATTATAACAACAGACAAAACCATGGTTGTATGTAGATTTACATTGGTGTTAATATTTTAGTAAACAGGGTATTTTGATTAATGTTAAAAATAGAGAGAACATATATTTATGGACTTAGAATTTTCAAAAAAGCTATAAGACTCATGTTTGCATTATAAGCTGACTAAGTAAGTTTTGTTACACTAACATATTTAGGGGACTTTCATTTATCCAAATTTATGATTATATTTGATTTGGGATTCTAAAATAAAATGGAATTCTTGATAAATAAAACCATTATTATAATAATGGTATTTGATAGGGTTGAATTATGGAACATGTTATATAATGAATATTTTATATATAGAGAAGTTTGATTTACAAAGGAAACTGTATATTTGGGTGTTTTTTGAGAACTGTGTATGTTTAAAAAAAAACATAGAATTATCAAAACTATAAATAAATGATATACAATAGTTTATTTATACCTGATTCCTCTTAGATGTGCACCACTGAAAATACCTTGCATTTTATTTGAATGCATCCCAAAAAAGAAACGTTGATCCTTTCTCAACACCACTTACACCTTCAACTGACAATGTGCTTGTTCGTCATACATGTTGATCTTACAGGGCGAATGGTTTTAGAAACTTATCTGTTAGAAGATTGTCTTCTTCCAACAGATTGGAACATCTTCCAATTTTCCTTTGCACTAGCCAATCCTTCATGGTCAACTCAATAGAAGAACAGTAACAAAATTATGATTTACAAAAACTCCAAACTAAAGTATATAGTTATACCTTGTTGAAGAGACCAAATCACCAAAACCATCTCAAATGAGACTATGCTTAATTTGGAGGCATATGGACCTTTTATTATATTAATTAATAATTATTTGACTTAATAATTTACTTGATAACCCCTTAATATTAATTCACTTACTTCATAACCCAAGTTTTACTCCAAAATTAATCAAATGGACCATTTACAAGGATAACATAGGAAACAAGTTTTATGCCATAATTACCTTCCTAGCAGAATTTAATTGATTAAAATGATTTTAATATATCTTATTTGACCATTTAATTACCCCCTTAAAACCTTTAATCCCAATTTAATTCTAAAGTGAATAAATAGAAGAAAACTTAGACCTTATCTAGATGAATAACTAACTAGACACCCCTGCAATGTTAGCGATTGTTCATAAATAAGAGGCCACAAATTCACAAAATAATTCAAATTATTTAATATTAATTTTAACTATAAAAATTTCTAAATTTTTATCTCCTAACTCTCTCTCCTCTTTTCATACCAAACATTTGAAAAATGCCCTTCTAGAACTGCTAAGGAGGTTGATATAGGAACAAAGTAGTTTTTTCCCCATTTTTTCACCTATAAAATAATAAAAACTATATATATGACATTTTTTGGACCCAATTAAGTCTTTGAGATTATTTTCACACAAAAACCCTATAAATAGCTATATGGATCCAACTAGAATTGATATAAATGAATTCATAAGAATATTTATAAAAATAACACAATGAATCTATTTTATGACTATGTATTATATGTTGGGAACCTATGGAAATGTAAAACACAAGGAGGATTATATTTAAAACTAAGTTATATTTGTATAACAAGCATGAGAGTTTTACAATTAAGTATTATAATTAGGTTATAACTATATACATAAAATTATGGACAATGTTTTTGTTACAAAATAGTGAATAAAAAACAAGAATGACATATGATTGAGCATATTATAACAACAGACAAAACCATGGTTGTATGTAGATTTACATTGGTGTTAATATTTTAGTAAACAGGGTATTTTGATTAATGTTAAAAATAGAGAGAACATATATTTATGGACTTAGAATTTTCAAAAAAGCTATAAGACTCATGTTTGCATTATAAGCTGACTAAGTAAGTTTTGTTACACTAACATATTTAGGGGACTTTCATTTATCCAAATTTATGATTATATTTGATTTGGGATTCTAAAATAAAATGGAATTCTTGATAAATAAAACCATTATTATAATAATGGTATTTGATAGGGTTGAATTATGGAACATGTTATATAATGAATATTTTATATATAGAGAAGTTTGATTTACAAAGGAAACTGTATATTTGGGTGTTTTTTGAGAACTGTGTATGTTTAAAAAAAAACATAGAATTATCAAAACTATAAATAAATGATATACAATAGTTTATTTATACCTGATTCCTCTTAGATGTGCACCACTGAAAATACCTTGCATTTTATTTGAATGCATCCCAAAAAAGAAACGTTGATCCTTTCTCAACACCACTTACACCTTCAAGTGACAATGTGCTTGTTCGTCATACATGTTGATCTTACAGGGCGAATGGTTTTAGAAACTTATCTGTTAGAAGATTGTCTTCTTCCAACAGATTGGAACATCTTCCAATTTTCCTTTGCACTAGCCAATCCTTCATGGTCAACTCAATAGAAGAACAGTAACAAAATTATGATATACAAAAACTCCAAACTAAAGTATATAGTTATACCTTGTTGAAGAGACCAAATCACCAAAACCATCTCAAATGAGACTATGCTTAATTTGGAGGCATATGGACCTTTTATTATATTAATTAATAATTATTTGACTTAATAATTTACTTGATAACCCCTTAATATTAATTCACTTACTTCATAACCCAAGTTTTACTCCAAAATTAATCAAATGGACCATTTACAAGGATAACATAGGAAACAAGTTTTATGCCATAATTACCTTCCTAGCAGAATTTAATTGATTAAAATGATTTTAATATATCTTATTTGACCATTTAATTACCCCCTTAAAACCTTTAATCCCAATTTAATTCTAAAGTGAATAAATAGAAGAAAACTTAGACCTTATCTAGATGAATAACTAACTAGACACCCCTGCAATGTTAGCGATTGTTCATAAATAAGAGGCCACAAATTCACAAAATAATTCAAATTATTTAATATTAATTTTAACTATAAAAATTTCTAAATTTTTATCTCCTAACTCTCTCTCCTCTTTTCATACCAAACATTTGAAAAATGCCCTTCTAGAACTGCTAAGGAGGTTGATATAGGAACAAAGTAGTTTTTTCCCCATTTTTTCACCTATAAAATAATAAAAACTATATATATGACATTTTTTGGACCCAATTAAGTCTTTGAGATTATTTTCACACAAAAACCCTATAAATAGCTATATGGATCCAACTAGAATTGATATAAATGAATTCATAAGAATATTTATAAAAATAACACAATGAATCTATTTTATGACTATGTATTATATGTTGGGAACCTATGGAAATGTAAAACACAAGGAGGATTATATTTAAAACTAAGTTATATTTGTATAACAAGCATGAGAGTTTTACAATTAAGTATTATAATTAGGTTATAACTATATACATAAAATTATGGACAATGTTTTTGTTACAAAATAGTGAATAAAAAACAAGAATGACATATGATTGAGCATATTATAACAACAGACAAAACCATGGTTGTATGTAGATTTACATTGGTGTTAATATTTTAGTAAACAGGGTATTTTGATTAATGTTAAAAATAGAGAGAACATATATTTATGGACTTAGAATTTTCAAAAAAGCTATAAGACTCATGTTTGCATTATAAGCTGACTAAGTAAGTTTTGTTACACTAACATATTTAGGGGACTTTCATTTATCCAAATTTATGATTATATTTGATTTGGGATTCTAAAATAAAATGGAATTCTTGATAAATAAAACCATTATTATAATAATGGTATTTGATAGGGTTGAATTATGGAACATGTTATATAATGAATATTTTATATATAGAGAAGTTTGATTTACAAAGGAAACTGTATATTTGGGTGTTTTTTGAGAACTGTGTATGTTTAAAAAAAAACATATAATTATCAAAACTATAAATAAATGATATACAATAGTTTATTTATACCTGATTCCTCTTAGATGTGCACCACTGAAAATACCTTGCATTTTATTTGAATGCATCCCAAAAAAGAAACGTTGATCCTTTCTCAACACCACTTACACCTTCAAGTGACAATGTGCTTGTTCGTCATACATGTTGATCTTACAGGGCGAATGGTTTTAGAAACTTATCTGTTAGAAGATTGTCTTCTTCCAACAGATTGGAACATCTTCCAATTTTCCTTTGCACTAGCCAATCCTTCATGGTCAACTCAATAGAAGAACAGTAACAAAATTATGATATACAAAAACTCCAAACTAAAGTATATAGTTATACCTTGTTGAAGAGACCAAATCACCAAAACCATCTCAAATGAGACTATGCTTAATTTGGAGGCATATGGACCTTTTATTATATTAATTAATAATTATTTGACTTAATAATTTACTTGATAACCCCTTAATATTAATTCACTTACTTCATAACCCAAGTTTTACTCCAAAATTAATCAAATGGACCATTTACAAGGATAACATAGGAAACAAGTTTTATGCCATAATTACCTTCCTAGCAGAATTTAATTGATTAAAATGATTTTAATATATCTTATTTGACCATTTAATTACCCCCTTAAAACCTTTAATCCCAATTTAATTCTAAAGTGAATAAATAGAAGAAAACTTAGACCTTATCTAGATGAATAACTAACTAGACACTCCTGCAATGTTAGCGATTGTTCATAAATAAGAGGCCACAAATTCACAAAATAATTCAAATTATTTAATATTAATTTTAACTATAAAAATTTCTAAATTTTTATCTCCTAACTCTCTCTCCTCTTTTCATACCAAACATTTGAAAAATGCCCTTCTAGAACTGCTAAGGAGGTTGATATAGGAACAAAGTAGTTTTTTCCCCATTTTTTCACCTATAAAATAATAAAAACTATATATATGACATTTTTTGGACCCAATTAAGTCTTTGAGATTATTTTCACACAAAAACCCTATAAATAGCTATATGGATCCAACTAGAATTGATATAAATGAATTCATAAGAATATTTATAAAAATAACACAATGAATCTATTTTATGACTATGTATTATATGTTGGGAACCTATGGAAATGTAAAACACAAGGAGGATTATATTTAAAACTAAGTTATATTTGTATAACAAGCATGAGAGTTTTACAATTAAGTATTATAATTAGGTTATAACTATATACATAAAATTATGGACAATGTTTTTGTTACAAAATAGTGAATAAAAAACAAGAATGACATATGATTGAGCATATTATAACAACAGACAAAACCATGGTTGTATGTAGATTTACATTGGTGTTAATATTTTAGTAAACAGGGTATTTTGATTAATGTTAAAAATAGAGAGAACATATATTTATGGACTTAGAATTTTCAAAAAAGCTATAAGACTCATGTTTGCATTATAAGCTGACTAAGTAAGTTTTGTTACACTAACATATTTAGGGGACTTTCATTTATCCAAATTTATGATTATATTTGATTTGGGATTCTAAAATAAAATGGAATTCTTGATAAATAAAACCATTATTATAATAATGGTATTTGATAGGGTTGAATTATGGAACATGTTATATAATGAATATTTTATATATAGAGAAGTTTGATTTACAAAGGAAACTGTATATTTGGGTGTTTTTTGAGAACTGTGTATGTTTAAAAAAAAACATAGAATTATCAAAACTATAAATAAATGATATACAATAGTTTATTTATACCTGATTCCTCTTAGATGTGCACCACTGAAAATACCTTGCATTCTATTTGAATGCATCCCAAAAATGAAACGTTGATCCTTTCTCAACACCACTTACACCTTCAACTGACAATGTGCTTGTTCGTCATACATGTTGATCTTACAGGGCGAATGGTTTTAGAAACTTATCTGTTAGAAGATTGTCTTCTTCCAACAGATTGGAACATCTTCCAATTTTCCTTTGCACTAGCAAATCCTTCATGGTCAACTCAATAGAAGAACAGTAACAAAATTATGATATACAAAAACTCCAAACTAAAGTATATAGTTATACCTTGTTGAAGAGACCAAATCACCAAAACCATCTCAAATGAGACTATGCTTAATTTGGAGGCATATGGACCTTTTATTATATTAATTAATAATTATTTGACTTAATAATTTACTTGATAACCCCTTAATATTAATTCACTTACTTCATAACCCAAGTTTTACTCCAAAATTAATCAAATGGACCATTTACAAGGATAACATAGGAAACAAGTTTTATGCCATAATTACCTTCCTAGCAGAATTTAATTGATTAAAATGATTTTAATATATCTTATTTGACCATTTAATTACCCCCTTAAAACCTTTAATCCCAATTTAATTCTAAAGTGAATAAATAGAAGAAAACTTAGACCTTATCTAGATGAATAACTAACTAGACACCCCTGCAATGTTAGCGATTGTTCATAAATAAGAGGCCACAAATTCACAAAATAATTCAAATTATTTAATATTAATTTTAACTATAAAAATTTCTAAACTTTTATCTCCTAACTCTCTCTCCTCTTTTCATACCAAACATTTGAAAAATGCCCTTCTAGAACTGCTAAGGAGGTTGATATAGGAACAAAGTAGTTTTTTCCCCATTTTTTCACCTATAAAATAATAAAAACTATATATATGACATTTTTTGGACCCAATTAAGTCTTTGAGATTATTTTCACACAAAAACCCTATAAATAGCTATATGGATCCAACTAGAATTGATATAAATGAATTCATAAGAATATTTATAAAAATAACACAGTGAATCTATTTTATGACTATGTATTATATGTTGGGAACCTATGGAAATGTAAAACACAAGGAGGATTATATTTAAAACTAAGTTATATTTGTATAACAAGCATGAGAGTTTTACAATTAAGTATTATAATTAGGTTATAACTATATACATAAAATTATGGACAATGTTTTTGTTACAAAATAGTGAATAAAAAACAAGAATGACATATGATTGAGCATATTATAACAACAGACAAAACCATGGTTGTATGTAGATTTACATTGGTGTTAATATTTTAGTAAACAGGGTATTTTGATTAATGTTAAAAATAGAGAGAACATATATTTATGGACTTAGAATTTTCAAAAAAGCTATAAGACTCATGTTTGCATTATAAGCTGACTAAGTAAGTTTTGTTACACTAACATATTTAGGGGACTTTCATTTATCCAAATTTATGATTATATTTGATTTGGGATTCTAAAATAAAATGGAATTCTTGATAAATAAAACCATTATTATAATAATGGTATTTGATAGGGTTGAATTATGGAACATGTTATATAATGAATATTTTATATATAGAGAAGTTTGATTTACAAAGGAAACTGTATATTTGGGTGTTTTTTGAGAACTGTGTATGTTTAAAAAAAAACATAGAATTATCAAAACTATAAATAAATGATATACAATAGTTTATTTATACCTGATTCCTCTTAGATGTGCACCACTGAAAATACCTTGCATTTTATTTGAATGCATCCCAAAAAGGAAACGCTGATCCTTTCTCAACACCACTTACACCTTCAAGTGACAATGTGCTTGTTCGTCATACATGTTGATCTTACAGGGCGAATGGTTTTAGAAACTTATCTGTTAGAAGATTGTCTTCTTCCAACAGATTGGAACATCTTCCAATTTTCCTTTGCACTAGCCAATCCTTCATGGTCAACTCAATAGAAGAACAGTAACAAAATTATGATATACAAAAACTCCAAACTAAAGTATATAGTTATACCTTGTTGAAGAGACCAAATCACCAAAACCATCTCAAATGAGACTATGCTTAATTTGGAGGCATATGGACCTTTTATTATATTAATTAATAATTATTTGACTTAATAATTTACTTGATAACCCCTTAATATTAATTCACTTACTTCATAACCCAAGTTTTACTCCAAAATTAATCAAATGGACCATTTACAAGGATAACATAGGAAACAAGTTTTATGCCATAATTACCTTCCTAGCAGAATTTAATTGATTAAAATGATTTTAATATATCTTATTTGACCATTTAATTACCCCCTTAAAACCTTTAATCCCAATTTAATTCTAAAGTGAATAAATAGAAGAAAACTTAGACCTTATCTAGATGAATAACTAACTAGACACCCCTGCAATGTTAGCGATTGTTCATAAATAAGAGGCCACAAATTCACAAAATAATTCAAATTATTTAATATTAATTTTAACTATAAAAATTTCTAAATTTTTATCTCCTAACTCTCTCTCCTCTTTTCATACCAAACATTTGAAAAATGCCCTTCTAGAACTGCTAAGGAGGTTGATATAGGAACAAAGTAGTTTTTTCCCCATTTTTTCACCTATAAAATAATAAAAACTATATATATGACATTTTTTGGACCCAATTAAGTCTTTGAGATTATTTTCACACAAAAACCCTATAAATAGCTATATGGGTCCAACTAGAATTGATATAAATGAATTCATAAGAATATTTATAAAAATAACACAATGAATCTATTTTATGACTATGTATTATATGTTGGGAACCTATGGAAATGTAAAACACAAGGAGGATTATATTTAAAACTAAGTTATATTTGTATAACAAGCATGAGAGTTTTACAATTAAGTATTATAATTAGGTTATAACTATATACATAAAATTATGGACAATGTTTTTGTTACAAAATAGTGAATAAAAAACAAGAATGACATATGATTGAGCATATTATAACAACAGACAAAACCATGGTTGTATGTAGATTTACATTGGTGTTAATATTTTAGTAAACAGGGTATTTTGATTAATGTTAAAAATAGAGAGAACATATATTTATGGACTTAGAATTTTCAAAAAAGCTATAAGACTCATGTTTGCATTATAAGCTGACTAAGTAAGTTTTGTTACACTAACATATTTAGGGGACTTTCATTTATCCAAATTTATGATTATATTTGATTTGGGATTCTAAAATAAAATGGAATTCTTGATAAATAAAACCATTATTATAATAATGGTATTTGATAGGGTTGAATTATGGAACATGTTATATAATGAATATTTTATATATAGAGAAGTTTGATTTACAAAGGAAACTGTATATTTGGGTGTTTTTTGAGAACTGTGTATGTTTTAAAAAAAACATAGAATTATCAAAACTATAAATAAATGATATACAATAGTTTATTTATACCTGATTCCTCTTAGATGTGCACCACTGAAAATACCTTGCATTTTATTTGAATGCATCCCAAAAAAGAAACGTTGATCCTTTCTCAACACCACTTACACCTTCAAGTGACAATGTGCTTGTTCGTCATACATGTTGATCTTACAGGGCGAATGGTTTTAGAAACTTATCTGTTAGAAGATTGTCTTCTTCCAACAGATTGGAACATCTTCCAATTTTCCTTTGCACTAGCCAATCCTTCATGGTCAACTCAATAGAAGAACAGTAACAAAATTATGATATACAAAAACTCCAAACTAAAGTATATAGTTATACCTTGTTGAAGAGACCAAATCACCAAAACCATCTCAAATGAGACTATGCTTAATTTGGAGGCATATGGACCTTTTATTATATTAATTAATAATTATTTGACTTAATAATTTACTTGATAACCCCTTAATATTAATTCACTTACTTCATAACCCAAGTTTTACTCCAAAATTAATCAAATGGACCATTTACAAGGATAACATAGGAAACAAGTTTTATGCCATAATTACCTTCCTAGCAGAATTTAATTGATTAAAATGATTTTAATATATCTTATTTGACCATTTAATTACCCCCTTAAAACCTTTAATCCCAATTTAATTCTAAAGTGAATAAATAGAAGAAAACTTAGACCTTATCTAGATGAATAACTAACTAGACACCCCTGCAATGTTAGCGATTGTTCATAAATAAGAGGCCACAAATTCACAAAATAATTCAAATTATTTAATATTAATTTTAACTATAAAAATTTCTAAATTTTTATCTCCTAACTCTCTCTCCTCTTTTCATACCAAACATTTGAAAAATGCCCTTCTAGAACTGCTAAGGAGGTTGATATAGGAACAAAGTAGTTTTTTCCCCATTTTTTCACCTATAAAATAATAAAAACTATATATATGACATTTTTTGGACCCAATTAAGTCGTTGAGATTATTTTCACACAAAAACCCTATAAATAGATATATGGGTCCAACTAGAATTGATATAAATGAATTCATAAGAATATTTATAAAAATAACACAATGAATCTATTTTATGACTATGTATTATATGTTGGGAACCTATGGAAATGTAAAACACAAGGAGGATTATATTTAAAACTAAGTTATATTTGTATAACAAGCATGAGAGTTTTACAATTAAGTATTATAATTAGGTTATAACTATATACATAAAATTATGGACAATGTTTTTGTTACAAAATAGTGAATAAAAAACAAGAATGACATATGATTGAGCATATTATAACAACAGACAAAACCATGGTTGTATGTAGATTTACATTGGTGTTAATATTTTAGTAAACAGGGTATTTTGATTAATGTTAAAAATAGAGAGAACATATATTTATGGACTTAGAATTTTCAAAAAAGCTATAAGACTCATGTTTGCATTATAAGCTGACTAAGTAAGTTTTGTTACACTAACATATTTAGGGGACTTTCATTTATCCAAATTTATGATTATATTTGATTTGGGATTCTAAAATAAAATGGAATTCTTGATAAATAAAACCATTATTATAATAATGGTATTTGATAGGGTTGAATTATGGAACATGTTATATAATGAATATTTTATATATAGAGAAGTTTGATTTACAAAGGAAACTGTATATTTGGGTGTTTTTTGAGAACTGTGTATGTTTTAAAAAAAACATAGAATTATCAAAACTATAAATAAATGATATACAATAGTTTATTTATACCTGATTCCTCTTAGATGTGCACCACTGAAAATACCTTGCATTTTATTTGAATGCATCCCAAAAAAGAAACGTTGATCCTTTCTCAACACCACTTACACCTTCAAGTGACAATGTGCTTGTTCGTCATACATGTTGATCTTACAGGGCGAATGGTTTTAGAAACTTATCTGTTAGAAGATTGTCTTCTTCCAACAGATTGGAACATCTTCCAATTTTCCTTTGCACTAGCCAATCCTTCATGGTCAACTCAATAGAAGAACAGTAACAAAATTATGATATACAAAAACTCCAAACTAAAGTATATAGTTATACCTTGTTGAAGAGACCAAATCACCAAAACCATCTCAAATGAGACTATGCTTAATTTGGAGGCATATGGACCTTTTATTATATTAATTAATAATTATTTGACTTAATAATTTACTTGATAACCCCTTAATATTAATTCACTTACTTCATAACCCAAGTTTTACTCCAAAATTAATCAAATGGACCATTTACAAGGATAACATAGGAAACAAGTTTTATGCCATAATTACCTTCCTAGCAGAATTTAATTGATTAAAATGATTTTAATATATCTTATTTGACCATTTAATTACCCCCTTAAAACCTTTAATCCCAATTTAATTCTAAAGTGAATAAATAGAAGAAAACTTAGACCTTATCTAGATGAATAACTAACTAGACACCCCTGCAATGTTAGCGATTGTTCATAAATAAGAGGCCACAAATTCACAAAATAATTCAAATTATTTAATATTAATTTTAACTATAAAAATTTCTAAATTTTTATCTCCTAACTCTCTCTCCTCTTTTCATACCAAACATTTGAAAAATGCCCTTCTAGAACTGCTAAGGAGGTTGATATAGGAACAAAGTAGTTTTTTCCCCATTTTTTCACCTATAAAATAATAAAAACTATATATATGACATTTTTTGGACCCAATTAAGTCTTTGAGATTATTTTCACACAAAAACCCTATAAATAGCTATATGGGTCCAACTAGAATTGATATAAATGAATTCATAAGAATATTTATAAAAATAACACAATGAATCTATTTTATGACTATGTATTATATGTTGGGAACCTATGGAAATGTAAAACACAAGGAGGATTATATTTAAAACTAAGTTATATTTGTATAACAAGCATGAGAGTTTTACAATTAAGTATTATAATTAGGTTATAACTATATACATAAAATTATGGACAATGTTTTTGTTACAAAATAGTGAATAAAAAACAAGAATGACATATGATTGAGCATATTATAACAACAGACAAAACCATGGTTGTATGTAGATTTACATTGGTGTTAATATTTTAGTAAACAGGGTATTTTGATTAATGTTAAAAATAGAGAGAACATATATTTATGGACTTAGAATTTTCAAAAAAGCTATAAGACTCATGTTTGCATTATAAGCTGACTAAGTAAGTTTTGTTACACTAACATATTTAGGGGACTTTCATTTATCCAAATTTATGATTATATTTGATTTGGGATTCTAAAATAAAATGGAATTCTTGATAAATAAAACCATTATTATAATAATGGTATTTGATAGGGTTGAATTATGGAACATGTTATATAATGAATATTTTATATATAGAGAAGTTTGATTTACAAAGGAAACTGTATATTTGGGTGTTTTTTGAGAACTGTGTATGTTTAAAAAAAAACATATAATTATCAAAACTATAAATAAATGATATACAATAGTTTATTTATACCTGATTCCTCTTAGATGTGCACCACTGAAAATACCTTGCATTTTATTTGAATGCATCCCAAAAAAGAAACGTTGATCCTTTCTCAACACCACTTACACCTTCAAGTGACAATGTGCTTGTTCGTCATACATGTTGATCTTACAGGGCGAATGGTTTTAGAAACTTATCTGTTAGAAGATTGTCTTCTTCCAACAGATTGGAACATCTTCCAATTTTCCTTTGCACTAGCCAATCCTTCATGGTCAACTCAATAGAAGAACAGTAACAAAATTATGATATACAAAAACTCCAAACTAAAGTATATAGTTATACCTTGTTGAAGAGACCAAATCACCAAAACCATCTCAAATGAGACTATGCTTAATTTGGAGGCATATGGACCTTTTATTATATTAATTAATAATTATTTGACTTAATAATTTACTTGATAACCCCTTAATATTAATTCACTTACTTCATAACCCAAGTTTTACTCCAAAATTAATCAAATGGACCATTTACAAGGATAACATAGGAAACAAGTTTTATGCCATAATTACCTTCCTAGCAGAATTTAATTGATTAAAATGATTTTAATATATCTTATTTGACCATTTAATTACCCCCTTAAAACCTTTAATCCCAATTTAATTCTAAAGTGAATAAATAGAAGAAAACTTAGACCTTATCTAGATGAATAACTAACTAGACACTCCTGCAATGTTAGCGATTGTTCATAAATAAGAGGCCACAAATTCACAAAATAATTCAAATTATTTAATATTAATTTTAACTATAAAAATTTCTAAATTTTTATCTCCTAACTCTCTCTCCTCTTTTCATACCAAACATTTGAAAAATGCCCTTCTAGAACTGCTAAGGAGGTTGATATAGGAACAAAGTAGTTTTTTCCCCATTTTTTCACCTATAAAATAATAAAAACTATATATATGACATTTTTTGGACCCAATTAAGTCTTTGAGATTATTTTCACACAAAAACCCTATAAATAGCTATATGGATCCAACTAGAATTGATATAAATGAATTCATAAGAATATTTATAAAAATAACACAATGAATCTATTTTATGACTATGTATTATATGTTGGGAACCTATGGAAATGTAAAACACAAGGAGGATTATATTTAAAACTAAGTTATATTTGTATAACAAGCATGAGAGTTTTACAATTAAGTATTATAATTAAGTTATAACTATATACATAAAATTATGGACAATGTTTTTGTTACAAAATAGTGAATAAAAAACAAGAATGACATATGATTGAGCATATTATAACAACAGACAAAACCATGGTTGTATGTAGATTTAAATTGGTGTTAATATTTTAGTAAACAGGGTATTTTGATTAATGTTAAAAATAGAGAGAACATATATTTATGGACTTAGAATTTTCAAAAAAGCTATAAGACTCATGTTTGCATTATAAGCTGACTAAGTAAGTTTTGTTACACTAACATATTTAGGGGACTTTCATTTATCCAAATTTATGATTATATTTGATTTGGGATTCTAAAATAAAATGGAATTCTTGATAAATAAAACCATTATTATAATAATGGTATTTGATAGGGTTGAATTATGGAACATGTTATATAATGAATATTTTATATATAGAGAAGTTTGATTTACAAAGGAAACTGTATATTTGGGTGTTTTTTGAGAACTGTGTATGTTTAAAAAAAAACATAGAATTATCAAAACTATAAATAAATGATATACAATAGTTTATTTATACCTGATTCCTCTTAGATGTGCACCACTGAAAATACCTTGCATTTTATTTGAATGCATCCCAAAAAAGAAACGTTGATCCTTTCTCAACACCACTTACACCTTCAACTGACAATGTGCTTGTTCGTCATACATGTTGATCTTACAGGGCGAATGGTTTTAGAAACTTATCTGTTAGAAGATTGTCTTCTTCCAACAGATTGGAACATCTTCCAATTTTCCTTTGCACTAGCAAATCCTTCATGGTCAACTCAATAGAAGAACAGTAACAAAATTATGATATACAAAAACTCCAAACGAAAGTATATAGTTATACCTTGTTGAAGAGACCAAATCACCAAAACCATCTCAAATGAGACTATGCTTAATTTGGAGGCATATGGACCTTTTATTATATTAATTAATAATTATTTGACTTAATAATTTACTTGATAACCCCTTAATATTAATTCACTTACTTCATAACCCAAGTTTTACTCCAAAATTAATCAAATGGACCATTTACAAGGATAACATAGGAAACAAGTTTTATGCCATAATTACCTTCCTAGCAGAATTTAATTGATTAAAATGATTTTAATATATCTTATTTGACCATTTAATTACCCCCTTAAAACCTTTAATCCCAATTTAATTCTAAAGTGAATAAATAGAAGAAAACTTAGACCTTATCTAGATGAATAACTAACTAGACACCCCTGCAATGTTAGCGATTGTTCATAAATAAGAGGCCACAAATTCACAAAATAATTCAAATTATTTAATATTAATTTTAACTATAAAAATTTCTAAACTTTTATCTCCTAACTCTCTCTCCTCTTTTCATACCAAACATTTGAAAAATGCCCTTCTAGAACTGCTAAGGAGGTTGATATAGGAACAAAGTAGTTTTTTCCCCATTTTTTCACCTATAAAATAATAAAAACTATATATATGACATTTTTTGGACCCAATTAAGTCTTTGAGATTATTTTCACACAAAAACCCTATAAATAGCTATATGGATCCAACTAGAATTGATATAAATGAATTCATAAGAATATTTATAAAAATAACACAGTGAATCTATTTTATGACTATGTATTATATGTTGGGAACCTATGGAAATGTAAAACACAAGGAGGATTATATTTAAAACTAAGTTATATTTGTATAACAAGCATGAGAGTTTTACAATTAAGTATTATAATTAGGTTATAACTATATACATAAAATTATGGACAATGTTTTTGTTACAAAATAGTGAATAAAAAACAAGAATGACATATGATTGAGCATATTATAACAACAGACAAAACCATGGTTGTATGTAGATTTACATTGGTGTTAATATTTTAGTAAACAGGGTATTTTGATTAATGTTAAAAATAGAGAGAACATATATTTATGGACTTAGAATTTTCAAAAAAGCTATAAGACTCATGTTTGCATTATAAGCTGACTAAGTAAGTTTTGTTACACTAACATATTTAGGGGACTTTCATTTATCCAAATTTATGATTATATTTGATTTGGGATTCTAAAATAAAATGGAATTCTTGATAAATAAAACCATTATTATAATAATGGTATTTGATAGGGTTGAATTATGGAACATGTTATATAATGAATATTTTATATATAGAGAAGTTTGATTTACAAAGGAAACTGTATATTTGGGTGTTTTTTGAGAACTGTGTATGTTTAAAAAAAAACATAGAATTATCAAAACTATAAATAAATGATATACAATAGTTTATTTATACCTGATTCCTCTTAGATGTGCACCACTGAAAATACCTTGAATTTTATTTGAATGCATCCCAAAAAAGAAACGCTGATCCTTTCTCAACACCACTTACACCTTCAAGTGACAATGTGCTTGTTCGTCATACATGTTGATCTTACAGGGCGAATGGTTTTAGAAACTTATCTGTTAGAAGATTGTCTTCTTCCAACAGATTGGAACATCTTCCAATTTTCCTTTGCACTAGCCAATCCTTCATGGTCAACTCAATAGAAGAACAGTAACAAAATTATGATATACAAAAACTCCAAACTAAAGTATATAGTTATACCTTGTTGAAGAGACCAAATCACCAAAACCATCTCAAATGAGACTATGCTTAATTTGGAGGCATATGGACCTTTTATTATATTAATTAATAATTATTTGACTTAATAATTTACTTGATAACCCCTTAATATTAATTCACTTACTTCATAACCCAAGTTTTACTCCAAAATTAATCAAATGGACCATTTACAAGGATAACATAGGAAACAAGTTTTATGCCATAATTACCTTCCTAGCAGAATTTAATTGATTAAAATGATTTTAATATATCTTATTTGACCATTTAATTACCCCCTTAAAACCTTTAATCCCAATTTAATTCTAAAGTGAATAAATAGAAGAAAACTTAGACCTTATCTAGATGAATAACTAACTAGACACCCCTGCAATGTTAGCGATTGTTCATAAATAAGAGGCCACAAATTCACAAAATAATTCAAATTATTTAATATTAATTTTAACTATAAAAATTTCTAAATTTTTATCTCCTAACTCTCTCTCCTCTTTTCATACCAAACATTTGAAAAATGCCCTTCTAGAACTGCTAAGGAGGTTGATATAGGAACAAAGTAGTTTTTTCCCCATTTTTTCACCTATAAAATAATAAAAACTATATATATGACATTTTTTGGACCCAATTAAGTCTTTGAGATTATTTTCACACAAAAACCCTATAAATAGCTATATGGGTCCAACTAGAATTGATATAAATGAATTCATAAGAATATTTATAAAAATAACACAATGAATCTATTTTATGACTATGTATTATATGTTGGGAACCTATGGAAATGTAAAACACAAGGAGGATTATATTTAAAACTAAGTTATATTTGTATAACAAGCATGAGAGTTTTACAATTAAGTATTATAATTAGGTTATAACTATATACATAAAATTATGGACAATGTTTTTGTTACAAAATAGTGAATAAAAAACAAGAATGACATATGATTGAGCATATTATAACAACAGACAAAACCATGGTTGTATGTAGATTTACATTGGTGTTAATATTTTAGTAAACAGGGTATTTTGATTAATGTTAAAAATAGAGAGAACATATATTTATGGACTTAGAATTTTCAAAAAAGCTATAAGACTCATGTTTGCATTATAAGCTGACTAAGTAAGTTTTGTTACACTAACATATTTAGGGGACTTTCATTTATCCAAATTTATGATTATATTTGATTTGGGATTCTAAAATAAAATGGAATTCTTGATAAATAAAACCATTATTATAATAATGGTATTTGATAGGGTTGAATTATGGAACATGTTATATAATGAATATTTTATATATAGAGAAGTTTGATTTACAAAGGAAACTGTATATTTGGGTGTTTTTTGAGAACTGTGTATGTTTTAAAAAAAACATAGAATTATCAAAACTATAAATAAATGATATACAATAGTTTATTTATACCTGATTCCTCTTAGATGTGCACCACTGAAAATACCTTGCATTTTATTTGAATGCATCCCAAAAAAGAAACGTTGATCCTTTCTCAACACCACTTACACCTTCAAGTGACAATGTGCTTGTTCGTCATACATGTTGATCTTACAGGGCGAATGGTTTTAGAAACTTATCTGTTAGAAGATTGTCTTCTTCCAACAGATTGGAACATCTTCCAATTTTCCTTTGCACTAGCCAATCCTTCATGGTCAACTCAATAGAAGAACAGTAACAAAATTATGATATACAAAAACTCCAAACTAAAGTATATAGTTATACCTTGTTGAAGAGACCAAATCACCAAAACCATCTCAAATGAGACTATGCTTAATTTGGAGGCATATGGACCTTTTATTATATTAATTAATAATTATTTGACTTAATAATTTACTTGATAACCCCTTAATATTAATTCACTTACTTCATAACCCAAGTTTTACTCCAAAATTAATCAAATGGACCATTTACAAGGATAACATAGGAAACAAGTTTTATGCCATAATTACCTTCCTAGCAGAATTTAATTGATTAAAATGATTTTAATATATCTTATTTGACCATTTAATTACCCCCTTAAAACCTTTAATCCCAATTTAATTCTAAAGTGAATAAATAGAAGAAAACTTAGACCTTATCTAGATGAATAACTAACTAGACACCCCTGCAATGTTAGCGATTGTTCATAAATAAGAGGCCACAAATTCACAAAATAATTCAAATTATTTAATATTAATTTTAACTATAAAAATTTCTAAATTTTTATCTCCTAACTCTCTCTCCTCTTTTCATACCAAACATTTGAAAAATGCCCTTCTAGAACTGCTAAGGAGGTTGATATAGGAACAAAGTAGTTTTTTCCCCATTTTTTCACCTATAAAATAATAAAAACTATATATATGACATTTTTTGGACCCAATTAAGTCTTTGAGATTATTTTCACACAAAAACCCTATAAATAGCTATATGGATCCAACAAAAGGCCTATTTTTACACTAAAAAGCCAAATTTACTAAGGAACTCTGATTGAAATTATATAAAATGTGTTATTGAGTCTTTAAAATGTTTGATAAGGTAAATAGTGATGAAATTAAGATTCATTATGATTAGATACTATCAAAACTTTACAAAACCTTCCCTAGAGGTCATAAAATGGTCAAAATTACATGGAAATGAATCATGAAGTTAGTCCAGAATGTGATCAACCTAATTATTCATATTTTAGGTATAAAATGACATTTACAAGTGTTATGAAACTCACCAAGACACTATATACTCTTGTCACCATTTAAAATGGCTCAAAAAGGCCAAAAAATGTCTAGACAAGCATAAGACAAATTAAGGACAAAACATCAACTCACCTAATCAACCTTAAGACCTATTAATCAAGGCTTCAAATGATCACATTAAGGAATTTAAAAGGCTATTTAATTACCAACAAGAAAAACTAACATGATATGCAAAGTTTCAAATGATAAGAGTGATAATTTGACTCGTGAGGTCAAAATTATCAATAATTACAACTTAAATGTATTGATAAATTCTTGGTTAGAATATAAGTAAGGTATACACTACAAAAACTAATCGATAATGTTTTGTCAGCTCCTATCAACCCTAATGTCATAGGAATTCTAGTGGATTGATAGGATGCCCACTTTTTAGCTTGTTTAATTATTTGATAGGATTAAAAATAAAAAATGAATTTGAAAATAATAACCAATTATTATGTTTTCTCCTAGCCTCTTACACTAAGCACTATGTACATTTATTTCATTTTACTCATTCCTCAATCTAGTAATAGACTGCCTTACATAATATTAGGGTTATTGAAATATTAATTTAATAAATTAAATAAGTATACCAATGAAGTTTAGCATGAATAAATAAATTATATTTCATAAAGATTAAATAATTTAAAAAAAGATTATTAGCATTATTTCATCTACAAAATAGATAAATAGGAATTTTTGACCATACTGCATTTTCTAGATCTAAAAATGACTCAACCAAACATGATTCTAAGCATACAAAAACAATCATCTAAGAGCATGTAACTTATTAAAACAAGGTAAAATATATTTAAGATAATAATAAGTCTTCCATTCCATATCTCTATCAAAATTCCAATTTACCAGATGCATAAAATCATGTAATAGGCATAGGTATGCTTATACAATTGATATTTTTATAAGAACATAAAACTTTATTGTACTTTGAGGAATATCAAGTCAAAAAATTAATGCATGCATATTTTATACTTATGAATGCATGATATAGCCCCATACACACACATTAGCTTAAGTGAGTATGAGTTTGAATTTCACTCTCTTGATATTTCTTATTTTGTTGCAAATGGAAATGAGCACAAATTAAATACTTTCATAAAAAGACCATCTCAACTAAAAAAATCTTAAAAAATTACATCTTATGAACAAACAATAAGTCTATACCTATCTTGTACTACCAATATTACTACTAACTATACTCATCTAAATGATTTTATATATCATAATGAATCAAATAAAGTATTTTAACATTATCATTCATAAATCCAATAAAGGGACATTAATAAGAATTTTCATTAAAACCATGACTATGAATTGCAATATATCTAGCTTAATATCAAAAATAATTGTTACAACAGTTTTCCATGAATATTGGACTATTTAGTATACTAAAATATAGTCAAAATAGACAACTCGTATCTTATAACTATTACATCAAAGATTTAGTTATAGTTTACAAAGCCAAAATTTCTTGATAAGAATTAAAATAAACCTAGGAGACTCATGAATTATTGGCACTAAAATCTAATACATAACTACTTTTCAACGTCTTATCTAAATAAACTAACTAAAATACATTATTTAATTCCATCCTTATGCATGAGAAACCACAAAAATAATGTTTTAAAGATTTACTCATCCATATGGTGGTATTCCTACCCACCCCATCCATCGATTTGGGGTTGTAATATTCCACTGAATCAAAACTCAAAAATAATAAAATCAAACAAGAACAAGTTTCAATAATGAGGTATAATGTCCACCAGATTTAAGGTTAGACAAAACTAATCAAAATAACAACATTCAATCTAGGAACAACAAAGCATACAAGCAACAATCAAATATCACACAAAATGATTCCATGAGAACATTTCATTTTCTCATTCATATATAAGCCATCTAATGGAAATATTACCTTATATTATTACCCATAATGGATTCAAAATAGGATATACCATATAAAAAATAAGCATGCTCAAACACATGTGCAATACTAACTACAAAATTCAGAAGACACTTATAGTAAATATGGCAAGGTTTTGAGGAACAATGTGATGGATAGTTAATGAGTCCCATATAGTTATTCCAATCCTTATATTTTATTAAAAAAATCTTCCACATGATTTTAGGTTCCTCAAATTAAAACAAATAGGAGTAGATAACATTGCACCTCCAAAAAATATTTAAGACAAGTTACTAAAGGAAAAACCAAATAATTTCAAAAATTCTAATCTTAGTAGCTGAATCTTCTCATTTTATTTTCTTTTTTCTTATAAATATTTATTAACCTTACTCATCTCTCACTCTATGTATTTTTTGAAACTTTCCTTGACCACCATAAAACATAATGATAGAGTCCATGGATACTAAGAGCATTAATGCTTACATAGAGAGGTTCCCAAAATAACTATACCAACTATTATGGAAGTGGCCAATATATAGGTTTGCAATTGGAACCATAGATTCCAATATTATTTTATCACTCTCCTACTTCCATCAAAGTCAAAAATTCCCATCAATTAAAATTCCATCACTTTTCCATGCAACAAGAAATTCTAATCATTATTTTAATGATTAACTTATCCAACACAAATTCAAATGCCATACATTAGAATCTGATGCCCTTGACTCTAGGGTCAAATTTAAAACCAATCAAGTCATGTAGACTTAATAAAATTTTAGCTCCCAGATAGTCCAAATATTATTTGTGCCCCTAGGCATTAGTGTTATGTTATGCTATAAAAACATAATAAAACATTGCAAAAACTCTAAAGGATTTTAAAACAAAATTTACAAATTCTTTTTGCTCAAAATTTCAATCCAATGGTCCTAAAAGATAAAAACTACAAATAAACACAACAATAATAATTGGACATACACTAATGATAACCATTATTAATTAAAAAAAATAAAACATGCACACCATCAGTTTGATACATTACAAAACATAACTTAGGGTATGGTGGACAAGTTAATTGATTTTTATTCATTAATTTTTTTTCTTGTTTACATGTATGGAGTTAATATAATATTTAGGTGGTTATTTTAGGCCCAAACCTAGCTCAAACTCTCAGTTATTAACTACAATCATAGAGTGACATCAACAATACCAACTCCAATCTTAATCATAAAATCATGACTGAATGTAATATAATTAGATATAACATAAAATGAAAACTAAAATGTGAATTTAATTAGATAAGTACAACTCCAAACACATGCCAAATCTCATAAACAATAAAATGGATTTTTACAAAAGTACAGTGCCTAAATTATTCAAGGTTTGCCTAAGCAAGATGTGATAATAAGAGAAATTTATTGGCCTATTTTAGGGAAGCCAATATAATTGTATTTCCCACTTAAGAAAAAAAACTCATTATGATTACAATGATCTATAAAATAGGTGGAGATTTCAATCTAAGTTTCATTGACACATATCATATTTCTCCTATTTTAACAAAAATTGGTTATGTTATTATTTTAGTCATTAAATATATATATATATATGTATATATATATATATATATATATATATATATATATATATATATATATATATATATATGTATGTATGTATGTATGTATGTATGTATATATATATATATATATGTATGTATGTTTATACATGTGTTAAAAGTGATATGTGTAACCTAATACACATAAACATCAAACAAAGGAAGGAGAAAATCATAAAAAAAAAAAAACACACAATATTTATCATGGAGAAGCCCAACATGGGAAAAACTCTAGTGGCTAAGGCAATTAGACTCCCCTTCCACTATGTGATTTAATAAATGTATAAGTTATTTACGTACATGGCCTTCATGGATATAAAATGTACTACCACTCTATCTAAAACTCATACACAAGGATGTTCTACACTTATTCAACACTTCTATGTATTTACACAAAGCTAAACCAATCATCTATAGCTAATTAACAATGAGATAACAAGAACACAGACTCAAACTTGCAATAAACAATTTGAATCTAACTTCCATACTTATCATTATGTTTTCATATGTCTATTTTATTCCCCACACCATTATTTGTGTTTTATCAACCTTAGAAGCTAACAAGAAGCTGAACCAAACCATGAAGGTGAAGGATAAATGTTTTAACCATTCAAATTCATGTGTCTCTGGAGTTATACAATTGGTTTCAAATATAAAAAAGTGGGATCTTGAGATGGACTTGCAAGAAATTCCATTAAATTTTGAAGGCCAAACTTTTTTGTATGACCTTGAAATAATGTGCCTTTTTTAACTTGTATAATTTTTCAATAGGAACTCAAATATGTACTGATAATTTGTTTTTATGTAAAAAATATGTTGTTTTATCCCATACAATATAAACTAGTATTTTAAAATATTTTAACTTATCAACTCATCACCATGAAATTGTCCAGATCATTCTCATATAGATTTTACAAAGAATCATATTCAATATGATGATATTTAGAGTATGAAATGCATTACAAAAGTGTCTTACAAAAATGAGTTACATCTAATTGGGCATAGTGGAAACCCATAGCACACATGACTAGTACATTAGGATCCAAATTTGGATTTTGTAGAGTTTAAGTAACATAAGAATATTTTCAAGATAGCATTAAGACATAATATTACCAAGGATAATAGTGAGGGAGATCAAAAAGTTATCAACCTTATAACATAGGCTATGACCTTGAAATAATGTGCCTTTTTTAACTTGTATAATTTTTCAATAGGAACTCAAATATGTACTAAAAATTTGTTTTTATGTAGAAAATATGTTGTTTTATCCCATACAATATAAACTAGTATTTTAAAATATTTTAACTTATCAACTCATCACCATGGAAATGTCCAGATCATTCTCATATAGATTTTACAAAGAATCATATTTAGTATGATGATTTTTAGAGTATTAAGTGCATTACAAAAGTGTCTTACAAAAATGAGTTACATCTAATTGGGCATAGTGGAAACCCATAGCACACATGACTAGTAAATTAAGATCAAAATTTGGATTTTGTAGAGTTTAAGTAACATAAGAATATTTTAAAGATAGCATTAAGATATAATAATACCAAGGATAATAGTGAGGGAGATCAAAAAGTTATCAACCTTATGACATAGGCTACAAAAAGCATTAAAAATGTCAATAAAGTTATGGATAATTTGAAAACTCCTCTAGACAATCATACAGTACTTTTAACTCAAGGATTTTTTTTTGTAGACATGTCATTGACATGGTTGTAATTTATCATTATTATTTTTTTATTTCATAGGCTCTCTAAGCACAAGAAGGCTAGAATCATATAGTTAGTTCTATGTCATGATGACTTAAAAATAGTGGATATTGATCTCAAATTATGAATTAGATAATATTTTTATTTTTTTTAGCTTAGTGATTTAGTTGATAGTGGGTCTTAATTCTATTATGGGTGGATTTTATTGATTCTATTGTGACTTTATCTATTATGATGGGGCAGTGCCAATATTTTATATATGCTTTTGTCACAATATTTTTAATTAGGAATATTTTAATTGAGACATTAAAATCATATAAATATCTTGAGATGTTTGTGAGTTATATAATTTTTATTATTCATCTAATTTTTGTACTTTAATTATTTTTTTTATGATCATTAAATATTTTTTTCTCTTATGTAGATTAGGTCAATTTGAGTGATTAGCTAGTTTGACTAGTTTTCACCATGATCTCTATTTTAATCTAATTATTATGGATGAATGTGTTTTTATTTAGAAATTTAATGTAGTAATATATCTCATATAATAAATATGATATAAATGGTATTTGAAAATAACTATCCCCTTAGACTTTATTACATGTTTATTTTAGTTTGAGTGTATGTTAAACTAGGTATACATTAGTGAAAATGGAAATGAATTACAAAAGCGATTATCCTAAGTGAGATATATCTCAATGAAATTTGGACAAGCTTATTTTATTCCCTACCCCTTCTCTCCCATTTTTTAATATTTATTTTTTTAGAATCACACTTAGTTTAGATGCATCATTGGGAATATTTCCTTTATATTTAAAACATTTGAGTTGTATTTTAACTAACTATAAAAATTATTAATATTAGTGTGGTGATGTTCACATATCTCCATAAAATAATTCAAATAAGACTACATATAATATTTGAATATTGTAACTCATGACATATATTAACTTTAGTAATCTTAAAATGAGAGTGATTTTAACCCATCATCTATGGTGTTCCTAAAACCTACCTCAACTTATAATAATATTGATGTGATGATATATATTTAGTCAAAATATTATTTGGAATAGGTTAGTCAAAGACTATAAAATGCCTATAGGTCAGATCCTTGAAAAACATGAAGATGTTAGATAAGGGTGAACAAGATCCATATGTGTATGCACAAGTCATCTAAAGTGAAGTTATGTTAAAACTTGAATTTTAAAGTATCTAATACTTGATTTTTGTGTCTAAATTATCATCTTTAAATGTAAATGTAATATCTAAAATCTAAATAATAAATATAGATCCATATGTGAAATATGTATAATAGAATATATACACAATATAATCTAATAATAAACATTCTATGGTGTGATTCCCTAGTAGGAAAAAAATATATAGCATAAAAAACAAGGGTAAAATTCCCCCATTGGGTGAAGATATGTGATATGGGATAGATATGATGAGTACCATTCCCCCATTGGAAAATATTTTATGATAAATAAAAAACAAGTGTTAATATGATGACCCCATAAGAAAATATCTACTCATGTATGAATCCATGTTTTTTTATTTTATAATAATATATATAATAATAGGAAAGTAAGATATTATGACACATGGACACATATAAGAAATAAATTAGAAAGGTCTACAAACTAGAAGAATGAGATAAAAAGGATTATAAGAAACCTATGGATTATCTTATAACTCAATGCATATTATGATTTAAGGTCATAATAAATATGATATCATTGTTAGGAAACCAAATAAAGTGTTAATAATATGAACAATAATTAGATGAACAAGGTTAGGGAAACCTAGCAAGCAATGTGAAACAAGCATCTATAATAATATTGATAAAAATAGAAAACAATGGTCAATGTGAAATAAAAATGACATAATAATGTAAAAAAACACTAGGAAGAAGCCACATGTACATCATAAAATAAATGTAAAATACTAAGGCATGGTAATTATGTATCGATGGAGCCCAAATATTAGTCATAAAAATATGGATGATATGATACTAAGGCATTGTGTGTGTGTGTGTGTGTGTGTGTGTGTGTGTGTGTGTGTGTGTGCGCGCGCGCGCATAATTAAGATATGTATATTATAAGTTAATAAAAATGAGACATGTGATCTATGTGAGGTGGCTCAATTTAGTAACTAAAGAAAATACTAGTTAAAATTTTACCATGTAATAATTACTAGTGAATAGTAATTCCCCCCATAGGTGAGGCAAGAAATGAGTCCAAAACCATATATAACTAGAATATCCTACATATTACATAATAAAGTATACTATGAGAAGGATGTATAGATACATAAATATAAAAACTTCTAAGATAGGTAAAATAGTCATAATATGCATATTATGAATAAGAGAAGGCCCAATTTTTTATTTTTTATATTTTATGAATTTATTTAATATATTTATTTATTATATTATTATTATTTTTTTCATATTGCACACCAAAGATATTGTATGTAAAATAACATATCAATGAATCACTATATGTATGGATGATGTAATGCCTCCCTTATTGGATGACTATTCACTAGTTAGACTCGTATCTTTAGTCATGTGTAATGAATTCAATGAACCTAAGATGGTGATTTGGCTAGGTATATGTTGCTTGCCTCATGTTTTTAGTAATTTAAAAACAATATAAAATATATTAATTAATGCAATATGTGACAAATCTAACTTAGGCACGTCAATATGGATAGATACATCAATGTTCTTTATGTTGGAAATGCTTAAAATATATATGTTAGTAGATGAATATATATACAAAAGTGTGTGTGTATACATGTACGTATGTGTATATAATAATTTTAATAATAAATTTATTCATATATAAAATAGTTATTTATATTAAAATAATAAATATTTTGAAATAAAATAAATAAAATTTACAACTTGGGGTAGCATGAAGGAAGTTGTTAAGAATTATAATTGGGGTGTAAAAAGTAGATGAAAATTATGGGAAACACATGGAATTGGAGATGTTCCCATACTTTACATTCAAAACATTAATGATTATGAGTAGTGTAGATTTTTGGGTAGAAACTATGTGGTATTTCTGCTTGATGCATTTTGAATCATGACATGTGATTCATCATCAGGAATCAGTCATGAATTGGGATTACAACCTATATCCCTTATAAATAACAACCAAGTATAGCCTCAACAAATAGTATCAATCTCAAATTTTCAACAGATAAAAATAACATTAAATTTTTTGACCATTTAAAGGAATAATAAATTGAATGGTGATCAATGATAAAAGAGAAAAGTCAAAAAAAATTGTCTCCAAGGAATGCAACCTTTATGACAAAATGGCTCAAATATTCATGGGGAGACAAGACCAACTAGAAATAATAACTTAAAGTTTCTTAATGGAATGGAAAGGTGCCTAGTTCTAGAGGAGATAATCAAATGACATAGAGTTGGAAATAGAGATGGCATGAGGATGAGGTGACTCCCTTATTAAATCAAGAATCTAACACTAAACCAGGGTCCTTATCTATTATTGGAACTAATTTTTAACATGTTAAGGATGTGTCTCCACATTTGGTGAATCTCAATCCATTCATATTATACTCACAAAATGTGGAGACCCATCCTCAACTTGTTAAAAAGTATTTCCCATAAAAGATAAGGACCTTGGTTTAGTGTTAGTGTTTTGCTTTGATAGGGAAGGCACCCCATCTTCATGCCATATCCATTTAAAACTCCAAATAGTTTGATTATCTCCTCTAAACCTAGGTACCTTTCCATTCCATTTAGTAATTTGAAGTCATTCTTTCCAATTGGTCGTGTCTCATGAATATTTGATCCATCTTGTCATAAATATTGCATTCTTTGGAGACACTCTTTTTATCGTTGGTCACCATCCAATTTATTATTCCTTTAAAAAGTCATAAACTTTATTACTATTTATATATGTTGAAATTTTGAGACTTATACTATCCATTGAGGCTATAATTGGTTGTTATTTATAAAGAAGATAGGTTGCAATCCTAATTTATAATTAATTCTTGATGATGAATCATAAGCTATGATTCGAAATATATCAAGAAAAAATAAAACACATAATTTTTAGCTATAAATATACACTAATCACTCTTATAGACTACAAAAACATCAAAAATATTATTAATTATTATGTTGAATTATTTAGTCCATGGGAGAAAAAACAATTGTAAGCAAATTAAAATATCTCAAAATTTAACTCACCAACTAAAATAATTAAAACTTCGCCTATTGTGATTCCATAGTAAACAAATGGAATTAAAATTTGTAGTGGGATTATGTGTTTTCTAAGGATACATTATTCATTATTTTTTTTGGGGGGGATGCCATGTTGGATATTAGGTTGAGTGGAGAAGGTGAAAAGGAATGGAAGGATACATTTTGAGAAGGAATCAAAGTTCTGTTTTTTTATAAGGATCATTATCTTGTAAGATGATATATGAAGGAAAAGAGGTAATTAAAATAGTAATAGATAGGAAATATTATTTATATAACAATAAATTTTAATATATTTAGATACATGTGGGAAAGGACACTAAACTTGGTCAGATTGCATAATTTTTATCAAATTTTATTTTCACTATTTTCTTCTTTAAACATTCTTATATTTCTAATTATAATAAGTATTAGAAATAAAATTGACTCCTAGAAATAGTTTCTAATTATTGTTATAAAATATGCTCCTTAGATCCCATATTGTTACTTTTTTTATTATTGCACTAAGGTTGCTTTTATACAACTTCATTTTGTTCCTTCATATGAAAAATAAAATTTGAATATCTTATTTTTGTATAACTTTTGTTACAATTTCAAATTCATACATTTCCTTTTGCAGTGTGGGTTTTTCTTGATATCCATTTTGTTTTCTATGTAAGGGACATGGTATTTAGTTGATAGGCTAAAATGTTATTTTACTCTGGCACATGGGCATCTCTATACTTATACAATTATCTAAATATGGTCAGTGAAGAAAAAAAGGTAGTAAAATTTGAGCCATAGTTTAGGTTGTATGATGTTTAAGTATATACATTAAAATCCCAAATTAGAGGCCACCAAGAATCTATATTTAGATCATAATATGGATTGACTATCATAATTTCCTTGTTTTAATCCAACACATAGCCTATAAATAATGCTGAAGGGAAGGGAACCATGTGGCATACTCATTTGCCAATATAGGAGTGACTAATAAACATTTTCTAATTCATCATGATTATGACCAAATCCTTCATAATGTTGAGATCATTAATAAGTAAAGATCATTTGGATATGATTAGAGATGGTATGGTGGTTTTAATATATTTTATGACAGCCATTCATTTCTTGTAACTTGCATACCTTCTTTGAGACTATTCCATCAGCTTTATTCTTTGGACTCCTCTGCTTAGTCTCTCTCTTAGGTTTTGGGATGTGCAAAGGTGGTGTGAGAGCATATATTTAGCTATTTTAAATTTTTTCTTATGTTTTGAACATATTTATTACATCATGAGTAGTTTTCCTTGTTGATTTGAGCTCTTATATGACCAGACTTGGAAGGCAAATGATGAACTTTGGAGGGGTCTACATGTGGGAGGATTCACAAGCTTCATGAAAAAAAATTAAAGGGAATGAAAATCATATATTTTTATCTTTTTTATAACAACTGGAGAAATAGGGTTGTCATCTATAAAGGTAAGACTTTCTCCATCACCAAATATCTCATTGCTTCTATCACTGATTTAAGCAAGGATGGTTTAAAGTTTTATAGAAATAAATTTGATAAGGTTACAGAGGAGAAAATACTTATTGAGGGATCCATGGTTGATTATTTGAATTTTTTCAAAGCTGGTATTATTCATTCCTCTTTCCTTTCTCCTTTTGATGAAGTGGTTGCTATGCTAGTGAGATATGTGGCCTTGGAGGGTAGGTACAACAGTCTACCCTTTCAACATCTTATTTTTCTAAACCACTTCCACAAGGGTCTTAGGGTTAGTCTCCCTTATTATATTTTGCATTCCATGTAAGCCTCTATTTTAGATTTTTAGTCTCACAAGAATGCCCTACCTCTTCATGAAGGGGATATCCTTATTTTACATAAACACTATCGTATTGTCTTAGCTAACATTCTAGCTGACCCTATTCCTCTCCATCCCCCACCTAAAATTCCTAGCTAAAGGAGGGTTAAGACCAATAATCCCAATTATATTGCCTCACCTCCTCCTCCCCCAAAGAGGGTGCTTAAAAGTAGTGATAAAGGTAAGGCTTTGGTTCTTAGTTCACTCAAGGGAAATAAAGTTAACATTGTTGAGAGTCTCCTTGATATGGGGCATGTTACTAGGGGTTCTGATCCTTCTCATCCAAAATAAATGGATATCAAAGCCCAAGTTATGCAGCTAGAGGATAGGACTATGGATCTTAAAAATGATTTTAAATAGCTCAAAAAGAATGTTGATAAAGGTAAAAAGTAGGTGGACAATCTCTCCCTTTATGGGACTAAGATTGAAGACATTTCCAAACGATTGAAATCCATGGAAGACATTGTGAATCATATTAAAGGTAGGAAAAATTACCATTTGGCCATGTAATAGGACATTTTGGTGTTTTTTAACTTCCAAGGCAAGTAAGTTTATACCCTCAATAACTTGCATCTGGGATTATGGAAGGTGGCATTGAGAAAAATAATGCCATTACCACAATTGACATGATAGACCCTTATTAAACAACCATTTTGAATATATTTAATAATTTAAATGGTCTCAATAATAGTTACAATAAGATCAACAAGTGAAGTTTTCCTTTTTGTGATGTGATGTAGTTATCTTTTTGTAGGCTTGGTGCTACTTTCTGTCAGGGTTCTCCCTATTGTTGTTCTTTCTTGTTTTTTCTTCTTGTTGTTTCTTTCCTATAGCTGGGTGTTGGCTAGCTTTCCTTTTTGAATTATCCTCTATTAAATATATATTTTGATCATTTTTGTATTGGGTATGGTCCCTTTCAAAACCATTTATCAATAATAAATTGATGTATGGGTTGTGACAATTCAAGTAATAAAAATTAACTATAAACCCTATCAACCATGTAAGTTTTTGATGGTGGTAATATATTCAAACTTCCTTCTATGATTTAATTTTAAATCCCTCAATTGAATGTTTTATGCCACATCAATGTAAAATATTATAAAGTGTGTTCTTTATTATTAATTTCTCTAAATAAAAGTATGAAGAGATTTATAAATAAAAGATAGTGAAATTCTCTAAATTTGTAAAGACATTTTAATTATAACATTGAGTAGAATGAAATATGATAATCCCTTAGGTAATTAAAAAATTTCAAAATCATAGTAAATAAAATGACAACAAATAAAATTGAACCACATTTAATCCCTAAGTATATGAAGAAAACACTTAAAAGTTTAAACATTGGTATATAGAAATTTGTAATTAGAATAGGACAAAATTGATTATCCTAAACTCTATGTTTTTATTTAGCATAGTTTCTCATACATTTTTCAAGATAATATTATTTTTATATTAATATAATAAGTCTTATTTTATTAAATCATATTGATTTCCAAGTGTATACATTTGCCACATAGTCCAGTTTCTTTATGTGTGTTTCCACTTATTACATCCATGTTTTCAAAGGTGATCAACTTATGGGTGACATGCCTCATAAAGATTACCACATATAATTACTGAAATTAGGGTATTTCATGTCTATATGTATCCTTTATTCATTGGTCAATTTTTTTGTCATCATCTTGGATTACCAAGTCCATGCTTGAGCACTTTGGTATAAATGGTTGGTTTGTCAAAAGTAATATGATATTTATATTGTCTACTCTTTATGATTTATTTTAAATACCTTTATAATTAATTTTAATATTACCTTATATAATATTTAATAATTCATAGAATATATGGTTGTAAATTGTTATGGTGTATAGATTTTATTATCTAGAAATCTAGAAAGCTAGGTAATTATTCATATAAATGTCACAATTATTATATAATAAAACCATGATATTTTAGAATAATAAATTATTTTTTGATTTGAAACTAAATATTTGCATATTTTATTTAGACTTGGGTTGACACAAAAATTCCCTTGGTCGAGGCCCATCTCCTATTAACGTCAAATATAAGTTGAATATGTTTATGTTTAGTTTTATCCCCACACTTGGGACATCATAATAAAAATAGAACATCATTTTTTAAAGGCCTCATACTTTTGGAATATGTATGTATGTATGTATGTATGTACACATACATAGATAAATACATACATACATATACATATACACATGCATGTGTATGTGTGTTTGTATGCATATGTACATATATACATGTGTGTGTGTGCACACATGTGCATGTACATGCTCATGCATGTGTGTGCATGCATATACATACATACTCACATGTGTGTTTACATGTGCACAGCACGCGCACACACACACACACACACACACACACACACACACACACACACACACACACACACACACACACACACACACACACACACACACACACACACACACACACACACACACACACACACACACACACACGCACACACACACACACACGCACGTGCACGCACACACACACGCACGCACGCACGCACACACACACACACACACACACACACACACACACACACACACACACACACACACACACACACACACACACACACACACACACACACACACACACACACACACACACACACACACACACACACACACACACACACACACACACACACACGTACTCTCTCTCTCTCTCTCTCTCTCTCTCTCTCTCTCTCTCTCTCTCTCTCTCTCTATCTATGTGTGTGTGTGTGTGTGAGAGAGAGAGAGAGAGAGAGAGAGAATAAAATGGTCCCAACAAATGTCCTTTATCACTATTCATTATTTTCCCTCCATTAACATCTATATCGTAATTGTATATATTCATATTTTATTTTATAGTTTAATAATAAGTTGATTATTATAATTAAATATGCATAAATTAATTATCTTACATCTAGAAGGTATAGGGAATTATTAGATTTTTATGAACTTTATTTTTCTACGACAATTTTTGAATATGGATGCATCAGACATGAACTTAGCTTGATTGTTAATGACAAGATGAGCTTATTTAACTATAATGAATCTATTACTTTGGAATAAATGATTTGAAGCTTGTGGATAATTAGGTTGAATAATAAGAAATTATAATTTTTAGCTTTATTTTATGCCTTGACATTGTTAATTTTTATAAATACATTATTCTTGTAAGAATCATAACTCCATTTTTGGTTAGTGGATGCCTAGTATCATTAAATTGTAATGATCACACACACACACACAAAAAAAAATTGTAATAATGGTCCATCTAAAGATAAACCTTTATATTTGTGTGTTATTATGTTCCTTAAATAAATTTAAGGAGGAATAAATATATTAAACCCAATAGTAACCATAGAAACTATAAATAAATGAGTAGATAAAACATAATATATAAATGTTAAGCAATTGAGATATTTTTTAATAAACTTTGGGTTATGTTGAAATAGAGGCTAACCCATATCTATAAGATATGTGGGTGTGCTTATGATTATGTATTAATCATACAAATTAAACCTTTATAATTTATATAATAATCAATATAACATGAAAACCTTACATAAAGGATGATAAGGGATTACATTCATATCTTGAGTTTCTCTCTCTCCTAAGAAACCATTGATGATGTGATAAATTGGTTATACATATAATTAGTGATATATTATAATAGATAAAATTAAAAGTGCATGGGTGCCTTGGGTATATATTATTCATGTCATTTGTGGACCTGAAATCTTGTATTGAGTTTTTGTTGATTTAATTAAGCCTTATAATTACGTGGAATATTTCTTGGCCTTATGTAGAATAGTGGGTGGTCAATTCTATACAAATGATGTCCTGCATAGTTTTGATGTCTTGTGTAACATCATCACATATGGGTATTATCTTAAGATGATGTGATAACTATGATTTCCATCTCGAGAAGATTTTCATTATTTTTTATTATCTTGGAATGCTTCACAAATATTCTTATTTAAATTATGACAAAGTATATGTGTGTGAATGTGTATATATGTATATATATGTATATACATATATTATAACATAGGTATGATTATATATATATATATATATATTGATAGACCTATCTTTTTCATAATATAGGTATATATTCATTATATAAAATATGTTTGATATAATATAGTAAATGTGAAGTGGAGGCATGATTTATACCTATGTAATTTTCATGTTTTAATTTAATAAGTTTTAACAAGTTTCTATTACTAATTTCCATATTGTAATGGCGATAACAATTGTCTTTGTCTTATTAAAACATAATGTAGAACATCATCAATTTTGGTAAAGTAATTTTTTAGTGACAATAAGGTTTTATAGATTTGATATCATCATGAGTTTTAATTTTTTATATCTTACTCAATATATGGTTGTATAAACCCATCAGTATACAATTATAACCATTAGTATGGTAATGTATAAAGACATGACAATGATGATAGATATTTCTAGTCCTAGAAAATGTGTATTATAGAAGTGAATTTTCTCATTGTAATGATTTTTTATATTTATCCTTGTATGAATATGGTTATCCTTATCTTCTCTCTTGTGTACTTGTTTTTTAATACCCTTGGGTAATTTTTCACATCTTAAGAAGTCAAGGTGATAGATATTATTTCATCATGTGGTTAGTCTCATTTGTTAAACCTCTTACACTTATAACAATACGCATAGGGGTTGTGTTAGTTTATCTATAGTTAGCTTAAATTTAAAAAACCTATTATGATAAAATATCATGGAAGATACTCTTCACTATTTCTATTGGAGAACTACATCTGACCTTGATTCCAAGGAGTGGATATGTAAATTACCATGTTGAGGTGGGGCATCAGGTCTAGGTATTAGGATAGATTAGGGTTGGCATGGTTGTGTAGTGACCATGTGTCCATTTTATTTTATTCTTGTATTTTTACATGTGATATTTTTCAATGTTTTGTGTCTATCATCTCATGAAAGTAACTAGATAGTGGGCATTATATGTATCATAGTTTATGCATTATTAATTATTTTAAAAAATGATGGGTTTTTGCATGTGTTTTAGTCATGCAATTTTTGGGCATGACAAATGACTATAATATATGCATATGTGTATGTATCTTATATGTGTATCATCATAGTCAAAAAATGTATAAATATGATATAATACTTGTCAAAATAGGCATACAATAATATATATGATATGATCCCCACAAATGATGACACATAAAGTTGATAAATAATTCAAAAAAGTAAGAGTTGAATGTATAAATATGTCATATATATTGGAACTATAAATATATGACAAAAATATCCAATAGATAATCATGTGTAATAAATCTAAATGTAATAAAACAAAGGAAACATAATTATAGTACAAAAAAATGTCATAACATGTATGTGTTGAATCCCAAGAGTCAAGTTAGAAATTTTATCCAATAATGTGATATATGAAACTAGGATACACCCTATAAAAGTCAAATTATTCACTCAATGTATCTAAAACATGATCATGAGTTGTGTGATAATAGTTATTATTTGTATGGTTATGTGTATAATGTGGTGTTAAAGCTATATAAGACTAGCTCATAATATATCATGATAAATTGATTTGTCTTAGCTTCAAATCAACCTTGGGTTCTAGATTTTGTATTATTGTATGTATTTTAGTTATAAATATAGGGATCAAATATTAATGAGCTCTTACAATAGATGATGATGGTCCATGTTCAAAAAATTTAAGTGAGATAAATGATTATGTTGATGGAGAAGTAGGAACCACTTTAAGGTATATAATATTCACCTATTTAGATATGTTATGTGGTTTATTAATAGGTATCTGATAATGTGATAAATAAATAATGTGTACTCCACCATTATGCATAAATTTGACACAATTATGCACTATTGATGATATTTATTTTACTTGGTTAATCTAGGGGAGTTTGAATAATAGAATATATGATCCTTCATAGTTCATAACATAAAACCAAACTTGGTATGTCATAGGACCAATTGTGAATAGTAGTGTAATACCACTTAAGTATGTATGCTCATATCCATCATAGCCACCTAATGTTTTGGCTACACCTCATTTTTTTTATTTTAGCCTTGACTAGATAAGAATGATATCAAAATAATATTGTTTCTAAAACCATTATTGACCATAATTCCATGTGTGATAGAATAATGGTAGTAAAAAACCCATGTTTATGTATTAATCTCTTTTATTATTTATATTAAAGTATCACATGATCATAAAATGGTATACAATGAACTTTCCTTTCATTTCTTGACACCATTCTAATGGTGTTATTAATATCATGCCTAGGTAGCATTTTATAATGATTTATAGGTCTTTCCATATGAAAATTATTTTAAATTAAAGCATTATGATTTGGAAATGGGTTGTTAAATATTTTCAAGCAACAACAAGGTGATAGTATTGATTAATTCACTTTATACTTATTACCATTGACTAAAATGGTGTCACTATCAATTAGGTCTTGAATCTTATGATGAAATTTGAAACATATATGTTATGCCCTTAACCATTGGTGTGTTTAGGGATATGTGTGGCTAACTTATGGCTTACATACCTCTTTTATATACTTATTACATTTATTTATGTTCTTAAATAGGTTAGCCTATGGAATAACCTTGACTAACTAGACTATAAATAGGAGATAGTGGTTAGTCTTTATTCATTATGTTAAGTATTTTGATATTAGTGAATTATTGTGGAGGTTTCCCCTTCAAAGTGGATTTGCTATATTATGTATTATCCTACTCTATTTTCAATTTTTATTATGTGATCTCTCATATTTGCTTATTTTATGTGATATCAAATCATTTTTTATGAACATCTAAGTAATTTCATTACAAGTGGTATTAGATCTTTGATTTGGGCAAGTTTATTGTAGCATTTTTTTTGGATCTAGTGAGGTGTGGCTTTTGGGAGTGGTGGGAGAAAAAAAAACATAACTTACAATCTAGGAATAATTTTTTTTTTGTTAGCGTAGTATTTCTCAAAATGCTTTTTTGAAAAAAAAATTAAAAAAAAGTCTAGGAAAAAATTTTCCCTTTACATAATTGCAGACATTGAATTCATCTTAGTGAGATGATTTCAATGGTATACTCTATGTATACACTTTTTTGGTTCTAAAATTTTTACCCTAGTATGCAAAAGTAGTCATTGGATTCATATTGATAAGGTGATTGTAATGGCACCATCTCCTGGTACACTTTTTTTTGGGGTAATAATCCTCTTAGGGTTTGTATATGGTAGGTCCTGGTACATGGAAAATAAAAGTGGGGAAAGAAACTCCTAAGACTCCTATTAATGACATGGAATTTGGTACTTTAGATCTGATGATTTCTCAACTTTAGGTAGACATAAATAACTTGGTGAGGTATGATGACTTTGTTGTAGTCCAAGCTAATGTTTTAGGGATGCATAAAAAGATTAATAGGGTTCACAATGAATTACATCATATCACTATGCAATTGGCTGCCCTTACATCTCAATTCTAGCCTAATAACCCTCCTTTTTAGCATTCAAATCCTCCTCTCAATACCAATAACTCCCATGCTAGTATGAAATCAATGTTTCTAGAGTGGACATGCGTAATTTTTATGGTAAGGATCCTCTCACTTGGATTATCCAAATTGATAATTTTTATGAGCTACATCAAACCCTTGGTTCTCAAAAGGTGATAGTGGCATCTATGTATCTAGAACATGAAAAATTCATTTTGTATCACTAGTTATATGCTCAAAAGAAAAATAATGGTACTCCTATTATATGGTCTATTTTTACTAAGGAATTATTAGGTCATTATCATAATAATGTTTCTGAGAACTATTTCATCTAATTATCTAAACTATTGCAATCAAGAACTATGAAGGATTATATTCATCAGTTTTAAAATCTCTCTTTACGAGTGGAAGATATAACTAAGGACAATTTTATTGATCTATTTTTGGGTGGCCTCAAAGATAGAATCCAATTTGAGGTTTGAATGTTTAACCCAACATTTGTATCAAAATCTATCCCTAGGGCATGTAAGGTAGAAGAAAAATATATGGTACAAAGGAAAACTTTAACTTTTGGTCATGATCACACCTTTCCAACACCATCATTTCCATAGCCCACCAGATTAACATAATGACAAATTAAGGAGAAGTGAGCGAAAGGGTTATGTTATGGTTATGAAATAAAATGGAGCAAATACCATCGTTGTGTTGAAAATAAGTTGTTTTACATTGAAGGTGCCAATGATGATGAAGAAGTACATGGTGAGAATGTGGAAGATCCTGAGGAAGAATCTAAAGACTCTTAGCCTACTATTTCTTGTCATGCACTTTTAGGTATTAATACTCCCCAAACTCTTAAGGTGATGGGTTTCCTTAATAAATAGAAGGTCACTATATTTATTTATTCTGAAAGACACACAACTTCATCAATAGCAAGTTGGATGCTCATTTGAATAGTTTCATTTATCCAGCTCCAAAATTTAAGGTTAAGATTGTAGATGGTGGTATTATTAGTTATTTAGGAAAATGTCATAGTATTAATCTAGCCATGGGATAATACTTGTTGGATTCTCTTATGTTTGTGATTCCCAAGGGTGGAGCTGATATTATTCTAGGAGTACAGTGGCTCACCACTTTAGGCACTATTGAGATGAATTTCTAAGAATTATTCATGTATTTTGATTCTAAAGAAAGGACTTTTTAGCTAAGGGGATTAAGGGCTAAATCTCCACAACTTGTTAGCTCCCATAAAATGATAAAGATTTTTAGTAAGGGTGATAAAGGATTTGTAGCTCACTTTTTTTCCATGTAAGTAAAGTTAACATAGACATCTCCACTCTTGATCCACAATAAGTGATTGATGCCCATTCTATTATTTTTAATAACATGCCAAAAGGACTTCCACCTAGCTGCATGCATGATCATGCTATCAAACTTATTCCTGGTAGTACACCACCCAACATCAAGCCATACAGGTATCCCTATGCCCAAAAAAATGAAATTGAAAAGATGGTATAGGAGATGTTGGATGCAAGAATCATTCACCACATCTAAATTGAATATTCTTCACCAGTTGTCATAGTGAGAAAGAAAGATGACACCTTGAGGATATGCCCTAACTAAAGAGAACTCAACAATTACACTATCAAATATAAGTTTCCTATTCCTATCATTAATGATTTTCTAGATGAATTAAATGGTGCTTTTTATTTTACCAAGTTAGATTTGTGTTCTAGGTATCATCAAATCCAAATGTGTGATGAAGACATACCCAAAACAACTTTTAAGACTCATTAGGGCCATTATGAGTTTTTGGTTATGACTTTTGGTCTAATAAATCCACCACCTACTTTTTAGAGTTTGATGAATACTATTTTTAGGCCATTTTTTAGGAAATTTGTTCTGGTATTCTTTAATGATATCCTCATTCATAGTAAAAATTGGGAATACCATTTTTAATATGTAAAATAGGTACTCTCCACTTTGGAGCAACATCAATTATATGCCAAACCTTCCAAATGTACTTTTGGGGCTTGTGAGGTTGAATATTTGAGTCATCTGGTTTCTTATGAAGGAGTGAAAGTGGATCCTAAAAAAATCCAAGCAATGGTGGATTATCCAATTCCTAAGAAACTCAAGAAACTACAGGGATTTTTGGGGCTAACTGGTTACTATCATAGGTTTGTCAAAAATTATGGTAGTATTGCAACCCCACTCACCTCTTTGTTGAAGAAAGACTCCTTTCAGTGGACTGATGCAACTACTCAGGCATTTGAATAATTGAAATTAGCTATGTGCACTACTCTAGTATTGCTCACTCTTGATTTTTTTAAGACTTTTGTGGTTGAATGTGATTCATCTGGGTATGGTATGGGTGTTGTACTCATGCAAGAAGGTAGACCACTTATATTTGAAAGTCATCAACTAAAAGGTAAAAATCAGCACAAACACATCTATGAGAATGAAATGATGGTCATTTTGCATGTAGTTAAATAATGAAGACCTTATTTTATGGGTCATCACTTTCAAGTAAAGATTGATCATGATAGTCTCAAATATTTTTTAGAACAATGGTTGTCATTTGAAGAACAATAGAAATGGGTAACTAAGATGTTAGGCTATGATTTTGAAATAGTCTAAAAAAAAGGCAAGGATAATGTGGTGGTAGATGCACTATCTAGAAATGATGAATTAGTTGAGGAATTGATATGTGCTATAACCATTTTATAAGCAAATTGGCTAGATGAAGCATGATCAAAATGGGAACATGATAGTGTTACCAATGATTTGATGAAAAATATTTAGCAAGGTTTAGGTGGATTTGAAAAATTCACATGAAAGGGTAATGCATTATGGTATAAAGATAGATTGTACCTATGTAAGGATTCTCTTCTTAAACAAAAAATCCTTTAAGAACTTCATGCAACTCCAATTGGGGGTCATTCAGGATTTTTGAAAACCTATCACAGAATCAAGCAAGATTTTTTTGGGGAAAGACTCAAGGGGGATGTCCAAAAATATGTGGCTAAATGTATGATTTGTCAACAAAATAAAGGCAAAACCATCAAAACCCCAGGTCTTTTACAACCTTTATCCATCCCTAGCTAGCATTAGGAAGAGGTATTCATGGATTTCATTATAAGGCTACCAAGATCTGATGGTCAAAATGTTATCATGGTTGTTGTGGATTGTCTCAGTAAGTATGCTCATTTTTGTTATTTATCATAGATATTCATTGCTAGTACAGTAGTTGCTTCTTTTCTTACTATATTTTACAAATTGCATGGGACCCATAAGATCATTATCATTGATAGATATCCCATTTTCACTAGTAAATTTTGGACTAAATTATTTACATGTTTGGGCACCTAGTTGGCTCATAGTTCATCCTTTCATCCTCAATATGATGGACAAACTAAGGTAGTCAGCAAATTTTAAGAATGATATCTCCATTATTTAGGATAAATGGGTTCACTGGTTACCATTTGTTGAATGGTGGTATAGTACTTCTATTTCTAGCTCTTCCAAAATGTCTCCTTTTGTGGCACTAAGTGGATACCACCCTCCATCCATATCTTCAACCTTGAAGGCCCATCCTAAGGTTTATGTAGTTTTAAAAAATATTCACCATCAACAAGAGGTCCTTTCAAGTTTATGTGAAAATTTAGTTATCACCCAGAATCACATGAGGCAATAAGTAGATCAACACAAAAGTGAGAGGCATTTTGACATTGGCGATTAGGTCTTTGTTCACTTACATTCATATAAGTAGATGTCATTAAAGTAATAAAAAAGGCATAAAAAGTTATCCCCTAACTATTATGAGTCTTATCAAATCTTGAAAAAAATTGGTAGTGTGGCCTATAGTTAGAGTTTCCTTCAATTACTTGCATACATCTAGTATTTCATGTATTATGCCTAAAGAAAGTCATTGGACATAGAGTTTCCATTCAAACAAAATTACCAAAATTGGATGAAGAAGGTAGAGTTGTTCTTGATCCTGAGGTGATCCTTCACATGTGCACTAATTAGCTACATTCTAGAGTGATTATAGAGTACTTGATCAAATGGAAGCATTTTCCATGTGAATATGCCACTTGGGAGGATGAAGCATTTGTACAACAACATCTAAAGTTACCACAACATTAAGGGTATCATTATTTTGAAGGGGAGGGGCTTGTTATGTCCTTAACCATTGGTGTGTCTAGCGATATGTGTGGCCAACTTGTGGCTTACATACCTATTATATATACTTGTTACATTTCTCTATGTTCTTAGATAGGTCAGCCTATGGAATAACCTTGGATAAGTAGACTATATATAGGAGGTAGTGGTTAGACTTTATTCATTATGTTAAGTATTTTATTATTAGTGCATTGTTGTGGAGGTTTCCCCCTCAAATTGGTTTTGTTATATTATCCAGTATTTTACTCTACTATCAATTATTGTTGTGTGATCTCTCATATTTGCTTATTCTGTATGATATCAAATCATTCTGTGTGAACATCTAAGTAATCTCATTACAATATATTTTTTGAGAACCCTAAGGAACAATGATAGTCAAAAAATAAATTAGTTGAGTTATATATTTTTGAAGTGGTTTAGGGAAATTTATGACATTACATTCAAGTAACCTCTTTAATATTTTATGAGGTGCATTTATTAAAAGTGTAAATTTTTTTCTTTGATTATAAGGAAAAAATGATATCCTATTATGTGCTTAAGAAATGATATTGATATTATTGTCATTTAGCTTGGAAATTAGGTGAATCATTAGTATTGGGTTTTAATATTGATTTGTCTTGATATTTGGGATTTTGGATGTTAAATAAATTGATTTATACTTTAAAATACTAGCATCCATAATATTATTATCAATGTTGTGAAATGTATGGCAAAGGTCATCAAATGAATTTTATTTGATTAATATGACCTTGTCCTTGATGGGACTAAGAAAAATATTTGGGAATATGAATCATGATCACAATAAATGATGAAGTTTGATTGTAATACATGAATATAGATTGATATAGTTTTACCACAAGATAATATGACTTATTATAAGTCAAGAAAAACACTACTATCAATTGTTACCTTATATTCATAAGAAGACACCTAGTTAAGCTTGGGAGTAAAATAAATATATGGATATGATGAAAAATGATGTGTGTTTGTGAGGAGGGCATTGTTGATTCCATGTATTTTACCATGAAAATCATAATCTAAAAAATTTAAGAGTCATAAGTAAGATATAAAAATGATAGTAAAGACTCATAAGGGTGTATGAAGTGACCAAAGAATCACAAAGGACATAATGGTTGACTTATAAATTATGGTAATTTGTGAGGAATACATATTTTATTATGTAGGTGTTATAATTCAACTCACAAACTAACAAAACAAGTGGTTTTAATAAAGATAAAATAACTAAGGACCGAAGATAAGTACTAGAGAAAGGGTGTAAAAAAGACCCATAAATGTGAAGAGAGTTAAATATGATACACTACTACAATAGAATAAATATAATACTTATAATATATGTAAGTTCAAAATATTATATAAAACTAATACAAAGCATGATGTATAAATTGAAAAATCTTACATAAATTGAAACTAGGAAAGACATAAATTAATTAAAATACTTTATCAAAAATTGAGAATTAGTCAGTTCTTTGAAGATAATCCCTTCATTTTTTTACAATCTATATTTACTATGTCTATGGATGTATTTAACTAAGTATAGACCCCATCAATGTTTCACATACTTTCCCTTTTTTCATGGGTCTAATCCATATTGAGCACTATTATTTGACATCAAGGTGCATACTTTGACTTTCTTATTGTATTGTTTAGGTATATGAGATTTATATTGATGATTATGTTGTAATGAAGTCATACTTCACCCATAAATTAGTTCTAAGTAATGAATATCTTCATTTATAATTATGTGATTAAGATATGCACAAGGAAGGAAATTATATTTCTAATGGTAATATTAATTCAAAAATATAAACTAAAGAAAAGGACATTTTTAGAATGGCAATATGGATGCTAGTATGATAATCTCAAAGTATGGGGCATAAATTGATATGTGAATCCAAATGAGAATACATAATAGTCTTTTTTAAGATACATTTAAGCATTTTTTTGAGCTTTAGCTTGACCATTGCATTGAGTGTGATAGGGTGTGGAACATTTGTGTAATTTTGAATTTTTTACGCAACTATTTTGTGTCTTTATTATTTAAATTCACACCATTATAATATATGATTGTGTGAGGAATCCAAAAATGACATATTATTAAATTAAATATTAATTTGGATATATTTACACTAGTGACATAAAAAAGGGGCATAAATTATACCCACTTGGTAAATTACTTGGTGGCTATAATCATGAAAACATGGCCATCTTGTGATCAAAGTAATTTTACAATGAAGCATAATCCCCACATAGATAATTTCCAAAGAGATTCATGGTTTTAAACTTTAGCTATTGGAATTAGATAATTTCATCATGGATTTGGTAAGTATTACACTTTTTTTTCAAATGTGACGGCATATTTCTCTAAAGTAAGCTAGAAGTGCCCCATTCTTAAGCATTTTTAGGTTGTATCATATCCATTATAGTGTCTAAAAAAATTCCCCCATGTGATTACTCAATAATATAAGGTAATTATTATTGAGTAACATAATGGGTTAGGTACCCTTTTCATTATGATAATAGATAATGATATGTCGAAGGGGATAGTTAAAAGTTTGCTTCCACAAGTCTAGTATTTTCATGAGAATCAACTTCAAATGGATAGGTAAGATGTTGAATAAATTGGATGATATATTTATACCATGATATTTTTTGAATAGTGACTAATTAAATGTGGTAAATAAGAGAATCATCCTTAGTCAGTAAAGTGGATGGAGATTTCCTCATGTGAATGAGTAACTATGATTCATGTGGTGCCTAATGAGGGTGAAAAAGAGACGTTGAAGAAGAAAGAATAAGTAATAGCATTTTTTTGTCATGGGATTGCTTTAATGGTGAAGGATTCAAACTCTTTTCTAAGAATGGAAGTGATCTGATGATATGCAATAATATTTTCACGTTTATTATGATATATGCCACTCATTTTATGGTATATAAGTTATAAATCTCCTAAGGTATGTCTAGATATATGGTCACTTACATCCCTAGTATGAGAACATCATATTCATCCTTGTTATTAATAACTTTTAATTTTAATAAAAATGCAGGAGGAATGATTTTTCCATAAGGGTTAGATAAAAAACATCTTACCCCTACTCTTTGAAGGCACTTGGCTCCATCAAAGTGGAGTTTCCAAGCTTCTTCATGTAGGTTGATGGTAACTTTGAGTGATTATTTGATGATAACCTTGCATTTATATCCATAAATTACTAATTGTAGCTTTTTGAGGAACAATTCCTCAAGGTCAACCATGAAATTTTGGAGTTAGTCTTTGATAAAATTAGCTTGGTTAATACCTTCAATTATGAGAACATATTCATCTGTAAGAGTGTCTTGAAGGTGTTTCATAGCTAGGATAGGATTAATGACAAGATAATCAATAATCACTTGCATTTTTACTAATTTTTGGGTAATAATTCTTAGGTATAACACCATTAGGAGTACCATCCATTTTCCAATTTGATCTCTAGGTAATAATGCCTAAGAGAAAAAATAAAAAAGGGGATCTAGATAAACAATGACATAAGTAGTCTGATAAATCATATAATGCCAAATATTTTTGGTTGTGAAGTATATTTCAAGATAGTAATGTTCCAATTTCATGCATTGAGTCTCATAATATATCAAATAATGACTGATATAGTATGTTTCATATTATTTTCATGACTCAACTTGTTGTGCAAGCATTTCCCCAATTAATGTGGAGGTAGATGATGTCTACAAAATGAAAGGGTGATCATTAGAAGGTGGTCATATATTATTAGGATTAAGTATTATTTCTTCATGTTAACAAAGTATTTTTTACATACATTAATCCATTTTATTGTGACACCTTTATTTAGGCTTGAGGTTACAGAATATATGTTATAATCCATCTCAACGATGAATAATCATATTTCCCCATGCTTAAAAATGTAAATGTGAATTTTAAGAATAGATTTAGGGATGGGAATGTTGAAAATAACATTAATTTTAGTAAGATATACATCAATATCTCATAAGGAAACTAAAAATTTTAGTATTTTTTTAACAAGTAACACCAAAGACACACTTTAAGGATTGAATTTAAGTTTATATTTAATAAGACAATCAAATATGATGGCAAGGTCATGGTGATGATTATCAAGATGTTTTGATTTGGTATTAATATCATCCACATAAGTTTCATCTATTTTTTGTATAAGATAATGAAAGATGTGGAGCATTACATGTTGATAAGTTTCTCTAACATTTATAAGGTTAAAGGGCATCTTAACATAAATAGGTTCCCCATTAAATATTAAAATTAGTTTTATGTTGATCCTTGGGGAAAATATGAATCATATTATACCCTAAGAAACCATCCATGAAGGATATCATCTCATATCCACATGTAGAATCAACTATGGCATCAATTTATGGTAAATGAGAATTATGCATAATAAAAACTAACTTAAGATTATGAAATTATATATAGGTAACAATGGCCATAGTAACTTTATTTCAAATGAGTACTATGTTGGATACACATTGTAAGTAATCTATAAGTTTGAAAAACTTAGCAACTAGGAGCTTGATGATATCTTTGTGACATAAGGTTCAAATCTTGGAAGTAAAATTTTGTTGTTTCTGATGTATAGGTTTTGCATCGTAGTATGTCATGATGTTATTGATAATTATACTATGATATATGTCAGACATATATTCATAAGACCAAGTAGATGTTGCATAATATTTGTTGAAAGATAAGTTTTAATTATATTAATCATTATTATGAATTTTATTAGAGATAAAAATTATCTTAGGATTTGTAGTTGTACTAAAGTTAGTTGTATGAGTTCATTCGATAAGCACAACAGTTTCATCTTGAAAATGATAAGGAGATAAAGTAATATTGGAGATGGGATCCAATTTTAGATTGACACTATAAAAAAAATTACTGATGCGAGGATCTTTTTTCCAAAAATTTCCATGCTTATGATGTTGGCAAGGAACTGAAGCTCTCTTTCATGGAGTAAATTAAGGATAACTTTGTCACAAGGAATACTAGGTAAAGGTCTCTAATATTTGACATAAATTTTAAGATCCATAAATTTTTTACCATTTTTTTTAAAACCCATATTTTATTTGTCTTATAGCATTGGCTTTTGCATTCAGTGTAATGTTGGGATTTTTTTGTAGAAACTAAATTTTATGACTGTACGATATTGACCAAACTAATACATTATGGTCTAGGGAGCCTAGGCTAAATTGTATTGACAACGGAAATGTAGTTATCATAAATAGTATTTGATTTGATTGTATAAATGTGGATAGTAGAGTAATCTAGACTTGAAGATTATGGAAAAACTATATCAGCACTTGGTAATTTCTAGTAATTATAGCTATAAAATGATTATTAAATTGTATCAGGCCAATTGATATAGTCTGATGGTTAAGGGATATTTTGAATTGTATCAAGTTGGAAATAACATTTAAAATATTTAAAGTGATATAAATGGTATCAACTTGGTTGATTTTGTTTCTTATAATGGGAAAATCATGACTTTTTCAAAAACCCATAGATTATTTTCCAATGGTGGATTGATTGAAGGGATACAACCTTAAACTTTGGGGTCATTTCCATAATCACTAGAATTAGAAGAGATATGAACCAAATGAAATATAAGTTAAATGCATGCATTTTAGTAAGATCCTTATGATAATAGAATATGTCCAAATGTCATGATTAGGCTTAATTAACTATGCATTCATCATCATATGTTGAAGATATATTACATGTAATAATAACTAGTTAAACATTTTTAGTGGAAGTATCCTTAATTGACACACCCATGTTATTAAAATTTTGAGGGGATAAAGAGAGAGGATATTTAAATAATTTTTACACCCAAATACAATAGAAATAAATTCATATTTTATGTAATAATCTTCATTAGCATTGCATGGGGGATGACTTTCAATGTTATCATCAATCACAGGAATGGTTTGATCTCTTAGTAGAAGTGATGGAAGAAGCTATTCGACTATGTAAGGTGGTAATTTATTAGTATTAAAAATATTTTTCAACTTATTATATTGATCATCATTAGATTATGAAAGAGTGACTTGAAGATCAAGCTACATGTTGATAAACTTATAAAGAGGGGGACTATTGATATGATAAATGGTGGGGATGTGATATTATGTTTTAAAAATTGGTAGCTTGAGACCTCATGCATTGGAATATGCTTCATACTTTTAATATCAGCCTTTGTGATTAAAATTAATTCATTAGCTACTAGAAGATGTAATATCTCTCATGATATAATTCTAATGATAGACTAAAAAGAGATTATAGGAAAGTGGAATATCTAAAACAATGAGCTTGGTGCTAGTTCCAATAGTAAGAGGGAGACAAATGCATCCAAGACTTTTTTGATTTGTTTTTTCAAATCCATGATAGGTAAGTCAAGTTCTTTTAAGGTCACATTTGGAATATTCAATTTTTTGGATCAACCAAGTGAATTAATGTTAATGTATGAGCCTTCAACCACTAATACTTGTATTATTAAAGTCTTGTTGATAACAATCTTAATAAAACAACTTGAAAGAATATTTCTTCATTAATCATGTCTTCTTCATTAAACCCTATGGAGAGTTTATTAGAGGAATAATGGTGATAAATAGTTTTTGATAGTATGAACTTATGTAGGTGTTGGATCTTCAAAAGGTTGGTTAGGTAATTTAGATTCAATAGATAGGGATTTGCTAATGGCTTGTAATTATTACAAGAGAAAATTTTGATGATAAGGTGAGGTTCTCATGAGTTCCATTAGAGTAATTTTACAAGGCATGAAATTGAGTTCATTTAGGAAATTCCATTGTGATTTAGAGTTGGATCCATTATAATATTTAGCTTGATTAGGAATGGTGATTTTTGGAGTAAATTTAGTTAAATGATTAGAAGCATTAGGTTGAAGCCTTGATGGTGGAATGAGATCATCACTAATTTTTGGATCAAAAGATGATGTAGTTGTGGCAATGATAGTGACCTTAAGGATTTGGTATTCAATATAAGGTTTATTAGGTTTGGTCACAAGGCATTTATGAGTGAGATGATAATGGTAATTAATTTTTGATGCATTCACAAACTGGGAATTAGTATAATAATGGTCAGAGTTGGCATAAATAGCACAAGTATATTAATTGGAATATTTTGTATTGGAATGTAACATTTGAGATGATTTTGGAGGGTTTTTATTGGTATGTCTAGGGTTTTAATCTCTATTTTTAGAGGCTTTAAGATACTTTTTATGATGCTCTTTGATAATATAACCATGGTTAAAATAATATCCAAAAATAGTAGCTACACATTCCTTTATATTTTATGACATATCTCATAAAAATTACCAATGCCAACATGAAACCAATAAAACTTGTTAGGAGCATACCATGCCTAGGGAGTAGAAGTATAGGTGAAAAGTTTATATGGATAAATCAACTTATTAATATCATGCATACTAAAGGGAGGGTAGGAAGGAAGTTGTTTATTTTTTTTATATGCTCCTAATATGGGTTAGGGAGGCCTATTTTGTTAAGAATTAGTGGTGATAACATTGGTTTAAGTTTTGAGAGACTACTTTTTAGGATTTCAAGAAGATTTAAATTAGACCATAAGGATTTATTTCTACTTTGCTTAGTCAAAATCCTATTCTAATGTTTGAGGATTAAATGTCTTAATACTGTATTGGAGAGGGAATTTAAGAGAAATAAGAAAGATTTTTAAAAAGTTATCATCATTCATGTTATGATCCAATTTATGATCTAAGGGCTTCCATAATTTAATGAAAGTATGGGATAATACATTAGGAAGTTCATTACTTAACATTAATAAAATTTCTAAGGATATTTATAGGAAGTTCATTATTTTGGAATTCCTTAGATATAGAATTTGATAAATCCTATAGTTATGTAATGAAATGTTGGGAAACTTGGTCGTACCATTCTAGTGCATCACCAACAAAGGTTTTGGCTATAAGTTTGGTGGTATCATAAGTTTTGGTTTAAACCCATTCCTTATAGAGGTTTCTAAAAGTTTTAATATGTATGAAAGAATATGTATTCCCATCATATGTGATAATTGAATTAATGATTATAATGGTTATGGACATAATTAAGGGATATAAAGGATGATTTTGGAGGTTTTTAAACATCTTGTTATGATTTTTGGTTCAGGAATGGTATTTATGATGGCATCTCTAAGAGGATGGGGGATATAGTTTTGATTTTGTTAGTTCATGATGACTTAAGGAGGTTTAATATCCATTTTAAAAATGTGATTTTACATTTGAAGTATTTGGTTGCTAGCATAGGTTTACATAAGGGTCATTATTTTGACCATTTATTCAAAGACCTATGATGGATCTAGAGGTAGTTTTTTATTAAAATGTGTTGGCAAAGGATTGGATGGGGGTGGTTACCAACCTTAATTTTGGGAAGAATATTCCCAATGTTAGTGTTAGTTTCCCAAATTTCCATAGTGGAGTAAATAATCTTGTTAAGATCACTATTCTTATTTGGAGTATAGACAATATTTTCATAAATATTTTTTATAAACTAGGTGGATTCCTTTAGATCATTAGTTTCATTTATTTTAACCATATAACATTCTATATATATATATATATATATATATATATATATATATATATATATATATATATATAGTGATGTTAAGAGAAACTACACCAAGAATTGTCTTTAATGGTGGACAAAGAGAAGAGGAAGGAATAACCCATGTAAAATATAAATGGGTTAAGATTCATAAGGAATAATATAAGAGGTGGCCTCATGGTGATTAATGGATCTTAAGTATAATGTTCAATTAAATGGTTGGTTATAGGAAACTAATATTATTGATCAAGATAATATAATATGTTTATAGATATAATAGAAAATTATATAAGGTTGGACAATGTATTTTGTGACTAAAATAAACTTATATCAGATTATACAATTTAGTTCTATGGAAAGGGTGGTGATATTAGTGGCTGGAAAAATGATTGTATCTATCTAGATGATAAAGTAATGAATAAAATAGATTTACTAGCCAATGTATTTTAGGTAGGGTTTACTATTTTATTGGGATGGCCAATATAGTAATGAGAGCAAATAATTATATCGAACTAGCCAATATAATTTTAAAACATAGATAATTATATTGGGTCAATCAATGCAGTTCATAAACATAACACTTAATGGTTCTAGGTTGGCCTTTATATTCTATAAGGCAATAAATCTGAAATTTATCTAAATTATTAATGAAAATTGAGATAATAAGGCTTATTAAAAAGGATTTGATTATTTTTATAGGCTCTTAGATATATTGATCCTAGTTTTAATATAGTGAATATGGATACAAAGGTGCTAACCATGGAGGTTTCCAACATACCTATGGTCACACATTCTTTCTATAAGGTACATTAAGAGTAACATATTGGTGATAACTATTTAATAATTCACTAAAGAATCAAATAGATGGATGGATTCTTGTAGCTAAAAAATAGGGAATCCTTAGGTGTTTTCAATATACCATGAGTTTGTGGAGACTAAAGTCTATAGATAATGTTGTCTAATAGCTTGATTATTTGGGATATACCCCTCACACCAAAAATTAGGTAAATTTTAAAACCACTTGGCCTATAATGATAGATCCTACTATTTTTAAAATTTCTAAAACATAGTTTCTAGGAAATATAAATAAAGAAAAACTTAAGATGAAAAATTAAGATATAGAAATCTATATTTGTAGCATGCAGTGAAATTATATAGGTAAATGGGATGATATCAAGTTGACTTAAATATTAAAAATTTGATAAACTAAAATTAAATTCATAGAATTATATTGAATCAGCCAATGCAATAGTACAAACACATACAAATGTATCAAGTTAGTTGGTATTGTCTAGATAAATGTAAAATGGTACCATGATGGCCAATACCTTTCACATATAGGTAAAAATTATTGCTTCCTTCACCAACATACCCTAATTTCATCATGAAATCATGGAACCTCTTTTTTCTCTAGAATCTGACCTTTTTTTTATTTTGAATAGTTTTGGCGGTTTGGTTTTTTGAACTCCTTTGAATGGTGTTGGTTTCTAGATGATGAGTTTTAAGTGATTAAATATGACTCATTCTATTGTTTTTTACAAATTTAAAATGATCAGTATAAGCTTTGTATCTAGGGATATTTAAGATCAAAATGTGAATTTTCCAATTTTAAAAGGTCTTAGCCATTGTAAAATTCTAATTTTTAAGTGCTTTAAAATTTATCCTTTCGTAAAAATTGACTTAGACTTGTGTATATGATCTAACTCTGGTAGATTCATTGCAATATTTATTTGGAAATGGTCCATACTTATTTTATTTTGTGAAAAATTCACAAGGCATTTATAATTACCTAACCCTTAACTTAGTTGATTTTCAAGATTATAGGCTTTTTCTATAACTAGATAAGTGTTTTTGCATATTGACTTCAACTAAAATAGCCCCTTTTGAAATAACTTGTTTATTTTTTACCTTCAATTTTTGTTTCATGCCTTAGCCAATTTGTCATAATCCTTTTGGAGTACAAGTTTCCCCCTACAAGGCCAAGATCATGACAAGTGTCAACTCAGAGGGCCCAATATCGATTAATGCACTTAATCCATTCATATGTTCCCTGAGAGTTCATCGACCATTCAATATTTAAATCAACAAATAAATCTATCTCCCAAGGATTAATTCAAAATATTTTAAGTCCAAAATCTCCCTCTAATCCTTTGGACTGTGACAAGTGTGATGATCATGGGAACCCAGGGTGATCACAGTCGTTAACCAAGTTTATAAATCCATCTAAAACTAGAAGGCCCATGATAATGCCTTATGGTATCATCATGGAAGCTCATAGATTAAATGGGAATAATAATCATATATATCATGGTGATGGCTTGAATCCCTATGATCATACCATATGACATGATTGTGTTTAATCTCAAAGAACCAAAGAAGCCATGATGATGCCACATGACATCATCATATGAACCTAGATCCATAGGTCATTCAATGAGTGACCACCACATGGAATTGATGACATAAAAAATGTCCCTTAACCTAAAATTAATAGGTGTATACCTTAAAATGGAATGTCAAATCTTAGGTCTCTAAACATATGAGATATTTCCATGTGGAAATAGGCATGAGCCCAAATTTGATGCCCATTTTAGTGTCACCAAGTTGTCATGGTTGATTCTCTATTGTGATAATGGCTAGTTTAAATTGAAAAATAATTTGTATCTATCACATGTAAATTCATTATTAAAGTTTTGGCATTTTATCTAAGAAAACTTTGATCAAAATAATAGGACTTGTTTAAATCACAAAATATCATATATATAAATGATTGTGCTTAATATAAGGAAAAAATCTTTGTCTATTTATCACATCCATTAATCTCTAGTGGTTTTTTCCTTTTCTTATCTTTTGATTAATTTGACTATAATTTTATTCAAATATTAAATTTCAAATATTCAATGTAAACACAATGCATGTTAGCATCTTGTACAACTAAGGATTGAAGTAAAAAATAAAAAATTCACCTAAGTATTGGAGCCCTTCTGACCTCTATGATCATGCCACATGGCATGATATTAAGATGTTCAAGGGAAATTCAAAAAATAAATCTAATTTCTAAGGACCTTGAGTCCCTAATATCATTCCATGTGTCATGATCTCAATGACTTGAGACCCATAAAAATCCTAAGTCAAGAGCAAAATGCCCCATGTCTTAAGATGTTACCACATGGAAAAATCCTTGACAAATGATTCCCATAGGAGGAAAATAGATATTATAAAAACCCAAAGATGTTATAAACCATTTTATCTCTTTTATCAATGTACCATATGAGCTTATAGATACATAGAATGCATAGAGTTGTGGAGATGCACCTGCAATCCTGACTCATTGGGATGATACCACATGGCATCATCCTATGAGTTGGGGTAGATAGAGGAAAGTAAATAGCATAAGAGTAGAGAATAAAGGATGAAGGCATGAAGCACTATAAAGGGGCTTGATGGGTTGAAAAGTGAAACTCCCTAGGGAGTCTGAGAGAAATCATGAAGGAAGACCAAACAAATAAGGGAATAGGTAAGGCTAGAATGCATCAAGTAAATCTCGAGGGTCTTTAAGTAAATCCAATAAAGTTGAATGAATATTGAGGACACAATTCCAAATTTATTTATACAAAGACATGTTTTTATAAAGTGAGGGAAAATTGATGGCCATCTTATTGTCAAAAGGGACCATTAAGCCCATCCAAGCATAGATTTGACTATGCATCCAATACGATGGGTAGAATCAATTAAATAATATCTCCAACTAGAATAGTGGTTTAAAAGATTAGAAAAAATTATAAAATCATTATCATGCTGTTCACATTGGGATCAATAAAAGAGCATAAGACAAATTCAGCCATTAACATGCATGACACCTAACTACACAAAACGTGTCTGAATGGTAATCCCAAATCAATCCTAATGACATTTTATTGTTAGATTTAAATTAAATTTATATAAGAGTATGATTTATCTATCATGTATGTCAAATTCTCAACTACTTTCCTCAACCATCAATGAATACTTATAACTACCCCGATAATGGGAAATTAAAATTTTAATTAAGATCTCTATGGAACTATGTGTCTATATAAGATTATCTCCTACATATTATGAATTGAAAGAGACACTTTATTCCCACACACTTTAATTTATATATATTTATTTTCTTAATATATTAATCTCATATCTTTCCTTTATTTTTAGTCTTTTTATTATGTTGTTAGGTCTTGTAATTGAATGACTACTATGAATCTTAGTATTGATTAATCTAAAATCATTATCTTGATACTTGGTGTGTTGTTGAGGAATATAATCATTTCATGCTCATTTATATGGTGGTGATGAACTTATTTTCCTCTTATTGACTTCCCAAAAACTCTTACACCATCCTTTGGTTGAAGTTGTGTTAGGTTTGACTCAACTAAGAATTATTTTCAATGTACCTAATCAAGAACCTTTAGACTCATTAGCATGGGAACATGATATGTTTCTCTCCTTTTCCCTTCTTCATTTTGAATTTATTTGAGTTTTTCAATTAAATAATTGGGTTTCAATTAATTAAATTTTTATCTTGATTACTATTTCATATTTTATCTACCATCATTGTAGCATCCATGAATGTGGTAAACTAGTAGTGAAATCATCCTTCTTCCTCTTATGTAAATCTTAGGAAGCTTGATTTTAGTTGAAGGAAAGAGTATGATAGTTTTGGCATTGGAACCTATAACATCTTGATGAATAATTAAGCTTAGGCAAGCCTTAATTTTAGTTTTTAAAATAGGCCCCTTGTATAGAATGGCTCACATCAACCAACTCAATGAGTACTAGCATACCAAGGCCTAGTACATTTAGACCTTGGGGAAGCATTTTATTATTGAGATCTTATTTATTTTAGGAGAGGTAGGGATGAATAATTTGTGCCTATTTTTTATGTTTAAAACATAGATCAATAGAAACTATATTAGGTTAGTTGATGGTTTGGAAGATTTTGCTAGCCATCTAAGAGGAAAACATGAAAATAATATAACCAAATGAGGGATATGATTCACTTAAAATTTACTATAATGAATTCATGGGATATGAGATGTATGAAAGTTAAATAATATTGATCTAAAACTTATCTTATTCAGTAATATCTAAGTTTAAATAAGGTAATCAACTAATAATTCACTTAGCAATACTTTGTTATATTAGGGTCATGACTAATGATGGATCTTCTAAACCTAAACTAAGAGATATCTTACCATAAAATGTCAATGGATAGGTTTCCAATGCCTCTAGTCAAATTCCATCACATAATAACCCTAGCTAGGTATTATGTGATCTTAATAAGATTAAACAAGCTAACCTACTAAATAAACATGTAAGCTAATCAAGTAAATGAATATTCAAGATAATTTAGTGCTCACCAATACTTGTGGAACAAATGGGGAAGATAATAAATAAAGATAATTATATTAAATACAATATAAACATAATATAATCAAAGAGAGATACAATTCAATCCATTAGTTTCTTTCATGAAGGGATAAGAGTATATATACCTTATTGAAGTGAACCCATCATGTCTTAATCTCTTCTTTGGCCAATGGTGCTTTGTAAGAGGTTGTTATGGATTGTAAGGATCATAAATATAGATCAACTCTAGGATACAAAACTTATCCTATGCATCCAATAATTCCATAAGATGAGTGTTGCTACTCCAAGGTAAAAGCCTAAGGAATGAAACCTCCAATTGATAATATAAGCAAATTAGTGAGTTGTAATTATGTGTAATTTAATGATCCTCTCTTTAAAAATGAAGTTAAGGGGGTATTTATAAACAATTATTAACCCTAAAATCTCCTAATAAATTAGCTGACAAGGTTATTTAAGTTGAGCTTGTTTGATAAAAAATAGAGTCATTGGGTCTTGAACTAGATATGTTGGGTTGATTGATTTTTGTAACTTACATTAAGTCCCAACAAGTTCACCTGAGTTGACATAGTAGGAAAATGAAGAAAAGGGGGTGTTACTTAGGTAAGGGATATTTTAGGTGGTGAATTGATTAGGCAGTGTATACATGGGTTTTTATTACTTAGGGAATCATATAAGAGTATCTTGTGGTTGTTTTAGGTAATGGTATAGTGGCAAACAATCTTGTGAATCATCAAAATTCTACCAACCCCTTTTTTGATGTACCCTTTAAGGAATGTACTCAAATATATTGATATTTGATGAGTTATTGCAAGAGAAGAGGCATAAGTAATTGATTAAGTTTAAAAATATTGTGTGTATGAATATGCCTCACTCAAAGTTCATGATGTTTCATGTAGTTATAAAATGTCTGGTACTTTGAGAAATAACATAGAAAAACACAACATTGAGATAAATAAATTTTAGTACATAGTGTAAAAATAAATAAAAATAAAGAATTAAAAAATACATACCTTCACTTACCTTATTGTTGTAAACTATAAATCCTATGATAAGAATGAAGAGGTGTCCAATGTAAAAAAAATTAGATGCACCTAAAAAATAAGATAAATTTAAAAAAAAAAATCATTTAAGTACAAAAAATTTCTCTATGTTGTCAATCTTTCATAACTTTTTATGGTTTTGAAAAAGAGATTATAGAAACATAGTTATGATAAAACTATGAAACTACTTAGCATATTAGCAATTTATTTTTTTGTAAATTTGAAATATAAATAGGATTTTTAACTATTCATTTATAAATTTACTATTCTGAGAAAACTAAAGCTATGTGATACCTAAGAGACTAATGTGATAAAATATGGCATAGAGACAAGGAGCATGATGTGATGTACACATAAAAGCAATGGATAACATGATATAGGTAAGTAATGTACTTAAATTTGAATTTTTTTATCATTTAATTAAAAATAAGGTAGATTTGAAAAATTAGGTGTTGGGGCAAATTTGTGTTGTAGAGTTTACCTTAAAAAAATTTAGGGTAGACTAGGAAGTAGAAAAATTAATGGATAGGGTACAAAAGGGATCATTATTTCATAAGGAATTAATGAAAAATAGTTCAAAAAATACCCCTAAACTTAACAGGGTCATCTAGGCCAATGTAGTTAAAAATGGATAGGTTAAGGAAGGTGGTTGACTGTGTAGTAGTAGGTCAATGTATTTTAGCAATAGGTAGTTGAATATGCATATTTTAGATGATGCAGTAATGTATTTAGGTGGCCAACATAGTTTTTAATAAGTGGAAAAAAATTTCTAAAGTGCTCGATGTAGTAGGATTACCTGGCTAACTATGTATCAAATGGCTAATATAGTTAGGTTAGGTGGTCAACTTTGTATAAAGTGGGAAATTTAGATTAAATTTTAATAGTGGATAACATAGTTAGAATTTTGGTTTTTGATTGAATAGTTTATTATGTGGTTGATGTAGAATAAATAAGTTAGGAAAATATCAAATCATGTTGATGAAGTAGTTAATTTTGATTTAAATGCATTAATTTTTAATTTTCATAATGTATTTTAATAATTACCTAGTATGGAGGACTAATATATGATTTGTTGTTTGATATTTTATAAGGTGATAGAGGCTCTGATATTTGGTTTATTTATTTGAATGTTTTAATCACATAAAAAATGAAAATTGGTAACTTGAGTGTGGCTTATGACTCCTAATCCATAGATCCCTCTTGTTTTCTCTCATGACCCTCACATGCTTATTTTCACTTATTCCTAGTCATATGTAGCCTTCCAAAATTGATCCTAGCTGAGCCAAGACCCTTTTTTCATGACCAATCTATCCCCCCATGTCCCATCTACCTAGGAAAATAACACCACACTAAGACTATAGCACTAGTGGCACTCATGTCTGCTTTTAGCACTATTGTCCAATCTCATTTCTAGCCTCAACAATTAATTCCTTCTAGTTTCCCATCCTTATCCTTATTGGACTAACATGATAAAATTCAATCCATTACCAATATATCTTTATAAAAACCCATTCAAAGATCATTTGGAGAGGGTTGGAAAATATCACAAAGCAAGCAAGACTAAACGAAAGACTAGGCATGCACAATTCCCTATTCTCTTCATATAACCATCCAATACTATTTATAACTTATTAAAATCCTTACACCACTCCCTAGTCATCTCAAGCAAACCCAATTTATCATTTATTTACATTCTCATATCAATACATGCACCAAGCACTTTCAAAGGGAGAACTACATATGGTTTGATCCCTCTTCAAAGTATTGGTATGTAGGAAGTGTACCCACATAAGGGGTGTGGATCCACATCTAGTGAATCTTACACATAATAACCCCCCCTCTTATTCAAAATTGTTCAAAAGGCAATGGAATATAGGGTTTAAAGAGAAAATATACTCTATGGGGAGCTATATATACTTTCAACTATCAAAACTTCATAGATAGTGTCACATAGAGTTGTTGAACAAAACCCAAAAAGATAAAATCCTCAATACAATAGTTCCAAAAAAGGAATACAACACCAATGCCACTTCTATCCACTTTTAGCACTCCTGTCTAATCAAAAAATGAAATTCAGAATCCTATTTATGATAGTGTCCCAAGCCTGCATAGTGAATATTAGATCTTGTCTCAATTAGATCGTTACAGTTTAAGCTAAGTCTTATTTTCTCCCTCTTATTAATATATTTTAGAAAATATATAATTACCAATAAAATTCACAAATTAGTAGCTTATTTACCATATATTATCAATCTAGACCCTTTAACTAAATTAGGAATAAAACCCCAATTATTCTTAAAATTTTACAACTATTTGGTAAACCCAACTTAATTTGTTTGCACACAAAACCCCTAAAAACTCTAGGGTAAATTTCATACTAATTTTTTTATTATATTTTTCTAATTTTTTACCTACATAATAAAATCATAAATTAGCATTAAATTTTAAAATTTCATAGTAATTTTAAAATAATTTTCTTTCAAATCCTAGTTGCCCATATTAGGTCCCAGTATTTTACCAAGAATTTTTCAATCATTTTCTAAATTTTTACTAGTATATTTAAATTAGAAAATCCATTCAAAATTCAATAGTAATTTTTAAACACATTTATTTTTCAAAACCCTAGTTGCATCAACTATGTCCTATTAAATCACTAATTTTCTAATAATTTTTTTGATTTTTTACTTGCATATATATCTCAGAAATTCACTTTAAATTTAAAATTTTCATAACAATTTGCTCAAATAATCATCTTTCAAACCCTAGTTGCATACACTAGGTCCTACTACTTTTTAGATGTCACCTTACATTCTAAAATTAGAATTCAAAAATGGATCTCAATTTTTTACAATTTTTTCTTACATTCCTTGTAAATAATAAGTAGAGAATCATGGTCCTATCATGTACATGAATGATGATGTTTATCATATGTTAGTAAAAATCTTCATTCTTTGCATTTCATGCTTACTCTTTATAATAAAATATGATATTACAACATGTATTGCTAAAAATGCACAAGATTTCAACAACTCCTTTTTCGTACTCTCTCTCGCTCATGTGGAATAATTTCCAACTCTATTTTTCTAAACATATTAGAAATATTATGTTACAAATAAAATATATTTATGCATTAATTCCTAATTCCATTCTCTCTACCCTTTGATTTCTATCTCTCATATGGAAAAAAAATTCAAGTTTATTTTGCCACACATATTAGACATATCATATCACATGTAAAAGTTTTTTATGCATTAGTGCACAATTTCATGCTCTATATCCCTTATTTTCTCTCTCTCTTATGTGGAATATTATTTATAATCATATTATTATACAACTCATAACTCCACTTACATGAATTTCATCCCATATACATGGTTTTTACCTAGATATATCTAACTCCTTGGCTAAATGGTTTTTACATAAGATAACTACCACCTATCAAGTTTCAATGTCATATCTTATGCACAAGAAATAAATTCTTTCTCTTCCTCTCCCCCAAGAGGATGATAGCTACTTTCCCTATATCCAAGTCCATGATATCACCCCTCAAAAAGGTGAGGCAACATATACTATTGTTCCTAATGCATACATTCATCCTATAACTTCTTCAAACCATCTTCAACATATGTGCGTAACTACATGTTCAATCAAAAGCAACTAGGGTTTTCACTTGTAAGATTTTAAGGGATCAAATCACTAGTATGATCAAGTTAATTTCAAATTTACAAACATAAAATCAGATATTACATGACAAGATCACAACATTGGAAAATTAGATTATAATAGAAAAGCCTCAAAGGCATCCTAAAATCAATCATGTATATGCACCTTCACTTAGTAAATTGGTTGCAAGCAATATTACATATCAAAATAAGAAATCACTATAAAGTAACTCTACAACTAGTGATTTGAAATTCATTCAAAGATAAAAAAGGAATTCAAGCAAGGTACTAAGGGAAATGATTAAATCCAAGTTGATCAAACTACCTCCTCTACGTCTAGTGAGAAGATCCAAATATTATTGTGCATATCATAAAATGCATGGGCATCACAAAGATTCATGTTTGGAATTAAATAAACATATACACCAAATAATTTCTAATGAGGACCCTATAGAAGGTAAATTAGTCAAACAATCCACTGTGATACATGAACATATTCACAAAAGGTCAAATCCATAAATAGTATAAAAGTGGTTACCAAAGCATAACTTAGAACAATAAAAGGATTAAAAATCAAAATTAGAGTAACTAAAATACCACAAGCATAGGTAAATCATGAAAAATATGCAAATCCACCTCTCCAAAATGAGGCTCAACTTTCAAATCAGTATGGGTTTGGTCAAAAATACCTACAACAATTTGATTATCAAGGTCAAAGGTTGGGTAAGCATTCTTAAGGCATCACTACTCATATTATAGCAGTTGATAATGTTTGTCACCAAGGTGTGGGATTTATTGAACATCCTAAGGCAAATCATTCATAGACACAATTTATCAGAGGAAAAGATCTAGATACAACAAAAGTCAACACTAGCATTCCATTGGTTCAAAATCAAGAGGATAATGATGAGTGGAACAATATAGGTTATTATGGTTTTCAAGATATCAATAATGAATCAAAATATTTAGATTCATATTCACATCCATTCCCTCATGCTTCAAAATCATGCATGATTCTTTTGTTTGATACAAGAAACCATGATAGGGAGTCTCCCATGAGATTCATTGGTTAGTATCATCTCTTCTCAACCTTACTTTTACATATTTTATTTTTTGCATACTTGTATATAGAATCTTAATATTTTTTGTACATGGTCTACTAAATGATTGATTGTACATAGATTATTATTAAAATAACAAAAACACTATAATATTTCAAAATATGAAAAAAATATAACATTTTAAAACACAAAAACATTCAAATATGTTAAAACACTAAAAATATTTTGATTGTATGCATCATCCATGCTTTACATTTCTACTATCATGCTAGACTTACATTTATTATTCTATGTTATTATTTGTCAGTTTATCTACATTACCATGCTTCACTTGATCTCCTTTGAGTGTGTGCAATGACATCCAGCTCTTTGGTTACTTAACTCTACCCATTAAGGGGGCATCTTACTTTTACATCGATACATGCATCGATATACACACCCACTAGGGGTATCCTCTACATAATTACACCATCTAGGTTATGTCATTCCTACACCACACACTCTAGTTATTATGTTGATGTAAATTACTTACTAGCTTACATATATTACTCTATTGTCACTCACTAGTATATAGCACTTTTGTATTTCTTAGCATATACCTAGTCTTATACTAACATGTCTTGCATACTTTCACTTTTTTCTTTGATTAGTTAGGTGTGATTGTTTTTTCCATTATTTACATGTTTTATCTTCTTACTTAGTGTAGTTTTTTGTGATTACATTTGTAGTTCCTAATTATTTTCAATATGTGCCTTAGGACATGTTCTAATGTCCTTTGATTCTATTCATGGGTGTGCCTTTGAACATTTTCTAATGTCCCTTACCTGTTCTCTTTTATGTGATTATGGATTTCACACCAACTTGATTGTTTCAACTATATATGTATGTGGCATTTGAATATGCCTTGTATGCTTTATTTCTAGTTTGAGTGACATGTGCCCATGTCCCTTATTTTTTTAGCCCCTTGGCCACTCTTGTACACTTCTTATTTCTTTCCTTGTGTGTGTGTTGCTTGATTAATTTTGATTGCTTACAATGCCATGATTTAAATCATGCATTATATTACTTCTTAGATGCCACAATGGACATCATGCTCCACCCTCCATGACAACTAAAAATTAACAAATAACACTTCTAGTTCTAGTTCAGTACATTGCACATGATTTTACATTGTTATATCTATATAGGAATACCCCTGTTGATCTAAAAATCTCTCAATACAATCCATGTTATATCTTGTGATATCTTGTTAATTATCATTGTTATATCATATATTTTATAGCATAACACACTTGTAAGGCTCTTTCTTCTAAGGGTAGTCATTGAAGGGTCTCTGTTCCACCCTCAAAAGAGTGGGAAATAAACAAGGGTTTTTTTTATAGAGATTAGAGATCCTATCAACTAAAAAATCTAGTTCTAGAACACTCAAAACAACAACCAAATATTAAATCAATCAGAATAGACTAGGTAGATAGTGAATAATCTATAATAATAATCAAATTTGACCTAGGAAAATAGTGCTAAGATTGAACTACAGTGTTGTTAGTGCTACTATCCATTTCTAATGCTCCTACCCAAATTTTAAAAAAAAAACCAAAATTTTTAGAAGTAGGTAAAAAAGTAAGTTCAAATATAGATTTACATAGCTAGATTAGTTTGGAATTAGAAATTCTAGTACACATTTTTCTTAGATAATCTATATATAAGGGCATCATGCATGGCATGATGGCTCTCACTTCTAGATTTAGATATGATAGTTGGTATAACTTCTAGATTAGAATCCATGTTTTAGACACCAGTGATTAGGGGCAATGTACATGGAACATTTGTTTTATTTATTTTTTGAGTTCAACATTACCCAGGCATTCTTAGTAGTTACATGCCTTATTCCATTTACAGGTGGTTGGCATCATTTCAGAGTGGCCTTCATATAAGCCTACCCTCCACATTCTTGAGTTCTTAAGTTCTCGAGTGGCTTCCACATAAGCTAGATGCTCAATTTCAGAGTGGCTTTCATATAAGATCAATTTCCATCTTTTAGAGTGGCCTATTTTCCAACATACATTCAACTATCTATGCCAATATTGTCAGATCATAGTACATTCATGGGCTTTATGAGTTATCTCATATGACATACATTTAATATTGATATCAGTTCATAACTTCAATTTATGGGGTAATGATGGATCCAAAAGACTAACTAGCCCTTGTATTCTTAAGCCACCTATTCAGAGGGTTTGGACACATAGTCCAAACATTGATCAAAAAATGCATGACCACCTAGCTTTACTTAGTGAGTGACAATGGAGCCAAAGGGCTAGCCTTTGCATTCTTGATCCACTTTCTAAGGAATTGAGCACTTAGCTTTGTTCATGATATTACTCTTGGTACAACATCATCCAACATTACTTAGCATTACTTAGAATCACAATAGGTTTTGTATTAATCTTCATACCTAGTAAGGTGTATTCATTCTTTTCTCTTCCTCTATCTTACCTAGATTTGTACATTCTTATGTTAGATATAACATATCTAGTAATAAATGATCTACTCTTATTTTTCCTTGTAGATTCACACTTCATAGTGTGCTCTCTCTATACACAACCCAACATCACAAAAACATCATGAGCTTCACCCTTATAGGTAAGTTCAAGTATGTTTTCTCTCTTTCCTTTATCTTAGTATTTTGATTTGTTTCATCACTAGAATAAAGTGCAGGGGGAAAATGTAGTCATATAAAAATTCAAAATTAGTAACTTCAGTGTGGATTATGACTCCCAATCCATAAATACCTCTTGCTTGCTCTAATGACCCTCATAAGCTTATTTTCATTGATTCTCAATCATCTATAACCTTATAAACTTGATCCCAATTGATCCAGGACCCTCTTTTCATGACCAATCCATCTCCTAGGTCCCATTTACCTAGGACAATAGTGTCACACTAAGACTATAACACTAGTATCACTCCTACCTACTTTTGGTGCTATTGTCTAAGATCATTTTTGGTCCTCACAACCAATTCATTCTAGTTTCCCATCCTTATCTTTGTCAGCCTAACATGATCAAATTCAATCCATAACCAATATATCCTTATAAAATCCCATTCAAAGATCATTTATAGAGGGTTGGAAGATATCACAAAGGAAGCAAGAATACAAGTAAGACTACTAAGCACATTTCCTTATTCTCTGCATATGGCCATCTAATATTATTTATAGCTTATTTGAATCCTTACACCAGTCCCTAGTCATCTCAAGCACATATAGTTTAGCATTTCATTGAATTCTCATATCATAATTACACTAATCACTTTCAAAGGGAGAACTGCATACGTCTTGATCCCTCTTCAGAGTTTTGGTATGTAGGTAGTGTACCCACACAATGGGTGTAGATCCATAGCTAGTGAATATTACACACACTAACCCCCCCCCCATCTTATTCAAAATTGGTTGAGGTACAATGGAAGATATTTTTAAAGATAAAATTTTCTCTATAAACTTTCAGCTACTGAAACTTTAGAGATAGGGTCACACATACCTACTGAACAAAACCTAGAAATCTCATATCCTTAGGATAACAACATTATACAAGGACTATAGTGCTAGTAACACTCTTAACCACTTTTGATTTCTTATATCCAATCAAAAAATGAAATTCAAAATCTTATTTATGATAGTGCACCAAGCTTTCATAGTGAATATCAGATCTTATCTCAATTGGATTAGCATGCTTTTAGGTAAGTCTTATTTTTTACTCTTATTACTATATTTTAGAAAAGATATAATTACCAATAAATTTCACAAATCAATATCTTATTTACCATATATTATTTACTAATCTATCAATCCAGACCCTTTAACTAAATTAGGAATAAAACCCCAATTATTCCCAGAATTGTTAAATCAAATGTTGACTAATTCAACATGTTCTTAGGATAATAAGAGCAACTAACCAACACTTTTAGGTAGGTGGTGGATGGGGATACCATTAAGTTGGGAATCACCCTTAAGTATGTCTATGTTATTCTTAGACCTCCTATTATTGGTATGCCTATGATTTTTGATACCCTGGAGATATATTTGGATAGATGATCCCTATAGCTATGAGTGACTATCTTTGAGAGGTATTTTTATGGTTTACATGTGCATATATGTGATGTTTATGTATTAATAATTATAGATATCTTAAATTAATTTATCATCATTGTGACTGCTTCTATGATTTGTCATAAGTTAGATGGGAAGGTTCCATAGTATGTGGTCACCTTATCTTAGTATATTTTAGATCAAGATACTCTATATGATATTGGGTAAGTGAATTAGGTATAGTTAGTACAAGATTTGTATAGTATTCTTTCTTATGGGTAGATGAACATATGCCCATTTATTATACTTACTATTTGGATATATTAAAGTTTCTCTATGTATTTGTCGTCTAGTTTCCCCAAGCTATCTATGATAGTTTACCTCAGGTTATTACATGGAGGAAATATCATGTTTTGCATGTTTTTATGATTCTAAATGTACCATAGGTGATTTTAGTGTTTAAAAAACACTACTCAATTTATAATTCTAAGAATTCAAGGCATGAGTTGTAGGTATTTGGAAATTATGATGCCTATGGTGAAATAGCAACAGAATAAAGTAGTTTGTTCCACAAATTTATATTATTCAGTGGTTAAGAGACACCTTGGTTTAGCCTTTTGATGGTTTCTTAGTCAAATATTGATGTTATACTAAACTAAATGGATATTTATAGTGAAATTTAATCTATAGTGGAATTATTTAAAAGAAAAAGCAAAAAGAAAGGGTAGAGTAAGAAAGAAATGGTGATTGTTGATCTTTAGTTATGAACATATTGACAAAGTTACAAGATTACCAAGCATGATCTTAACTATAATATAGTGTAAAGTATCTTAAGCTCATGTTTAACTACAAAATAAGCCTAATTTTAGAGATAAGATGACAATACAAGTAAGAATTGGATTTACTTTTAAAGTTTTACACCACATCTAGATAGCTAATACACATATCTCATTCGTGTTGTTCATCCACTAGGCCTAAGTCTACGATAGGCCTTGTGATGTGCTCCTCTTCTTGATCAGCCAACTCATCAAAATCTTTGTCATTCTTAGACAAAGCTTCCTTAATGCTTCTAGCTTCATTAACCCTCTCCCCTGCATTGAATGTCATATTTAATATTTTAAGATTATCTTATGCTAATTGTCCTTGAATCTTGTCTTTGATTTCTTGAGTCACTAAAGTTTCTCTATCCTAGAATTATTCATCATTGATAATTCCCAAGGTGGTGGGCTCTATGGAATCCTCAAGCATAGTTCTTAAGATCCTCTCAATTCTTCCCATGAGCTCTTTTTCCTCCTCAATAATTTATTCCACTTTGAAATTGCCATTCACTCAAGGCTTAGACCTTGTCTATAATATTTCCCAAAATAGAACTTAGGTTCCCCATGTTGATGGCTTTAAAATTTGGTATTTGCTTCCTAACCTAGATGTTAAAAAGTTGGGAAATCTTTTCTTCAAAATCCTACCACTAAGTAACTAGCTCCTTGGATAAGGTGCCCTATTCCTCCAATTCATTATTCCTTAACTTCATAGACTTTAGTACCTTAAACATGTCATGAAATGACTCCTCAAGAATCTTAATCATGGAGTTTGGCACTGATAGAATTTCTTGAGTTTGAAAATTCTCTTTCTCCTTTTTTAGGTTAGGGATCATTTGATTTAATCCTTGGACACCCACCCTAACCTATTGATATTGAGACTCAATTAAACTTTCCACATCCTCCTCATAGATGGGAGCCTCTCCAAGTTGTTTCGCTTCAACAGGGGTTAACCCTATGAATGGTTCCACCATTTGAAAGGTGAATTCTTATTGACCAATCATGGTTATCCTTGTGGTGATCCTTTCTAGTCTTTCTAAGTCTGGGTTGAATTAGACTCTGGTATTTAGATTCTTGAACTTTGGAGGCTTAGGCACCTCCACACTTGCACTACCAGAGGTTTTGGAGGTGTTAGCCTTCTAGATTTCTTGAGCATATGAACTTGTATTCTTCTCTATTCTTATTTTCCCATTATGTCCCTGATCCATGGTTTGATGTTATCATGTATAGTTAAGCCAACTTGTGTTAAGGCCCATTAAGGAGAGAGGGATGGGACCTTATGTCACTTATTATAGATAAATTACTCAAGGATGACTAGTTTATGGATAGGAAACTCATCATTAAAGAGGTTTAATTCATTGGTAGGGTGAGTGAAGGTCAACTTAGGCTTATTCCTTAGAGTCATAGGAACCAAGGCCACCTCTGCTTTCTTTTTCTCCCTTTCCAATGAAACTAGCTCCTTTCCTAGTTCTTTAGAGGGATCTTCCTCTCTATCTAATCTATAGTCTACTACTATATTAATGAGGGCACCCTCCAATGTCTCTCATGGTTTAATAGATACCATATGAATAAATTCCATGGGATAAGGTGGTCTCTATGGGATTTCTAAAGCTGAGGGACCTTCCCTAAGTCTTTGTTTCAATTTTGGCTCTCCAACTTTTTCCTTGCCTTTTACATCCTGAGGAAGTCTAGCATGAGGTTATTTAGCTTGTGTATCCTATTGGTGGGGTTGAGGTTCAGATGGATGCTCCTTAGGCTCCTCATGAGTGGTTCCAATAGGATGTGAAAACAAAATATATTTAAATGGGTGAAATTACCATATCTCCCCTAAAGGCTTTTTATCCTTGATTAGTCTACATTCTAACTTGATATTGTAGCTTTTGATCCTAGAGAGCACTTCTTCAAAATTTATTTCTATAATGTAGATGTCATCACTGACACCTAGTTTTTTTTCAAATTCAACCTTTGGGACCTTTCTATATCTAATGTGGTTAACTACCCTATTCTTAGGGTCCCACATCTTAAGGTCATCTAATTGGAAATTAAAATAATTTTTATGTGTAACCATGATTTCTAACTACTACTAGTATTTGATTACAACCTTCCTAATATTCAATGGGAGGGGATGGATTTGGCCCTTCTTCTTCTCTCTGCATATCTTATTAACACTCTAGATGATTTGGGAAGCAATTTCTTGCTTGACAAGCTTGTTGGGGACATGGATTGGTAGCATGTAAAGTTAGGTTAGGATCCTTTCTATCCTAATGATAGTGCAATCAAGATAATACCATGCATCTCCCATGGTTTCCACCTATTTTTTGATAAGGGGATGTAATCTTGGCATAGGAACTCCTGTGATGGCCTCAATTATGGATGGGAAAACACAATCACAAATGAATTGCATATGGTTCATGTACTTGAATATATGTAATTTAGAATAATAGTGAAAAATTATGGTCCTACCACTAGGGAAATAATTTATAATGTTAGGTAAGGTTATAAAGGATGGAAGGGAATCCATTAGATAGGACATCATATAGAATAGCTTAGAGATCTATCTTCTGATGGCTATGAATTTCTTAGCTAGGAAGAAGTTGATTAGGTCTCCCACTAGAGGGGTCAATTTCTCTTCTACCATGAAATGGACATTGGACACCTAGAATTTGTTTATATATGTGGTGGAAGGGGTACCAAAGGCTTGATTCAATAGCTTTTGATTATTATAATGCCTTATCTAAATTGGACAATAGGAGTCTTGCCATTCAAGGTCTTGAAGATATGAGGTCCTTGGATTATCTAGGGTATGAGGACTGAATCAAGGTCTTGGGTGTTAACCCAATCCCTCATAGTAGGAAGGTGTAGATAAGGTAAGGGGAGATTTTAATAGGTCTCAAATGCTATAGGAGATATGTATGATACCCTCTGAGAATTACCCTCTCAAATGATTTATTCCCCATTTATCCTATAATCAAAAAATATGGGTGTAAGGACATCAATGCAATACTTTGCCTCTGGTTTCACTATGGCATGGTGGAGAAAAACCATTTCAACTATAACTAGGTAATTTTACCTTTGATTTATTATGGTGTTCATCATTACCTCTTAGGAGATAAGCTATAATTCATCCACCAAAAAGAACAATTCAAACTGATTCCTTACTCCATGGATGTTTAGGGCTGATAGGTCTAGCTCTATGTCTTTGAAAATCCTCCCTTCATTATCAAAGGTTATATAAATCTAGGCTTCTATCTTTAATTGTTGCTTGCTAGCTACCATTTTTGATGTTACTAAATTATTCGAACTAGATTGCTAAGGTTTTTTATTATAGCACTTATTCTTAGGAGCACAATTATGTTATCTTGATTGAGATGTAACCAATTGACCATTTTGGGTCTTCTTTATAGAGGGCTTAGGGTTTGGATCTTTGATGGTTGGAGATATTCAAGATTTCACTTCATACGTGCTTTGAATTTGATGGAGACATTTTACTTATGTTGAGCCTATGTGGTGTCATTATGGGATTTTTGTGGAAATTTTCATAAGTGTCACTCATACACTAGCCATTTTTTTTTAAAGTCTCCTTTATTTCATGCCATATGATCATAATCCTAGACTTACCATGATCCATCAATCTAAATCCAAGTCCTCAGCTTTTATCAGTCTAGTGATCTCTAGGCTTGTGGTCATGACACTTGGCATCCTCATGGATCTTTCCCATGCTATGTATCTTTTGTTAGTTGTCACCTTGGTCAAGCATTGGCCACATTTAAAGCTCATGGAGCTTTTACAATTCATCAAGCCTTTCACATCATTGGATGAAATCTAGTGAACCAATGATATCTATCGATCCACATGGGGGTATAGTCATTAATTGGATGCCTTTATTAGGTGGGCTCTTTTATTCCTTCTATTCAACTATTAAGGTGTCATACATCTAGACCTTGGGGCCTTATAATCCTTTTGAATTTTCTCCTTATGCCTCATGTCATTGGATCAAATCTAGTGAGAAAGCATAGGCCATTGGATCAATCCTGGTGTGAATTATTTAAGCCAAAGTCTTAAGGTTAGGGTGCTTTATCTAATCAAATCCAATGAGTAAGCATCATTCATAGGATCCTAAAAATGGTGAGGGAGATAATAATTAGAACTAAGGTGATAAATAAAATATTTTAGCATAAGGTATTAAGACTAAGGTCATGATAATTATCATGGCCTTAATATTAATAACCTAGGCTAAGTTAGGTGATGTAAAAGGGGACCACATGGAGCTATACCAAATTAGACCCAAGGATCGTAGGAAAAATAAAATGGGAAGGATAATGAATAAATCTTAATAAAACATGACTTAAACCCATGTGAACCCCTTGTTTATAGCTCCTCTTTATGATGAGTTTCAATTGGTTCCCACTAAAATGATTCCTTCCAATATTTGAATTTAAAACAAGGGCCACCCAAGATTTTTAAACATAGAACCCTTTGGGTGACCACCATGGAACCTATAAAATGACTCACATAACCCATTAGCATGTTTATTCAAAAACAATAATATTAAACCACACAAGTATGCTCTTTAATAGAGTAGATGATATTCAAATTCTACTAAAACTCAATAGGAAAATTGACAATAACAAGGTTTAAAACATCTCAAGGGCCCTAATTTTTAAAATTAGGTGTATGTTGACCCCAAAAAATAGAGACTCATGAGGGAACATATCCAAATGTTAAAACCCAGAGACTCTAGTTTAGATCAATAATTAGGTCCCTTATTCTAGTGAATCTATGTCATCATTTGAGGTCCGTTCATGGTTAAAAAAATATTTTTACCTACAAAATTCAGTTTAAAATACTAGGACATAATAATTTTTTGTGTGTGTGTTTTTATTTCACTTACTATTTGCTATGGGATTTAGGGAACAACCTCCAGGTTTCATAGCTTTAATCATTTGTACTAACTAGTAGGCTTATTTAGGCATTAAAAGGGCGGTTATTCTTTTAGTTCAAGAAGGCTTGGGTATTGATTTACTAACAATCAAGCATATATAGCCCCAATATAGATGTTTTTGGCTCTAATCAAGGCCTTGATCCATTGCCAACTAGGTGTCCATAGCCCCAATGGAGATTACCCAAATCACCTATGCTTAAAAAGCTTCAAATTTTGCAATAAATTCTTATTTTTTTGTATCTTTTTAGATATATTTAATGCTTTAAACAAGGTTGGGAACCAAGGTAGATAGGTTTAAGGATTATATTCTAGTGTTTTGATTTTAAAAAACCACTTGCGGTTGTCACCATTATCCTAGGCAAGGATGTCTTGTTAAGTACAAGCATGGTTTATCCTAACAAACTAAACTTTATTTCATAAGTGCAATTCTTTTTATAACCATATTCAAATCCCAATAATGTCTAGGTTGGCATAGAAAAAGGGATATCTTTATTGGCCTTTACTAGTTTAATTATGTTATAGCACCAAGCTTACATTTTAGGTTTGTGGTCATCATATGGATGGGGTTCACACTCTAATTAGTGAAACCTTGGGAATTTCAAGGAGACAAGATATTTTGAGCATTATACTACCTCTGAAAAGACTAGGTAAATCCAAGAAACAAAGCAAGTATATAAAAATAAAAGCACCAAAGAAAGAAACAATGGGAAACAAAAAGGCAAACAAATATATACAAATAAGACAAGAAAGAAGACCAGAAATAAACTAACTAGCCTACCTACTCTAACCTAAATGGTCTTACAAATTTTATTCCATGAGTACCCCTAGTGAAGTTGCATCAAAGTAATGCTTGAGATATTTACCATTGATGGGCAAGGTGAAATCTACTCCTTGAAGTTATTTCAACTTAAAATAACTATTGCCAAGTGTGTTATCAATATGATATGGGCCAATCCATAGAGGTGTGAATTTTCCATGCTTGCCTTTGGGTTCAGATGCCTTATCCCAAAGGAAGACTATATCTCCTTATCTAAATAATTTCACTTTTGAAATTTTGTCAAACCATATCTTGACTATGGTTTGATGCTTACTAAAGTTAGAAAAGGCTTCCTCCCTTACATCCTCCATCTGAATGATGTCTAGCAACCTAGAGTTTGCAAGTTTTTGACTCTCCTCCATGTATTCCTACATAAACCTAAACATGGGCAACTTGAGGGTGATAGGGAAAATAGGTTCTTGACCATATACCAATAATAATGGTGATGCCTTTAGGGCTTATTTAATTATGATCTTATCTACCCATAAAGCATATTTTAGGAGCTTGTGCCCAGATCTAGGTTTGTCTTCAGCTAATTTTTTGATTGTCTTGATCAAATTCTTGTTAGTAGACTCATAAAATCCATTTCCCTAGGGGTAATGATTTGAATAAAATTTTAGAGAAAGGATATTATCATAGGCCTATTACATCATCTCTATAGACATAAAATTTGATCCATTATCACACACCAAAGAGACTAGGGTTCCAAATCTAGTGCAAATGTTTTCTTCTAGGAAGTTAATCACTTCTTCTGTCTTGCATTGTTTAGTGGATATAGCATTCATCCACTTTGTGTAATAGTCCATCGTAGTTAGGACATATTTGTGACCCTTAAAATAATTGTGGTTTATTAATCCAATGAAATCCAATCCCCATTGTGAAAATGGCTTGTCAATCATCATTAGTTGCAAAAGCATGGCTACTTTTAGCTCTTTGGTGCTAAAGATTTGACAAGAATGGCATTCCCTCACCTGCTTATGAGCATCCTTAAAAATGGTAGGCCAATAGTAACCAGCCCTAAGGATTTTGTGGGCTATTGTTATTCTTGATGGATGTCCACTACCTAGATTTTCATGGAAGGTACTCATGATTTGAGAAGCTTCTTCTTTGGATACACAACTTAAATAGACTCCTTCAAAGTTTTTTCTATATAATACTCTATCCTTGATCAAATAGTGAGAATATTTGAGTCATAGGGCCTTATTATACTCTCTAATAATTCCTACAAGATAAACACCATTAATCAATAAGTGAATCAAGAAATTTTACCACTCATTAGGCTGGAAGTCTTATTGTTTAACCTACATGATATGTAGCTTTGGGCTAGTGTTGGCAATCATCTAGACCAGGCCTTAACACCTTACCAGCTTAGCATTTTTCATCTCTATATCATACTCTTATAGGACTAGCATCCACTTGCCTCTACTCTCACCAAATTCATTTTGACTCAACATGAGTTTTGTGGTAGGGTCTATTAAGATAGCATGCACTTTTTTCCTAAGGATGTAATCCTTGAACTTATTTACTACTTTAACCAGTGCATATTCCTATTTATCAATTAGGGAATAATTTAGTTTAGCATTTTTGAAATCGGTACTCATAAAAGTAATTAGGTGATCATTTACATCAACTTTTTGAGTTAGGACTACTACCATGGTGTGATTGGAAGTAAATGAGTACAAATAAAAGCCTCTTTAAAAGTTTGGACTTATCAGTACTAGGGCTTGACTAACTACTTTTTTAAAGCTATTAAATGCTTTTTTGGACTCTTCATTCCATGTGACCTTGACATCCTTCTTCAACATGTCATTCAATGATTTGACAATCTTAGCAAACCCAAACATAAATTTCCTCACAAAATTTGCCTTACCAAAGAATGACTTTAGTTCTTTTTGACTATTTGGAAGCTTTATCTTAGAGATGGATTCCACTCTTTTAGGATATATAAAGATCCCAACCATAGTCATAATGTGACCTAGAAACTTCCCTTCATTAACATAAAAGATGATTTTCTTAGAGTTAAGAGAAATACCACACCTTTTGCATCTTTCAAATACTTACTGAATGTGTGTGAAATGATCTTCTCTATTTTTAGAGAATACTATTAAGTCATCTATGTATATTATGATGCATTTTCCAATTAGACCTTAGAAATCATGGTCCATGGATCTATGAAAAGTATCCCTTACATTGATTAGCCCAAAGGGCATCCTTTTGTAAGAAAAATTTCCCCACTTAGTGGTAAAGGTTATCTTCATTCTATCTTCTCTATCGACTAACACTTAGTTATACCCTGAGAAGCCATCAAGGAAGGACATTATGGCTGATCCTAAAACAACTTGTATTACTTGGTACAGAGAGGGTATGGGGTAATTGTCCTTTTTAGATTCTTTTTTTAGGTTCTTAAATTCAATGCATAACCTAATTTAACCATTCTTTTTGACTAAAACTAAATTGGTGACCCAAGTAGATTGTCGAATGGGAAACACAATCCTTGCATCCAATAAATTTTTGACTTCTTTATATATCATGGGTTATAAGACATGGTTAATAGGCCTTTGTATTTTCTTGAAGGTTTTATAACTTTCCTTGAGGTATATAGTATGGGTGATAACCCTTGGATTAAAGATCTTTGGATCATCATAAGACCATGTTATTATGTCCTTGTACTTGGTGAGCAACTCCCTAGCCTTCCAATTTTCCATTTCTATTTAATAATTCCCTACATTAACCTACTAGGGTTGATCTTGGGGTCAAATATTTATTTCATTCTAGTCCTTCCCATTTACACTGGGGACCTTAGGCTTTTCAGTGAGTTTTTCTAGGTCAAACAATATTTCTAGTGAAACCATCCCTTTAGGTATCTTGTTATCACTCAGCTAGATGATCTTGCCACTAGATTCCCTTTCAAGGGTGTCCTCATCAGATTCATCAATAATATGATTTTCAAAATCTCTTAAGTTAGTCATGAAGTATGGGATCTATTGATCATCATTGAAGACTTGAAAGTGGTTCACATTATCTGGAACTAAGGGATATGGTATTATCTCAATATTGAAGTTAGTAGAATCTTGATTAGGCATGATATTGGCTATAGTAGAAGCTCACCCATCAGTAGCTTTATTTTCATCTCTAAGGATAGAGAGGATGTTGAATGCCTTAAAAAAATATATTAGGTCTCAAACTCTAAACTTATACCTCTTGAGGTATGGTAGTTTGCATTAATACTTACTTCTCACTTTGTTGACTACAAGTTCAGAGTCCCCATAAAATAGTAACTCTTTGAATTTGTTTTCAATATAAAATTACAACCCTGAAATAAGATCCTCATATTCACCCAAGTTATTGGTGTATGGGAATTGTAGTCTATAAGATGCATGATATTTCTTATCAGTAGGGTCTATTAAAACAATACCAAATATATATCTATACTAGCATTTAGCACCATCAACATAGATTTTCCATAATCCAAGTATAGTAGGAGTGTCTTGGGAACTAGCTAGTTTCATAGTCTTGAAGGTGAAGACCCCTAAATTAGAATCATTAAATTTCACCCTTTCATAAAAGAATTATAGTTAGTTATCAAGTGTTTCATTATTGGCTCCCTTTCCACTCTTATCTAATTTGGGATACCTTTCTAGGGTTTAGCTCCCTTTCCACTCTTATCTAATTTGGGATACCTTTCTAGAGTAGCCATAGACATGAACAATTAATAGACATATATCCATTTAAGGATTTGGTCCATTCCCTACTTAAAAGTAGTTCATATGCATTGGGAATTTCCACCACTTGGATGCTAGTAGATTGTTGCACTCTAGGTTCATTAGCCAAATGTATGTGTACATTTAATAGTTCCCCAATGACTTTGACTCTTGAATTTTCTGATTGGGTAACCACCTTATCAAACTTGATTGGATTCAGTCCTAATTTCTTATAAATTCATGCAAGCATGATATTAGTTGAAGCCCTAGAATCTAGAAGGAAATTTGAGAGGTTCTTACCAAATATCCTAATAATGAAAAGGAATGGGGGGGATTTTGCCTTGGTTTCTTACATGGTTACATTTTCACTAATAGCCCTAGGTGGCTTCCTAGGTTTCTTAGACAAAGACTCTAATGATAAGTCTCTTTGTTTATTAATTTGAGTTAACTCATGCAGGGTAATATTGGCCTTAATTTTATTCATGCCCTCAAAAATGTTGTAGCCAATCTTACTTGGTGAATCAATACTAGGCTTGGAGGAACTTTCTTTGGGTGGCTTAGGGTCATTCCTTGAAGTAGTGTCAAGAGGGGTCCCATAGTTATTAGGAGGAGTTGAAGTGGTCAAAGGTTGATTTTGTGCCCTATTCCTGAGAGGGTATGTCTTCAATAATTTTTGGAATGCTTGAATTTATTTGGGAATATTCACAAGTTCATTATCTTCTTGAAAAGGGAATTAGAAGGTTTTGTACCATGTGAACCTGGTCTAAAGACTTGGATCCAGAAGAATTTGTAGCACTATCCTTATTAGGTACCACTTCAAATGTATCTAGTTCTTCCTAAAAAGATTCAAATGCTTTATAGAATTCAATGCAATCAATATCACCATTAGTAGTAACATACACTCTACAATAGTCAAGAAAAGTAATGTATATGAGATTAATGTCCATGGTTTTGTTATTAGTAGATGGTTCATTAGTCTTGTTGTTGTTCTAGAAACTATAATTATGAAACCTATTTCCTGGTATGTTGAACTTTTAAAAATTAAAGTTCCTTTCAAAACTTTCACCAGTATTACCAACTTGTTTTTGCAATTGAAGGAAATTAGTGCTGAGCTTCTGGACCATTTTCAATATAGATTCATTTTCATTCTTAGGGGTCTCAGAATTATGGAACTAATTATTCCTTGCACCATAAATTGGTATTAAGTCCTTTTGATCATTAATGGAAGATCCATTAGTAGCTTGGTGACTCAAGAATCCTAGATTTTGATTAGAAGTAGCATAAATAGTGGGAAAAATGTTTAGGGTTGGGATTTGATTAAGATATGGGGTGTTTTGGCTATTATTTGGAAAAAAATTCATAGCAAGTACTTCTAGGTTAACATTGGGAATGGAGTAATCCATTAAACCTTGTGGATACATCTAATCACTGATAACCACTACCTCAGAATAGGCTTGGGATAATGAAGCTATAACTAGAATAGATCTCTTTTGAAATTCAAAGGTCATAGGATCCACTACATACTTGTAGATATCTAGGGCTAGAACATCATTAGGTTTGTAAGGTTCCATAAACTTGCTATACATTTTTTGGAATCTAGCATTGAAAGATCTTATAAGCTCATTAGCATCTCTTTTGATGTTTATGAATTGATGATAAATGACATAAGGAATAATAATCTTACCAAATTTATCAGTGAAAATAGTGTTTGAATCATTCTATGAGGTAATGTAGTCATCAGGCAAATTGAGGAACCATTCATATGTTACATATTTGAAAGTAAAAGGAAATAGTCTACATGCTACATCCTTATGTATGACATTTAATAACCTCAAATAATATTTAAAATACTAAACATGTTCCACCATAGTTATGACACTAGTAGGACTAAATATGGGCAAATATTTCTCAAGACTAGATGGTAAATCATGGACTACCCCTTATATATTAATGGGGGAACTCCCTAACCAAGCCATACTTGGATGTGGTATGAATGCAAAGGTCCCTTGAATAGGAGAAGGGGGTAAAGACTTTGAAATTATTCATCTAACTTTATCATGCCTAGTTCTCTGATGAATTTGTAGCTCAATTAAAGTCTCTCTTGTTTTTGAGCATGATCTAGTGTGAATTTTAGGCAATTCTAGCTTGAAGATTTGAGATCCTATTTGAAATATGGTGTATAAAGTTAATATTTACAAGGAACAAGGATTATACATGCACACTAGGCTAATTCTATAAATATCTATGTAAAAAATGAAAAAAGACATCAAATTTCCACAAAAGTAGCTTCAGGATGCATCCTATTATGTGAAGATAATTGATCGTTACAAGTTTGAGTTCAAAATAAACAACAATTTGTAAGGGATCACTTGATCTTTGATAAGAAAAATCTATTCTAATTTCAAATGATATAGATATTCAAATTCAAAGCTGTATTTACTAGAAATAGAAATATTTTATCAAAGAATTATGATATTTTCCTTATCAAAGCATAAAGATATGTCAAACACCTCCAAGACTACCAATTTTTACACTTGGGATCAAAGATCTACTCAAAAAACATAAAGATGACACCAATTATTGGCTAATTAGTATCAATGCCCTCCTTATAGTGTTAGTGTAGCTTCTCTTATTGATGCTTTTAAATGTACCACATATTGTTTAAGTGATAAAAAACACTACTCATTTTAGAATTCTAAGAATTCAAGGCATGAGTTGTAGATATTTGGAAATTATGATGCCTATGGTGAAATAACAGCTAAGTAAAGTAGATTGATCCATAAATTTATATTATTTAGTGGTTGGGAGCCACCTTGGTTCATCCTTTTGATAGTTTCTTAGTCAAATATTGATGTTATACTAAACTAAATGGATATTTACAGTGAAATTTAAGCTATGGTGAATTGTTTAAAGAAAGATCAAAAGGAAAGGTTAGAGTAAGAAAGAAATATTGATTATTGATCTTTAGTTATGAACATATTGACAAATTTCCAAGGATTACCAAGCATGATCTCAACTAGCATATAGTATAAAATAACTTAAGCTCATATTTCACTACAAACCAAGCCTAATTCTAGAGATAAGATAACAATACAAGAACTAGATTTACTTTTAAAGTTTTACACCACATCTAGATAGCTAATGCACATATTTGTTACAGAGTAAATAAAATGAAGTAAACTCAATCTCATTCAACTAACCTAGAATTACAAAATTTAAAAACACTGTAATTAATGATCTAACCTAGTATTCCTAAAAACTATTCATATTTAAACTTAGACAAATAATTTAGAAATTTAGCAATTCAAACACATCAATTTGGATAATTGCTATATAATTCCTTGATATTTTGTATTGATTACTTGTAAGTGTAAAATTTAGATTGAATTATCCCCCTTATACAAATGGTAAAACATGCCTTTATATAAATCCAGGTAGTATACTGGTCAATCTAAAAATATAGGTGTACAAAGATAAAGATAGTTATCTTTGTAAAAAACTAAAATACATGTGTCTATTACAATAATACTAACCTAAAGGTATTCACACTAAAAAACTAGCATGTGCATTTAAAAAATGCTTCCCCTCTAGGTAATCCATAATTAGACTATTAGAGGTGGGGCCCTTTACTATTGAATGATATTCATAGCTCGTTCATGTTGTTCATCCACTAGGCCTAAGTCTATGGCATGCCTTGCGATGTGCTCCTCTTCTTGATCAATTAGCTCATCAAAATATTTCTCATTCCTAGACAAAGCTTCCTTAATGCTTATATCTTCGTTTATCTTTTCCCTAAATTGAATATCATGTCTAATATTCTACTATTATCTTGTCCTGATTATCCTTAACTCTTTCCCTTGATTTCTTAAGTCACTAAAGTGGCTCTATTATGGAATTCTTTATCACTGATAATACCTATGAGCATAGTTCCTAAGAGCCTCTCAAATTTTCCCATGATATCTATCTCCTCCTTAATAAGTTCCTCGACTTTGGTATGCTATACACTCAAAGCTTGGACCTTATCTACAACAATTCCCAAAATACTACTCCAGTGCCCTATGATGATGGCTTAAAAATTTGGTATTTTCTTCCTAGCCTAGATGTTAAGAAGTTGGGAAATCTTATCTTCATACTTCTACCACTAAGTAACCATCTCCTTGGCTAAGGTGGCATGGTCCTCTAGTTCACTATGCCTTAACTTCAAAAACTTTATTTCCTTGAACATTTCATGAAATGATTCCTCAAGCATCTTAATCATGGAGTCTGGCACTGAGATAATTGCTTGAGTTTGAAAATTCTCTTTCTCCTTTTTTATGTTCTAGATCATTTGCTTTAACCCCTAGACACTAGCCCTAGCCTATTGATATTGAGCATCAATTAAACTTTCCACATCCTCCTCATATATTGGAGCCTCTCCAAGTTATTTCCCTTCAATAGGAGTTAACCCTATGAATGGTTACACCTTTTCAAAAGTGAATTCTTCTTGACCAACCATGGTTGTCCTTTTGGTGATCCTTTCTAGTTCTATTGTGTCTAGGTAAAATTAGACTTTGGTCTCTAGCTTCTTAAACTTTTTAGGCTCAAGCACCTCCACACTTGCACTATCAAAGGCTCAAGGGGTGTCAACTTTCTAGATTTCTTGAACATGAAAAACCTATATTATTCTCTCTTCTTATGTTTCCACTATGTCCTTGATCCATGATTTGATGTTATCATGTATAGTTAAGCCAACTTGTGTTAGGGCCCATGAAGGAGATAGGGATGGGACCTTATACCACTTAACATAGATAAACCAGTCAGGGATGACTAGTCCATGTATAAGAAACTTATAATTAAAGAGGTTGACTTCACTAGTAGGGTGAGTGAAAGTCAACCTAGGCTGCTTCCTTGGAGTCACAAGAACAAAGGCTAGCTTTGATTTCCTTTTTTCCCTTTCTAATGGATCTAACTCCTTTCCTGCTTCTTCAAAGGGATCTTCCTCTCTATATGAGCCATAGGTTGCTGCTATATTAATAAGGGCACCCTCAAATGTCTCCCTTGTCTCAAGAGCTACCATATAAATGAATTCCATGGGATAATGTGGCCTCTATGGGATTTATATAGGTGAGGGACCTTCCCCAAGTCTCTATTCAAATCTTGGCTCTCTAACTTTCTCCTTGCCTTTTACATCCTAAGGTTGTCTAGCCTGAGGTTGTTCAGCTTGTACATCCTATTGGTGGGGTTGAGGTTCAGATGGCTACTCCTTGGTCTCCTCATGAGTGGTACTAGATGGACCTAACAACAAATGATATAACAAGGGATGCAATTAAAATATCTCCCCTGAAGGCTTGATATCCTTTATTAGTCTATGTTCCAACTTGATATTGTAGCTTTTGATCCTAGAGAGCACTTCCTCAAAATTTCTTGCTATAATGTATATGTCATCACTAATACCTATTTTGTGTTCATATTAAACCTTTGGGACCTTTCTATCTCTATGGTTAAATACCCTATTCCTAAGGTCATATTTCTTAAAGTCATCAAATTGGAAATCAAAAGAGTTTATATGTGTAGCCATGATTTCCAGGTACTTTGAGTCTTTGAGTACAACCTTCCCAATATCCAATGGGAGGAGATGGATTTGGCCCTTGTTATTCTCTTTGCATATCTTGTCAATGCCTTGGATGATTTGGGAAGCAATTCTTACTCAGCAAGATTGTTGGGGACATGGACTGGCAGCCTGTAAGGTTGGGTTAGGATCCATTCTATCTTAATGATAGTGCAATTAGGATAATAACATACATCTCTCATGGTTTCCACCTATTTATTAATAAGGGGATGCAATCTTGGCATAGGAAATCTTGTGATGGCCTCAACTATGGCTGGGAAAATACAATCATAGATGAATTACATATGGTTCCTATACTTGAATATATGTAATTTAGAATAATAGTGAGAAATTGTGGTCTTACCATCAGGGGACCAATTTATAATGTTAGGGAAGGTTAAAAAGGCTAGAAGGGAATCTAACATATAGGACATCATTTAGAATTACTTATAGGTCCATCTTTTGATGGCTATGAATTACTTATCTAGGAAGAAGCTAATTAGGTCTCCCACTAGAGGGGTCAATTTCTCTTCTACCGTGAAATGGACATAGGACACATAGACTTTGTTTACATACATGGTGGAAGGGGTGCCAAAGGCTCAATTTAGTAGGGTCATGATTATTCTAATGCCTTCTTTGAATCAGACAATAGGAATCTTTCCATCTAGGGTCCTAAAGACATGGGGTCCTTGGATTAACCAAGGTGTGAGGACTGAATCAAGGGCCTGGGTGTTAACCCAGTCCTTCATGGTAGGGAGGTGGAGATGAGGTAAGAAGAGCTTGTAATATGTCTCAAAGACTATAGGAGATCTGTATGTTACCCTATAGGAGTTACCCTCTTGAATAATCCATTCCCCATCTATCTTACAATCAACAAAGATGGGTGTAAGGACATAAATTTAGTGCATTACCTCTAGTTTCATCATGGCATGGTGGAGACTATCCATTTGAACTATAACCATGTCATTATACCTTTTATTTACTATGGTGTTCCTCATTTCCTTTTAGGAGATAGGCTATAATGCATCCACCAAGAAGAATAATTCATACCAATTCCATTCTCCATGGATGTGTATGGCTACTAGGTCCATCTTTGTGTCTTTAAAAATCCTCCCTTCATTGTCATAGGTCAAATAAAGCTCAGATTCTATCTTTAATTATTGTCTTCCAACTACCATTTTTGATGTTACTAAATTGTTCACACTATATTTTCAAGGGTTTTTATTATATCACTTGTTCTTAGGAACACAATTATGCTATCTTGATTGAACTGTAACCAATTTAACCAGTTTGGGTCTTTTTTATAAAGGGTTTAAGGTTTGGATCTTTAATGGTATGAGATATTTTAACTTTAACTTCATACATGCTTTGGATTTTATGGATACCTTTTACTTGCATGAAGCTTATATGGAATTATTATGGGATTTTCATGGCAATTTTCATAAGTGTCACCTAAACACTAGCCATTATTTTTTAAAAGTCTCCTTTATTTCATGTTGTAGGATCAAAATCCTAGACTTAGTGCAATCCATTGATCCAAATCCAAGTCCCTAGCTTTTATCAGTCTAATGATCTCTAGGCTTATGATCATGATACTTGGCATCCTCACATATCTTTCCCATGCTATGTATCTTCTATCAATTGTCACCTTGGCCAAGCATTAGCCACGTGTTGAGCTCATAGAGCTTTAAAAAGTCATCAAGTCTTTCATGTTATTAGATCAAATCTAATGAACTAACGATATCTATTGATCCATAAAAGGGTCTAGTCATTAATTAGATGCCTTTATTATATGGGCCATTTTATTCCTTCCATTTGACCATCAAGGCACCATACATCCATCCCTTAGGGCCTTATTTTCATTTTAACTTTTCTCCTTATGCCTCATACCATTGGATCAAATATAGCAAGCAAGTGTAGGCCATTGGATTGATCTTGTTACAAATTATTTAAGCTAAATTCTTAAGGTTAGGGTGCTCTATCTAATCAAATCTAGTGAGTAAGCATCATTCATAGGATCCTAAAAATGGTGAGGGAGATAATCATTATAATCGAGGATATAAATAAAATCATTTAGCATAAGGTATTAAGACTAAGGTCATGATAATTATTAGGGCCTTAGTGTAATAACTAGGATAATTTAGGTGATGTAAAATGGGACCCAATGGAGATATACCAGATTAAACCCAAGGAACTTAGGAAAAATAAAGGGGGAAGGATAATGAAGAGCTTGAGTCATGTTATGAAAACATGACTTAAACCCACATGAACCCCTTGTTTATAGCTCCTCTTTATGATGAGTTTCAATTAGTTCCCACCAACATGGTTCCCTCTAATATTTTAATTTAAAATAAGGTCCAACCAAGGTTTTTAAACATAAAACCCATAGGTGACTACCATATAACTTTTAAAATGACTTGCACAACTCATTAGCATGTTTAGTCCAAAACAAGAAGATTAAACCACACAAACATGCTATTTAATAGAGTGGATGATCTTAAAATTCTACTAAAACTTAGGAGTAAGGGAAAATTGGAAATAAAAAGGTTTAAAACATCTCAAGGGCCCCAATTTTTAGAATTAAGGGGATGTTAGCCCCAACATGTTATGTCGCATACCCCAACATTGCATATTATGACTCGTGGTGAAATTGTATGGTAGTCATATACAGGTATTGAAATTAGTTGTCCTACTTGGCCTACTATTTATATTATATTGGATTGCATTTATATTATTGGACATTACACATGGTGGGTAAATCCACATCTTATTATTCACCTTCCTAGTCAACTAGGTTTACCACCTCCAACATCACCATTAGTAGTTCTCACATATTGGGCATGACATGTGAGAGAGAAATAGGGAAGTGAAAGTGTGAGTTATTATAAATGTATATTTGATTTGACCCCATTGAGTTAGACCTTAGATAGGATGGTGATGATGATAGCCAATAGAGGCTAGAGTCCTTGAGGATCAAGTAGTAGTTATGGTGGAAGATGTTAAGGTGGTGATTGTTATAACACAATAGGTGTTACTGTTACCACCACCATTACCATGATGATGGATATATTAATAGGTAAAAAGTTAGGTATAGGTACATGAGGAGGTATAGCCATAGGTAGAATCATTTGATTAGGTAGAGCCTATTACATAGCCTTCACAGAGTTGGTCTATAGAGAGGTAGATTCAGAGAAGACCATAATGTGCTTGTATTATTTAACCTAATTCTATAACAACTCAAAGGCATACTCTGGTGGAAGTACTAGTTTGATACACTAATGATGAGACTCTTTTTGGTAGGTGTTTTGTATTATGTTATGTAGTTGATATTTAAGTTTGATTTTTTTAGATATGTATTTGTTTTTATAGATGTTTTGGGGATATATATATATGAAATATATAATGTATATTTGGTTTGATGTTTTATATATACTACATTGGAGTACTTTAGATGATCTGTAGTAGTGAGGAGAGCTCATCATGATATTTTGGATGATGTGTTACTACATAATGATACCATTATTATGGATAATCCTATTTTTTCCTCTTTCCCAACATATGCTAATTGATTATTATTAGTATATGAGGTAACTCAAGAGCTATGAAGACTAGGGGATGCTACATAGATACCACTTAGAGTGGGTGATGGGGATATTTGGTCCTAGTATATGGATAGGGTGGAGCATAGCTATAGTGAATTTTATTGTATTAAGATCATTGCATGTTTTTAAATTTGTATGAAACATTTGATCCTTTGATATATAGAGCTCTTGTTTGGATATTTGGGATACTATGAATGTATGTATTTTATATCTATCACATGTTTTAAATTATGTTATATGTTATGAGAAAATATAAGATGTATTTTGGATTCTTTTCTAGAAATTTTGAATAAATGCATGGTTATAAAAATGTAAAATGTAAAAGTGTAACATAAGATATACTAAATATGATGTAAAAACATATTGAGTCACAAACAATATTTCTTGCATCCTTTCCTAGAATGGAATCAAAGTAATTTTCACCCATTTAGATACTCTAAGAGATAAACTACAAAGATAAAAATACCCTCAAAACCCATTATACTTAGTGGATTTTAATTAATATCTTGCTCATGTGGTAGATATACATTAGCGAAATAGGGAGATACTTATAGATTTGACTAAAAGAACACACTAGAGATATCTTACATGAATGATTTGAAAAAAATTCACTAGAAGAACACTCGTTTGTTCTTAAACACCACATTCACATGGAAGAGGCTAAGATTGTTGTGAAAGTTGACCACTAAAAGGAAACATGGATACAAGAAGGTCTTGAAATAGAAATTAATCCCAATAATCTAAATAAGGATGAGGGTTTCATTATTAGTAATTCTTGGAAACCCCTAATAGCTTTAATGAAAAATTAAAATAACTCTCAGAAGGTGAGAGTTCAAACATCCAAACATCTTATTATTTATATTTTACATTGTATTCATTGTGAAATAAAAATCATTATCTCCTGACAATGGGTCCTGTAGATGGGCTCAAAATTTCGAGATCTTTTATTTCATTGGAATTTTATCCATATAAATTTATTTCATATTAAATCATGTTGGGAAGCATGTAAAACATAAAATAAATATTTTTTTAAAACATACTAAATCAAGTTTGAAAAGTATGTAAGACAAACAAAAATGTTAAAATATAAAACACACTAAATCAAGGTGAGAAGCATGTAAAATTTAATTAAATGATAAAATGAAATGGAAAATGTAAAATTCACTAAATTAGATTTTCAAAAATCATATAAAATGTAGATCGATTGAAATGATAAAATGTAAACATAACACAAATTAAGTCAATTTTGTAAGTATATAAATGATTTTTAAATAAAAATGTAAGACACACTAAATCAAGTTGAGAAACATGCAAAATAAAATTTCAAAAAAGAGATGTAAATGTCAAGATTTGTAGTTATTTTTATGAGTAATGATGGTATGTAGTTCTAGTGTTACTTTATGAGTAAATCTTGGTCCTATCTAAGGTATTACACTTCAAATCATAAATGGGAAACCAATAAGGTAAATTTAGAGTAATGGGAAATAGTTTTGAATAATAAGGAAATGTTTGTGACGAAGGCATGGTCTTATATGAGGTCTTATATTGAAAATCACAAATGGAAAACCAAAAGGTATGTAGTTTTAGGAATACTTTATGAGTAAATCTTGGTCCTATCCAAGGCCTTACACTTCAAATCATAAATGGGAAACCAATAAGGTAAATTTAGAGTAATGGGAAATAGTTGTGAATAATACGGAAATGTTTGTGAGGAAGGCCTAGTCCTATCTAAGGTCTTATATTGCAAATCACAAAATGGAAACCCAAAGGGTATGATAAATTAATAAAACATATTACTTAAGGAGGAATAATTGGAATGTTGTTATGAATTAGGGAATGGAAATAGTGTGACATAAGTGTTTAGAATAAACCTTAGTAGGCATGAGGCATACTAAATAGATAGGTAAGCTCTAAGAATTTATTGGATGCTAAATTTAAAATATATTTGTTCATAATAAGCACAAAATTTTTTAGGTAAATAAATGTAGTAATAATATCAACTCATGAAGGTTATATATACAATAAAATTAAAATATACCTACCTTCCCACAACATGTTCTCCATTTATCAAGACCCCTTATAGAGTTATCAGTCTACTATGAATACTAGGTAATTACATGAGAAATTAGGTAACATTATTTTAAGATCACATATCTTAATATATTGGTCCACTATGCCCCAATGGACCTCAGCTCTATCGTAACTCCAAATCGACTAGAAGAAAAGATGTGTTAAGATATGAATCATGTCTTTTAGTGTGGTTTTGATTTTTGAATGTTTATTTGTTAATTTTATCATTAGTTTTTGTTTAAAATGATTTGGATTTTAAATTTTAATGTATTTGTAAATTCCTCCTCTATATGGATTTAGAATAACCAAACATGAGTGATAAAAGTGACAAACACAAATAAGATATAGGCTTTGGTTATATGATACATAATACCTAGAGATTTTATGATGTGAATAAATAATTAGGATTGCCTTTAAACATTATGTGATCTCAATACTAACTGTATGTGTGCTTAGTATGAGGGGAAAATAAGGGTAATAATAAAGATATAATATATCTATGTATGTATTGATATAATGGGGAATATGATTTCTAATTGATAATATGGTAAAATATAAGGTTTTAAAGGGATATGGGGTTTAAAACCATGTCACCACAATAAAAATATTGATTTAAATAAAATGACTTAACAAGCTTAAGAAAGAAGACCACTTTAATGAAATTAAGAGACCAAAGATAAAATTAAAATTAATACTTGAAACATGAGAAAAAAAAGAGAAAATAATCTATAAGATATGTAAGACAGCTATGAAAATAAATTAATCCATGAAAATGAGATTATTTCATAAGATGTTTTCAAATGGTAATTAAAACATAAGATCCATATATGTTCATAAATCAAATCAAAATCATGTAGTAATTTAATAAATAATGTGATAAAACACCATGAAGTGTTCAAAAATAATAATAAATCTCATGGAAAATATCATCAATAACATTTGATACATCTTTATGTAGCCTAGTTTTGATGTTAATCAGAGTCTTATCGATCTTCATAGAAAGTCATGAAAAAGAAATCTTGACATATTATATCTACAAATAATGTATGTATGTTATAAGAATGATTATCATGAGGCATATCCTATATGGTATTCTCAAGGTGAGGAATCTATTTCAAAGTATCTTCAGATCTATGAAGAGATGTAGGCTATGAATAAGGTGTAACCTTTATCCATGAAGGTTCTAGAGAATTAGGTTGATTCGATGAAGGCATGGGCCATAGAAATTCATAAAATTATTGCTAAAGCACTTAACATCTATCTTTATGGTGTGGGGTACATTGATGCCAAAGATAATATACTTCCCCATAATTAGGGTGTATTATGGAAGTATATTAGGAGGAAGTAATCTCTTGTTTGTAAATTATGCCTTATCTAGATGAAGTGTATCAATTTATTACTAAATTTTTTGGTAGTGATTATAATAATGATTATGTGTATCATGAAAAAAAAGTATGTATATTAGCATATGGTGAAGGTAATCTATGTGTAGTAGAATTAAAAAATAAATCTTTTTATTATTAATGTGCATGAGAATCCCCATCCTAATAACTAAAAATTATATGGATCTCATAATACAGATCATTTTCCCATAATTCTTGTAGATTATCAAGCTTAGGCAAAGGTAGTATTCCATCACCAATAGGAAAAGGACTCAGAATATGATCTTGTCTATTATGGGCCATATCATGAGATGAGAACATAGTGTAGCTTACATCTTTAGAGGAAGTAAGCTAGAAGGGTCTTGATATCTACAAAACCTAGATAGTCCTTTCATAGCATGATCCATAAGAATAATCTAAAGAGGCTCAACAATAACTAGAGGATTAGTGTGTGTGTGGTCCATCTTGGACCTATGAATAATAAAAGAACTAATATTAAGAAATATAGAAGGAAAATGAACTAAATAAAAATAACTAAGAGAATGATATATAAAAGTGTAATATATAAGTACATATACATTTTTATTTTAAGCAAAGACAACTAAAAATGGATCATCTAAGTAATACCCATCACTATAATTATGATTATTCATATTAATTGTACATATGTTGATGATTCTATCGATTGAAGAGGTATGATGAATATAATTTTTAGTTTTTGTTAAAGTAACCATAATTTTGTCTAATGGTTTCTGAGAAAGATCAAGGTCATAAAAAGAGAGGTAATTAAGTGATCATGTTAGGATATAGATTTGAGACTTTGATTTTTAAACTTATCTCATTTGGTTCAACATCATTTGAATCTAGAAGATTATGTGGTATGTTTCCTCTTAATTCAGGATGGCCATTATATCCTCTATTAGAATTAATGGGATAATTAAAGCATTGAGATTTATGAAATGGGATGCTAGGTAAAGATTTGAGGGTAGGTATTTGAAAAACACCTCTTTCTTGGAATTGTTCAAAATTCCAAGGATTGGTATCTCTTTGAATCTTGAATATAACACCTTTATAATAAAATTTAACATATTGACATGCTAACGAGGCTATTAATCTCATGCGGTCTATCTAAGGTCAACCAAGTAAAATGTTTTAGGAAAGTGGAAAGTTAAATATCATGATTTTAGCATGCACTGTGATAGGAGGAACTATGATAGTGATCAAAACACAACCTAAAGGAAAATATATCTTTTATCATTTTCTTGACATGTACTTTTATTAAATTTGACTTTACATTTAGAATATTTAAGTGTTTTAATAAAATCAAGATAATCCATGAAATTACATGAATATTCATCAATTAATGTATAATTAACTTGAATATATCATATTTGGATGCTAATGAAAAATGGAGGATCATCTGCACGAAGGAATATCTCATCAAGAATCATGTAAGAGATAGGGAAATTAACTAAAAGAGATGTATCTATTGTTTCATCAATGTGGATAGCCATTTTTTCACACTATTGAAGGATATTATCTTTATATCCTTATAAATTAACTCCTTACCTATAGGTGGGGGATAAGGATGTTCATTTTGAATAAGAGTTACATTATATGGTTTAGATGACAAGGAGAAGTTATCATGAGTTCTAAGAAAGGTATTTGACATGGAGATGTGAAAGTTAATTTATAGGATCCCATTCATCATATCCCATTAGGATTTTATCAAATAAATTTGCATAATGTTGTAATAAACTATTTGAGGGTATAGCAAAAGTGCATTGAAAATGGTGTTGATAAGGTGTGTTTGTTGTAGGTTGGTTGGTTGTAGGTAATTATGTTATCTTATATTGCATGATTGTATATTTGGTTTTTTCTTTTGTTTTTGAAAATAAAAAGTACCAATATTTGAAGGTTTTAGAATTTATAATATATTTATATTAGTTGAAGGAGTGGTAAAACTTATATCAATAGTATGTGAGGTATTATATATTTTTGGGTTTTACACTTGTAGGTTTGTTGAAATTGGTTCCTCATGCTCCAATTCCATGAGATGGGATGGGTAAGAGTCATGAACAATACATAATTTTAGGAAATTATTATGTTTGAAGGATAGACAATGATTGATATAGGAAATTACTCTCCTTATACTATTTATTTTGAAAACATTCTCTTCATTTATGTTAGGATATACTAAAATTTTAACATTTTTGGTAATAGGGGTTTGGTTAGTGTTAGCTTGATGGTTAGGAAGGGGATCCTTTTAAATAGATAAGTGAGCATTGGTTTTTCTTAAGGATTAACTTTATTTTTAGTTTCATGATCCTTAGATTATATTTCATAATCTTGTTTATGTGTACATATGAGTGATTCATGATCAAATTTAGGTTGAGAAGATAATCCATAGCAAGGTTTAATAGTTGGAAACAAGTTTCATGAGAGTGGCCCCAACTTGCATGAAACCAAAAACATTATGGGGATCATACCAAGGTTTGGTAGGTATGTAGGATTGAGATATCATGGTAAGGGTTGTGGAAAACACTTTTGAATTTATTCTAAGGAAATTGGTTTATGGACTATGTTATGCACTTGAGAAAATGTAGAACTAGGATGAGAATTATTGGGAATTGACATTGAAGGATGGGGCTTCATTGGATTAATTGGAGTAATGACTTGGATAGTATATATGAAATCATAAGTATTTATAACACCGTCACTATTTTCATGTCTATTTTTATCTTTCATAAATATTTGGGTCCTTATTGGAGGATGAAAAGGATCAAATTGTCATATAAAGAAATCTTGATGTTTAGCTTGGTTGAGGTCTAAGTAATTTGGAGAAAGCATCTTCACATGATATTATAATATGGAATGAAGAGAATCAGTAGAAGATATTTTTTTAGACAAATATTTCCATCATTTAATTAAAATTTGTCTCATTTCAGATCCTAATTAATCTTAATTGATAAAATAAGCCAAGTTGTTTCAAGAAGATCACTAGTTTGGCATTTTTCAACCAATGCATTGATTAAGTAGTCAAAACTAACTATGAAATGAGTTTTAAGTTGATTATACAAATATAAATCATCACCTAAAAAGGTTTCAACTACTATTTTGGTGGTAGAAAAGGTTTTAATTTTAATCCAATCTTTTTATAAATTTATAAAATTATTAAAATGCAGATCTGGATTAGTGGATCTATTATAAGTGATAGTGGGAAATATGCCACTTATGTTAATGTTTATAATTTTAGGAATAAGAGGTTCATTTTTTAAGAGTTTAATAGATGTTTTAATAAGTAGAGGTTGTGGTATTAGGTTACCATATGCATCTCTAAGTGGGGGAGAGGGCACTAGGATTTTATGCTCCCCATTGAGTAGGTTGAGGTTGATTTTGAAAATGCAATAATTGGTTTTGAATTTTAATCATTTGGTTGATACTATTAGTTTGAAAAGTATCCATTTGATTTATATTTTTTAATAACAATTGATTAATATTTATTTTATTTTAACTAGTAGAATATGTATGAGATGCATTAGCATTATGCAAGGCATTACGATTTTAGGATGCACTAGTAGCATGAGATGCACTAGTATTTAGATGGAATGGAGCATTGGTATGGGTATTTTGAGTGGACCCACTAAAATTCACACCTACCATGTTTGTATAAATATTTGGTATGGAAGTGAAATAATGGATGGAAGATGATATCATACTATTAAAGGGAGGTATGAGATAGGAAAAGGATGTGGTGGAATCCATAAAGTTACTTGCCCCAAATATTTTAGAAAATATAGGTGAAGGTGAAGGTGAATGGTATTATCTAATATGAGGTACCATCATGAGGTTATAAATGACTATGGGATCTTTACCTTGATGTTGAGGCTTTTTATTAGTGAAGAAGATCATTTTAGTCATATACTCAAGGTCACTTTCATCCTCTACTATTTGTAAGAATAAAGAATTAAGTGCATTATAATAGGGAGGATTCTCATAGTTGGAGGTTATAGTAGTAACATGGATATTTATAAGTCTTGGATTAGTTATCATAGAATGTGTCTTAAGAATTTTATTAGGATTAGTGAATTTCATCATGTTAATTTGATTTTGCTTTGTAGCATTGTCAAACAGATGTTGCATGATGAAAAGTCTGATTTAAACACTTACTATAAAAATGATAAACTTAGAGGCTAAAAATTAAAAAAGTATATTTGGTCAATATAGTTAAACTTATGGTATTAGACTAGGTCAATCTGGTCAACCTAGTGGTATGAATAGGAAAACACAAGAATCTAGAATTAAATAAAGTTGAGTTGGTCAACTACATTGGATAAAAAAATAAAATAGAATAGTCTAGATTTAAACAAAATATGGCTAATCTGCTAGGTTGGATAAATAATAAAATATAATATTTTGTAATATACTGGGTTGAGGAGGCTAATGGAAGATCAAGAAAATAGAATAGTTTATGCTTGGACTAAGTTGAGCAGGTTAACTAAGTAGGAATATCAAGAGAATAGAACAATATGTGCCTAAAATAATTTGAGATGGTCGACAAAGTTCTAATTTCTATAAATTTTTAAAATGGTCTGATTTTATATGATTAAGTTCTAAATCTAGTTACAACACATGGCACAAAATTTGTATCAATGTTAGATAATACAATTTTATAATAAAACATAGAGTATAAAACAACAAGAAATAATATGTAATTTAGAGGATAATTACTTGTTAAAAAATAATATTAAGAATTTTTACTAAAGGTTTTGATCAAAAGTGCAAGTTTCCAAATATAATTGCTTGTTTATTAGATATGTCAGCCTAATGTTTCAGAGTATTGACTATGGAGGAAGTACCATTACCATATCCAACTAAACCCAATTTCAAGGTAACTTGTAAGTAGCTTATCAATGCTAACCGCTAACCTATGCACCACACAATCAAATGGAGGGATGGATTCCTAAGGTTTAATAAAAAGGGAAATCTTAGGCATTCTTGAAATGTCATGAGGTACTAGAAACTAAAGACTATGTTTAGATCTATACTATGGATATGAGTATTGGGGGAATCCCTACACACCATGATATCTATAAATGATAGACAAGGACCATAAACAAAGTATAAATTTGCCCTTAATGACAAAAGCTATGTAATTTTAAAAATATTGGTGCATAGTGTCTAGGGAAATCCAAACAAAGTAAAAAATAAAAAGCTAAAATCAATATTTATAAAGCTAAGTTGTAGTTTTGGAAGGTAAATAAATAATCAACTAACTAAAAAGTAAAGTGAACTTAATTATTATCTAATGTAATTTAATCTGCCTTACTTCAATCATAAAAATTAGGTTGATCAAGTTGGACAAATATAAAAAAATGAAGTCGAGTTGATTGACTTAGTCTATTGGAAAAATAGGACAAAATAAACATAGTTGATCAAATCCAGTTAGTTTTATTGGGTATAAAATATAAATAGAACTACGCCGAGCCAATCGACCTAGTGGATTATGTAAATACAATTTTATAAAACTAAAAACTTGGTAAAATGATACAAAATTTTAAATTATGACTTAAAGGAAAGAAAATAGATTTACCTAAAATTTTATAAAGTGAAATTATTGAGTTGGTTAGAGTGAATCTGGTAGATAAGATTAAGTCAACCAAGTTGATGTAGTAGCTTTTCTTGAAGATGATGATTTTTTTTTTGAATTATATTATCTAGGTAAATGTTTGAGCTTAAAAAGGTGGAATATAATACTATTAAATAGATTCAAACTAATTGATCCAATGTAAATAAAACTAATAAATTTTATAAAAATAAAGTTATGTCAATCAAATTGATGTAGTCAGTTAGAAGGAAAATACAAAAAAGAAAAGAATTGAGTAGGTTGATTTAGTTATATTCAAAAATCATAAAAAAACTAAGTCAATCAGTTTAATATAATTATTTAAGACAAAATCATATGAGTAGAAGATAAAAATAAATCAATATGTTCGATAAAGTTGGAAGACCTACACATAGATTATAGAATTAAGTCGACAGTATTGACAAAGTTCAAAAACCTACAAAAAGAGAGTTAAACTATGTATATATGATTTATTAATTTTAAAAACCTACACATATAGAGCTAAACAAGGCTGATAAGCTCAATCAAGTTTTAAAACCTACACACGGAGTGTTAAACTAGGTCGACAGGTTTGATTAATTTGACTATAAATAAAATTAAAAATATGCAAGGGTTAAATTCATATTGGGTTCACCAAAATGTATGCAAGTGAAATAACATAGATATAAAACTTATCCTACTTAGTGATATCAAAATTTAGAGAAGGTAATCAACTAACAATCTGCTTATAAATACTTTGTTATATTGGGGTCATGTCCAATGATGGATCCTCTAAACCTAAACTAAGGGATATCTTACCATAAAATGGAAAGGGAGAGGTTTCTAAGGACTTTGGTCAAATTCCATCATACAATAACCCTAGTTAGGTCTTGTGATTGTAATTAAAGTAAGCAAGTTAAAATACTAAATAAACATGAAATATATTTGAGTAAATGAATTTGCAAGCTAATCTAGTGCTCACCAAAGCTTGTTACACAAATTGGGAAGACAATAAACAATCAAAGATAAATGTATTTAAGACAATATATAATTAATCTAATCAAGGAGAGATACAATTCAATCTATTAGTTTTTTAAACATCTATTTATAAAAATATGATGGTCTAAGATTTTACTTACCTTGTTGAAGTGAACCCATCATTATTAAATTTCTCACTTGGCTAATGGTGCTTTGCAATAGGTTGTCGTGGCTTGTAAGGATCATAAGTATAGATCAGATCTAGGCTAAAATACTTTTTCTATGCATCCAAGACCTTCATAATACAAGTGTTACTACTCCAAGGGGAAAACCTAAGCAATTATAAGCAGATTTGTGAGTTATAATGATGCATAACATTTGCCAATTTGCACCCCTTCTGAAAATTGGATAAATATAGTGTCCTTGTTCACTTTTGTTCCATGGTAACAATGTACACAGGTGTTTTCTATTTGGAAGCTTTGCTCAATCTTTTAGCCAAGTCCTTTTTTATGTCAATAAATTTATTCAACTTTTTCTTCAATATTTTGTTTATTTTCCTTCATCTTCTTCTCCTTCCTTTTCTTCTTTTCCTTCCTTCATATTCTTTTTCTTTCCATTTGTATTTTCTTTCCTCTTCCTTCTTCTTTTCTTTAAAGGTGCCCTTTGAAAAAATCTAAAGGGTCACTTTTCTTCCAAGTTCCCTTTAGATTTTTTTTGAAGGACATTTTCCCTTCAAAAGTGCACTTTAGAAAACTTCTGAAGGGACACTTTGTCTCAAAGTGCCCTTCAAAAATTTTCTAAAATGTCACTTTTTTCCTTTCCTTCCCAAAGTGCCCTTCAAAAATAATTTGAAGGGACACTTTGTCTCAAAGTGCCCTTCAAATTTTTTTTGAAGGATCACTTTATCTCTTTTCATCTTCAAAAGTGCCCTTCAAAAAAATTTGAAGGGTCACTTTTCCTCCAAGTGCCCTTCAGATTTTTTCTAAAGGACACTTTGCCTTCACTTTTTTTTCAAAAGTGCCCTTTGGGATTTCCTGAAGAGTCACTTTCCTTCCCAAAGTTCCCTTTGGTAAATCCCAAAGTGGCACTTTCCTTTACTAAAGTGCCCTTCAAGATTTATTTAAAGGGCACTTTCCTTTCCAAAAGTGCCCTTCAAGATTTCCTGAAGTGTCACTTTCCTTCCCAAAGTGCCCTTCAAGATTTCTTGAAGAGGAAATTTCTAAGAGCCTAGACAAAAGCTCGAAGGAATTCCTTCAGACAAATTATTTAAATGAATTCCTTTAGGAAGAAAGCCAAAAGAATGAGAAAGTCAAAGAAATGTGCTCAAAAGAATTATCCCATAATGTGTTTGGAGATGTCAAATTCAAGATAAATAAGTAGCCATTAGGATTTAAATATCCTGTGATGGGCCAAGAGACATCAATTTTAACATCATGAACTAGTCATTGAGAATCAGTCAAGGAAGAGAAGTCTGCAGTCTTCTTGTTGGAGAAGTCCAAAGTTGAGCATCTCCAAAAACCCAAATGAATCTCATAATGAAAATTAGGATTATCTAGGTGCTTTACTTATGAACTTCATAAGTAGAGTAGCTTGAAGACTTTGAATTGAGTGAGTCCAAAAAACTTGAATGGGTCTATAAGAGCAAGTCAGGTTTAAGAAAGTACTTTACTTATGAACTTATAAGTAAAGTAACTCAGAGAACCTCGATAGGTCTAAAAGAATAAATCATGTTTCTTGAGTTGCTTATCTTATAAACTTGAACCAATGGCTTATTGATGGTACATGAGATGCATGAAGAGACAAATGAAAATCTACCATGTAGAAAGAGAGAAATAGATGGAGAATGATATGTAGGGATATGTGCCAAGTAGATCAATGGCATAGAATCATGATCTGTGCCATTTTTTTAGAGCCATTAAAAAGGGCAAAACTCCAAGGAGAAGAGGTTAAGAATTAGGATAATTTTTTTAATAGGTGGCTCCTTACTACAACCATTTTGATGCCATTATTCAAATATCTCATTCTGTTAAGCAACCATTGGAGAATCATCTTGAAGCAGGTAAGCCAAGGGTGTTTGAAAAGGTGACATGGATCAATCAGAGTGCCCTAATAAGCATCTTTGGCAAATTCAATTATAGATGAGGATAGATACCTCCAATATAATGGATTCCTTCCCTTTGGCACTAAAGTCCTCCTCATCTTCTCCTCTTCAACTATAAATATAGCCCTTGGGCTAGTGTAAAAGCCACCCACAAAAGTATGGTGAAGCCCTACTAAATTATTTTCTCATTTCTTGCCTTTAAGAAATCAAGCATAGGTCTATTCATTTCAAGTTTTGAATAATTACTTGAGTGTGTAAGAGACATAGAGTGACAACAAGTGATGGTTTCATGCTTGTGTTCTTTGTCCTTCACATTTAGATTAGGAGTTTTAGTCTAAAAATTCATGTAGAGTACATCCAAATATATGAGATTTTGTATGTGTATAACATTTTTTAAACTATACAAGTTGTATTTTAGTTTCTTTACCTTGTGTGATTTCATATGTCTCACCTCTATATTGAAAATTTTATGTTAGGGCTTTTCATATCTTGGAAATAGGCTTGCATTCTACTATATCATGCAATCGTGTATGACATTCATGTGGAGTAAAATTTTGGTGCATCACCATTTTTAGATCAAATTTCCCTTATGCATTGTTAACCCTTTTCCTTCATCAAGCTAGTGGTCATTTTACAGACACACATACAAAGAGTTATCCCTTCAAACCTAGAGGTTCATTTCCACCTATAAGCACACCCACATGCCTGGAAATGTCCCAATATTTCCCAAATATGGAGTAGGCTTGAACACCCTCTTCTAAGGTTAAATATTTGGAGACAATAATTTTGGCAAGCCCAGTGGGACCCTAGTTCTTAGCTATTTACATATCAAGGTGAATGTTGGTATTGAAAATCCTAAGTTTATACTCTTAATATATCATTTGGGGAGTCTAAAAGGTGATGATACCTAGTTTTAGATCAAGTTTTCCACATTATACTTCATGGTCCTCACTAAGTCATATAGGATTTTTGATCAAAACCTTTTAGCTGAAACTCTTCCTGAAGAACAACACCCTAAACCACTCCTAGCCCTAAGAGATCCTTGGCAAGGAGGTTTTGGAGAAGAAGAGGAAGAAGTTGAAGAAGTTAAAGAATCTAAAGAGATAGGAGATCAAGGGAAAATAAGAGAAATGGGGGAAGAAGAGAAATGGATAAGAACCAACCTTTCCTAGCTTTTAACACCCACAATCCCATCGACCTTCTTGCATATGACCCTATTCCTCCCAATGCTATCAAGAGTCTCCATAGTTTCAATGTTGAAGGTTCTATTACACCATCTAAGCATATTAGAGACATTTCAAACTTATATAATTTCCATAATGTCACATAAGCCAATATAGCCATTAGATTACTAGTTATGTCTCTAAAAGGCAAGGCACTTGACTAGTATAGATGTTAGAAGGTGGATACATCACTAGCTAGGATGGCTTTGGGGAATGGTTGGTTACAAGATCTGAAAATAAAAGTGACCATACTTCACTAATTCATTAGTTTAATTTAATAAAAAGAGGTCCTAATGAATCCATGTGGGATTTTAATGAAAGGTTTTAGAGGACATGACATAGGTTACCATCTATCATGAGACCCCCTCCAAGCTTTGTGTTCCCCACTTACCTCAAAGGTATTGGCACTGATGTAACTATTATGTAATAATTAATGGAAGGTTTCACTCTACTAGGCACATATGAGCTAGACATTGAAGCTAATAATAGCTTAATATAGGCTAGAAATCTCCCTCTAAGAGGTTTCATGCCTTTATTGTCCCACAATTTAGTTGAATCCTAAGCATAACACAAGTTCCTAATGCTAATATGAATCCAAGAGCCTTCCCCAAGAAGATGAATAATGTTGTGTACAAGGATGATGAGATTTTATTATTATGAGCTCAGCTCAAATAAGCTTAGTTCCAGATGAGTGCTCCACCTAATCATCAATATTATACTCAATAAAGATAAATATCTCCACCCCAATACAAATACCAAGGGAGAGGAAAAGGTCAAAAAGGTTAAAATAGGCATCCCAATTCCTATAATCCTAATTCCACTCCTCTTATGAAGGTAGTTATCTCAGTACATGCTAATCTAGTTCAAGGAGAAGATCATTTCAACCAATGGGGATAGCCTCAAGATAAATTCATGCATAATGATGGAGGATCTATCCAAGCTTTGGAAACACAATAGGAGTCCACTCCTTACATGACTTTAGATGAATCAGGGCCCAACTAAAGAGATATTCATGGAGGAGGGAGCAATCAAAGTATAGGCATGATGAATTTTCAAGTTAAAGATGACTCCATGTTGAATCAAACCACATTAGTTTTATCCAACATAAGATCCAAAAAGAGAGCTCTATGACATATTCTAGGGGCACATGTCACTCCAAGTGATGCCTCTCCAAGGCCTCAAGCTACAAGTTCTAGCACATCACCTACTACCAGTCATGCTCCTCAACAAAATTAAAATACAAGTGGGCTTGTCAAGCTTACAATGCAGAAAGTTAAAACTCCTTCAATACCTTCAATAATTTAGGAGAAGTTAAATACTTCCCCTCTAAACATTTTCAATTCATTGAAGAATTCCAAGACAAGCATATCTCTATGGGAAGTCTTGCATCATATGCCTGGTCAGAAGGAGCTCTTGTAAGAGTAACTTACAAATACTCATGTAAACCCTTAGGTTTATAAACATAGTAATGTGGCCCTTAATAATTTCCCAAATCATATTTTGGAACCCTCCACCAATTTTGAAAAGCCTCCACCTTTTTACTTCTCACTCATTATGGGAGACAAATTGGTTCACAATTGCATCATAAATGGTGAAACATCTTCCCCTCTTAAAGGTAATTCTAATATTTTTTTCTATAAATACATCACTAAAACACATGGACTTGATTCATATGCTTTCATTGAAGAGACTAATTTGGGAGTTTACTACATGCATGAGAAAGATGTTTTTGATCCTTTAATCACTAATAAAGATCATAAGCTTAAAGGAATTTGGGAAATGTTTTTTGATATATCAATAAGAAAATTAGGTTAAATATATGGTGTTATGTTAGTTTCTCCATCAAATAATCAATACTACTCCTCGTATAGATTTCACTTCAGCTACACTTGCAATGTAGTATAAGATGAAGTCCTAGTTCATGGCATCCAATGGGCAAAGAGTAGAGGAATCAAGAATTTGAAGGTCTATGGGGATAGAAAACTATTCATTCACCAAGTAAGAAGTAAAGATACAACCAATAAACCTTTTCTTAAATCCTAAAAGCATAGGGTATGTGATCTACTTGAAGATTTTGATTCCTTCAACATATAACCCATACCAAGGGATTTAAACAAACATGCTAATAGGTTGGCTACCATTGGGGCACAGTTTAATACAATTATTGAATTCACAAAGGAGAAGGATCAATCTCATGTCAAAATTATTTTTAGGCCTCCTATCCCCAATAATGAAGTATCATGGTAGGTGTTTGAGAGTGATGAGCACATTGTTGTCTACTTGTAGAATGAGGCATGTTTCTCCTAAAAGAACTAGAAGAAATTACTTGATCAATATGAAGAATAGATCATATAGCTAAAGACAAATAAAATACCCAAGTGGATGATCACCTTGGAGAGTATCTTTAATGAGGATGACTAGAAGAAGAAGGAGAGAGTGAACACATCTACAAAGGAAAAAAATTATGAGAGGGTCTTAATTTTCAAAAACAAGCTCCTAAAAATTGGTAAGATTTGTTCTTTGTCCAAAAGACAAGATTTTGTTTAAATATGAAAATAATTCCATGATATCTTTGCTTGGGAGTACAAATATTTGAAATGGTTTGATCCAAGCCTAGGCCATCACACCATTGAGCTAGAACTGGGAGCTAAACTAGTCAAGTAGAAGTAGAGGCCTATCAATCCCAAGATTGAATAACTAATGAAGAAGGAGCTAACCAAAATAATTGAGTCCAAGATTATAATTATTATTAATAACTCAACTTGGGTATCCAATCTTGTACCCATCTATAAAAATAAACTAGAAATCAGGCTCTGCATGGATTTTAGAGATCTTAATCAAGTGTCTCTTAAGGATCACTATCCATTGCCTTCTATGGAGTAAATTTTGTAGGTTTTTTTTGGTTCCCAATGCTTCTCACTTCTTGATGAGTATTTTGGCTACAATCAAATATTAGTCAATGAAGAAGATCAATTCAAGATACCCTTTACTATGAAATGAGGGACCTTTGCTTACAACAAGATGCCTTTTGGTTTATCAAATGTTGGAGCCAAATTTTAAAGAGTAATGGACATGGCTTTCAAAGGTTTGATTAAAAAATTTATGTTGATATATCTTGATGATATAACCATTTTTTTCCAAATATGTTGTTGATCATATAGAGCACCTAAGGTAGGTGTTTGAAAAATGTAAAGAGTATGGGATATCCCTTAATCTGAAGAAATGCATCTCTGTTATTCATGAAGGCAAGATTTTGGGACATATCTTTTCAAAGGAAGGCCTAACTATTGATCCTAAAATAATCAAGGCTATTCTAGGCTTATCCTTGGCTTAGCATAAGAAGGTAATACCAAGCTTCTTGGGAAAAATAAACTTTATAAGGAGGTTTATTCCAATCTTTATAACTATGGTAAAGCCTATCATAGTGATGCTTAAGAAGAACTAAGTTTTTTCTTGGACAAAGGAAGGCAAGACTAGTTTTGAGGCTATCAAGCAAGTAATTCTAGCATCCCCCACTCTCTTAAATCTAAACTACTCCAAGGATTTATTTCTTTATACTTTTACTAACCTAGACACAATCTCAGCTATGTTTATGCAGAGGAATGATGAAGAGGTTGAGCATCCAATTGCTTTTTTTAGTGAAGGATTGGAGGAGTATGAGGTTAAGTATTATTTTTTGAGAATCAAGCTCTAACAGTGATTAGAGGCTGAAGAAATTTAGGCACATGGTTTCCAATAATAAAATACATGTCATGGTTTCCCACCCCAACACCAAAGAGTTCCTCCTAAGCAAAGACCTCAATGAAAAGAGAGATGGATGGATAACAAAAGTAATAGAGTATGACATGGATATAAAAAGTGACAAACTTAGTAAAATGAAGAGGATTGTGTGAACATCTAGCTTCAAATCTTCAAGAGCCAAGAGAGGAAGTCTTGGACAACCAAGTTTAACCTCAACTAGTTGATCAAATGCAAGATCAAAGTTGGACACAAAACATCATTGTTTTTCTTTAAAATGGTGAGTGTCCCAATAGCTTGAACAAGTCTTAAAGGATATATTTTAGACTTTAGGCCATTCTTTATTGTCTTATAGATGGCATTATTTTTAGAAAGGATGTGAATAATGTGTTATTGCATTTGACATGCTACTAGAAAAGTTCCATGATGGTGCAGATGGAGGATATTTCTCTCCTAGAATGATAGCTGCAAAGATTATGAGGGTTGGCTACTACTAGCCTAGTCTTTTTAAAGACTATTACCAGTGGGTTAGAAAGTGTTCTCAATGTGCCTTCTTTGTAGGCAAACCAAATATTATATCTTTTCCATTACAACCTATCTAGGTAGATCAACCTTTCATGCAATGGGGCATCAATTTCATTAGCATGATCAATCCTCCATCAAGTGCTAGACACAAGTGGATATTGACTACCACTAACTAATTTACAATGTGGGTGGAGGCTATTGATTTGAAGGAATCAAGAGAAAATACTATCATAGAGTTCTATGATAACATTATAACAAGGTTTGGAGTTCCTTAGGCCATTATTTTTGATAATGCACTTGCCTTTATAAGTGCCAAGACTTCTGATTGGGTATCAATAAATGTGGTCTATTTGAGTACTTCATCAAATTATTATCCTCAAGGTAATGGATTGACTAAGTCTACCAACAAAAACCTCATCAAAATAATCAAGAGAACATTGAAGACCAATCAAAGGGCATGGCATAATAAGCTGAAGACAACCTTATGGGCTGACAGGATTAGTCCCAAGAAATCAGTTGGAAACTTTCCTTTTGTGCTTTCCTATGGGAGGGAAGATAGGTTGTCCATATCCCAAGAACTCCCTACTCTAGAACTTTCAAAACAATTATAATTGCTTGAGAACACTCCAATGGAGGTTTAATTAACAGAATTAATACAGTTGTAGGAAAAAGGGGAAATGCATATAAAGCATGGAACATCACCAAATACTCATGAATAAGTCATTCAATAAGAGGGAAAATATAAGAGTATTAAAAAAATTGACTTAGTTTCAAAGTGGGATGAAGATAGGGCAAAACTAGGTAGGCATATAAAGTTTGACACTTTGTGGAGTGGACCCTATATCATCAACTAGTGCAAGCAAAGTAATTCCTTTCAGCAGGCCAAAATGAATGGAGAAGAGCTACCTATCTTGATAAATGGGATACATATAAAACTTTTCTATTAGCCTTACCAACCTATCTTGTAAAAATTAGTCTAGGTTTGTGTTTTCTTTTGTTTTCTATTATGTTCCCTAAGTGATGTGTAGCACAAGTTTTTTCCTTCCTTTTATTTGTTGTGTGTGTGATCATCTAGGTTTTGTGTTTTGACAAGAAGTTTTTTCATTTATTTTGAGTGCCTTATGCATGACTCCATGCTCAATGGAAGGATTAAAGTAGCCAATCTTAGGCATAGCAGACATGCTTCCCTTGTGAATCACCAAACTGTTAGCCAATGTGTACCCTCTATGAAAATTGGCTAAATACAGTGTCCTTGTTCACTTTTGTTCCATGCTAATAATGTACACAAGTGTTTTCTCTTTGGAATCTTTGCTCAATATTTTGGCCAAATCCTTTTTTTTGTCAACAAAGTTCTTTAGCTTTGTCTTCAAGCTTTTGTTTGGTTCCTTCATCTTCTTCTCCTTCCTTTCCTTCTTCTCCTTCATTTTCTTCTTCTCATTCCTTCATCTTCTTTTTTAATTTCCTTTCATATTTTCTTTCCTCTTCCTTATTTTTTTCTTCAAAGGTGCCCTTCAAAAAAATCTGAAGGGTCACTTTTCTTCTAAGTACCCTTTAGATTTTTTTTTTAAGGACACTTTACCTTCAAAAGTTCCCTTCAAAAAAAATTTGAAGGGACACTTTGTCTTAAAGTGCCCTTCAAAAAATTTATGAAGGGTCACTTTTTTCCATTCCTTCCCAAAGTGCCCTTGAAAAAAATTCCAAAGGGACACTTTGTCTCAAATTACCCTTCAAAATTTTACCAAAGGGTCACTTTGTCTCTTTTTGTCTTTTAAAGTGCCCTTTGAAAAAATTTGAAGGGTCACTTTTCCTATGCCCTGCATATTTTTTTTGAAGGACACTTTGCCTTCAATTTTTTTTCAAAAGTTCCCTTTGATATTTCTTAAAGGGTCACTTTCTTTCCCAAAGTTCCCTTTGATAAATCTTGAAGGGCACTTTCCTTTCCAAAAGTGCCCTTCGAGATTTCTCAAATGGTCACTTTCCTTCCCAAATTGCCCTTCAGGATTTCTTAAAGAGGCACTTTCTAATATCCCAGACAAAAGCCCAAAGGAATTCTTTTAGACAAATTGTCTGAAGGAATTCCTCTAGGAAGAAAGCTGAAGGAATGAGCAAGCCAAAGAAATGTGCCTACGGGAATTATCCCATGATGTTCTGGGAGATGTCAAATTCAAGACAAATAAATAGCCATTAGGATTTAAATATCCCATGACAAGCTAGGAGACATCAATTTTAACATCATGAACTAGCCATTGACAAGCAGTCAAGGGAGAGAAGTCTGAAGTCTTCTTGTTGGAGAAGTCTAAATTTGAGCATCTCCAAAAACCTGAATGACTCTCATAGTGCCAATTGGGATTATCTAGGTGCTTTACTTATGAACTTCATAAGTAGAGTAGCTCAAATAATTTGAAGTATGTGAGTCCAGAAAACTTGAATGGGTCTATAAGAGCAAGTTGGGTTTAATCAAGTACTTTACTTATGAACTTATAAGTAGCTCAAAGAACCCAAATAGGTCTATAGGAGCAAATCATGTTTATTGAGCTACTTAGCTTATAAACTTGAGCCAGTGGTTGATCGATGATGCATAAGAGCCATGAATAGAGAAATGAAAAGCTACCATGTGGAAAGAGAGGAATAGATGGAGAATGATTTTTATGGATCTGTGCCAAGCAGATCGATAACATAGAATCATGATCCATTTCATTTTTTGAGAGCCATCAAAAAGGGCAAGAAGCCAAGGATAACAGGTTAAGCATTAGGAAAAAAAATTTAATAGGTGGATCCTTGTTGTAACCATTTTGATTCCATTGCACAAATATCTCATTCTATTAAGCAATTATTAGAGAAGCATATTTAAAGGGGCAAGCCAAAGGCATTTGAGAAGGTGACATGGATCAATCAGAGTGGCCTAACAAGCATCTTTGGCAAAATCAGTTATAGATGAGGATGGAGACCTCCAATAGAATGGATTCCTTCCATTTGGGACCAAAGGCATCCTCATCTTCTCTTCTTTAACTATAAATACAACCCTTGGACTAGTGTAAAAGCCATCCACAAAAGTATGGTGAAGCCCTATGGAATTGTTTTATCATTTCCTACCTTTAAAAATCAAGCATAGGTTTGTTCATTTCAAGTTATAAACAATTGTTTGAGTGTGTAAGAGACATAAAGTGACAACAAGTGATGGTTGCATCCTTGTGTCATTTGTCCTTCACGTTTTGAGAAATATTTTTAGTCTAACAGGTCATGTAGAGTGCATCCAAATGTATGAGATTTTGCATGTGTATAACCTTTTCTAAACTATACAATTTGTATTTTAGTTTCTTTACCTTATGTTATTTCATACATCTCACCTCTACATTGAAACTTTTATGTTATGATTTTGCATACCTTGGCAATAGGCTTGCATTCTACTATATCGTGCAATCATGTATGACATTCATGTGGAGTATAATTTTGGTGTATCACCATTTTTAGATCATATTTCCCTTATAAATTTATAACCCTTTTCCATTCATAATATGGTTTAAATAGTGGTCATTTTTTAGACACACAGATAGGGAGCTAGCCTTTCAAACCTAGAGGTTCATTTCCACCTATAGGGACACCCACATGCCTGGAAATCTCCCAATGTTGCCCAAATCTAGAAGAGGCCTAAACACCATCTTCTAAGGTGTAATATTTGGATATAACACATAATTAAATGATCCTCTCTTTATAAATTAATTTAATGGAGTATCTATAACCAAGGATTGAGCCTAAACCCTCCCAAGAATTTATCCAATAGGGTTAGTTGGGTCGACCTTGTTCGATGGAAAATAGAGTTGTTATGTCTCAAACTAGATCAATTGGGTTGATAGAGTTCTATAACATGTACTAAGTCTAATTTTTTTTCACTAGACTAAGGTAATAATAAAATGAATAAAAATATGTGTTACTTATGTAAGGGTTATTTTAGGTAGTGAATCACTTAGGGGAGTGTATAAGCAGGTTTTTATTTCTTAAGGAATTAGATAAGAGTAAATTTTAGTGGTTTTAGGTAATGGTATAGGGGATATAAATCCTACAAAGCACCAAAGTTATATCAACCCCTTTCTTTCTTCACACTTTAAGGCATTCACTCAGAGATATTGAGATTCCATAGGCTCCTAAAAGAGGAAAAAAATATCAATAATTGATAAAGTTTAAAAATATTGTGTATATAGGATGACCAACAACTATCATCTTTCTATGAATATATTAGGACTCAAATAAGTTCAATCAAATAAAACCTATGATACTTTGATGATCAGGCAATGCCAAAATTAATTCTATGGATATTTAATAAGGTTACCCAAAAAACAAATGATAATAGGAAAGGGTTCAAAATATTAAGCCTGTGATACAAGGATGTAACTCTCATTATACCTTAATAATGATTTTTTATGGTTGTAAAATAAATTACTAAACTAAGGATGGGTTAGAATTATATAAATGAGGTAAGTTGCAATGGTCAACCAAATAGAGTTATATTCAATTTAAATTGATTTATGGCAATTCTAAATCCTATAGCCACACCAACTTATTTGGTGTGGAGAATAAGGATACACATACATTAATCCAAAAATCAATAAGAAATATCTTACCTATTAATTAAATAAAGGAAAGATTATAGGGATAATAATACTTACCTTAGGGTGGACCCATTGATTATTTAATCTCACCCTTGGTTCAAGTGGAGATTTTCAAGATAATTGTGTATGATAAAGACCTCAAATGGTTTAATTAAAACCAAAGACATCAATTTTTAGGAAATCCTAATTATTCCTCCTATTGAAATTGAATAACACCACAATACAAGGCTCCTTAAGATAAGATCCTAAGCCACTTTATGTCCCAAATGTACTTAGGGTAGATGTATGATAAAAATCAAAGTGAATAAATGGAATATGATAAGAATGAAATATGACCCCTATATAGTCACCCAATACCCAAAACCAAACCTAGACTCTAATATAATGGTATTATTCCAATTGATATAGTTAAAATATGTTTTCTGACACATAATTGTATTAGATAAGATGATACAATATGAATGTCATAAAATAGGCTCAAAATTGTATCAAAATAGCCAATACAATATAGAAAGGGTGAAAACATAGAATATGTAGCATTTGCTACATTGATACTATAGGATATAAAGGATATATAAAATCTAGATAATAGGCATATAATATAAATATATGTACAAACACTTATAATATTTTACATTGAGTGTAATGATGGTTTAATTGGGATATAAGAGAAAATCCTCTTGCAAAGCACCACAAGCGTTTCATTCCCGATTCCTAGTGCACACTTTAAGGCATGCACTTAGGGAGATTTATCCATCAACAAGCCTTACAATATAGTGTTAGTAAATAATAAAGTGAAAAATATTATGTTTATAGATTCATACCACATAAGATTATTTAGAGGTGGTGTTAAAATTTCCATGTTATTGATGAACAAATTATATGGAGCTTATGACATCGTGAATGTAAACAAATTATGGATTCCATTAATTATAGTGATCATTGATGACCAAAAAGTACACAATTTATGGGAAATTATCCTTTAAAATCTTAAACAATAGTAAAAAAGATCAAGGAATGGATTTATTTTTAATATGATGTCATATTTTATATATGCATGCTCTAAAATTATGTCTTTCAAGCATCCAAATTTTCCTCAATGGACATCTTTCAACACTCCAGTTCATTTGTATTATGATAGATAGTATGAGCACATTTATATATATCACATCAAATAAATTTTTGATAATTTACACCCTATGTTGTACAAAGTTATTAATGAGGATAATATGCCTAGTTTGTTAAATGTTATGATAAATTAGGTTCTACATATTGGTTCATATTGGTATTATGAATATTTCACAGTCATAAGGATTGAGGGAATTATGTTTTCTCTATTTAAATATCCTTATCATGTTCCTGATAGGATAGCAGAATGAGAAACTAATTTTTAATCTGTTGAAGGAATGGTTAGATATTTCAAGACAAGATAGCAGGGTACTTATCCTTATGTTTACCTCTTTATATTTTAAATAAGTGTTTCAAGGATTTTTATCTAATATAAGCATTGGAAATACATAGATCATCATTCAACATACAACACCATAAAGGTAGGTAATGGGATGCTTGATTAAATATGAGAAGATATGTGCATACTCTAAGGTCTAGACTGAATGTATCATATTTCCATGAACCCCATAATGATGATAATTTATATTTAAATCCACTAAATTATACATAGGTTATATCCAAGTTATAATCATTTGGTTAGACAAGGCCCTAAGTTTAAGGAGTTCAGGTGTATCATGTCTAAGAGGAGAGACAAAATAATCATTCTCCTCTTATATGAGACACCAAAGAAAGAATCCAAGCTTAATATAAATGTATTTCAAGGATTTCCTCTTAATTTTTCACCATTATTTTTAAATACTACTACCATCGGTTAAGTAACTATATACATATTTACATCTCATCTTTCATTATCACAATATCCTACTTATTTAGCACCATCTAGTTTATCTCTGATAGAATTAACTTCAATGGTAGTACCCCTATTTTTCCCACAAAAATTCCTATGAGACCATCTATTTATGTTCTTAATTTTATGGGATGACCCTATTTTACCCATGTTTATATTAGGTAGGGTACTATGACACCTACTTTATAAAGTGCACCAATTGGTTTCCCATTTGTTCAATTAATTGATAGTGTGTCTATATTTTATATGTAATTTATTTTCACCATATTTTATTGATTTCATAATTACTTCACCTATATTAAGTACTAAAGTGTAATAAAGTGTGTGTCCTATAATTTTAATTTTAATTCACAACTAATATCTTCATTTATTATTGTACCTAATCTCCCTCATGTCATTTATCCATCTATTTACATTGGAAATCAACAAATATAATCATATTTTACACCTTTTGTGACCATTCCCATGGCATAGGTTCCCATAAGCATCCTTATTTTAATTTAACCCATTTATAAACCAATTTCTAACTCATTATTATAATCCATTCCCACTCCATCCATTCCAAAAAATGTGTAAATGCCTTCACTTCCATGGCCACAACTAAGTAGGGGAAAGCTTCAAGGTGATTGAATTGATAATCTATAGATAGTTATGGCCTAATGATCTCAAATTATATACCATGGGTGTCTTGAGGTCCAGTTTAGATTCAAAGAATACACCAATAAAATTAAAAGGGTAACCACCAAGAACTTAAAAAAGGATGGAAATCTTATATTATTTCACATTGAAAAATAATTGTGTTATTTGACTAATAAAAATAAAAGAAGAAAATTGATGAGTGTAGATGAAATTTCAGAAGACCCTGAATCATTAGTGATAGCCAATTTATAGATTACCATGAAATATGTTAGAGGAATGGTTGAAAAACAAAAGACTATAGATAATAAAACTAAAAATACTTTCCTTAGTGATATGTTATGTAGAATAAAATATTTTATGAATTATTTAATATATTCATTAACTGATGTTTATGAATTTAGAATGATAATTGATATGTTGAAACAAAGGGTGTATAAATATTTGGCTATAATTATGTATATTAACAACAAAATAAATAATATTGTTGTGGTAATCAAAATTAATCTTGTCCCATATCTTAAGGTTATAACATTATATGATGTGATTCTATGCCCATAATTTTATATACACATGAAAACATCCTTGGAGGACTAGTTAAGATATATGGGAGCTATATCAGTTCCTATTTATTATTAAAAGAGGAATATATTAGCCTATTTTAGGGAATCTAATATGGGAGATATATTAGTTACTATATATAAGTGAAAGAGGAATAGATTAGCCTATTATAGGGAAACCAATATAATGGTATTGCCCACTTAGGATTATAAACTCATCACAGTTGTATAGTTTAAGGCACAAGTGAATATTTTCATGGTAGCATTTACACATAATATTACCAATGTTATTAGAGAAGAATCTCAAAAGGATGTCAAAATTGTAACATAGGCTACAAATATCTTTGAAATGTCAATGCATCTAGGGATAATTTGAAAACTCCTCTGGATAATCATGCAGTATGAGTAACTCGAGGAGATATTATGTTTCATAGACATATCATTAATATGGTTGTAATTGATCATGACTCACAATTAATTTCTAAAGCTCCATAACCATAAGAATACCAAAATTAACTAGCCAATTCTATGTCATGATGACTTTAAATTAGTGGAAATTGATCTCAAATCATGTGTTAGAGAATATTACTATTTTGTTAGCTTATTGGTTTAGTTGATAATGGGTCCTAATTATTTTATGGGTGGATTTTATTAATTTTGGTGGAACTTTATCTTTTGTGGTGTTTCAACGCCCACTATATATATATATATATATATATATATATATATATATATATATATATATATATATATATATATATATATATATATATATATATATATATATATATATATATATATATATATATATATGATGACTCTAAATTAGTGGAAATTGATCTCAAATCATGTGTTAGAGAATATTACTATTTTTTTAGCTTATTGGTTTAGTTGATAATGGGTCCTAATTATTTTATGGGTGGATTTTATTTATTTTGGTCGAACTTTATCTTTTGTGATGTTTCAATGCCCACTATATATATATATATATATATATATATATATATATATATATATATATAATTTTCTTATAAGCTTTTTAAGTAGGTTTTTTTAATTGAGACATTGACATATATTGGGATGTTTGCAAGTTATATAATGTTTCTTCTTTCTCAAATTAAATTAGTTTCATTATAAAAAATTTAATCTTTTTATGATCATTGCATGATTTTATTTTTTCTTATATATATCAGGTTAATTTGAGTGATTAGATAATTTTAATAATTTGCATAGTTAGCTCTATATTAATTTTAATATTATGGATGAATGTGTTGTTATATATCAATTTATAATAATAATATATCTCGTATGTGCAATATTATATAAATGGGTTTTTCAAATAACTATTCCTTAGACTCATTTCCATGTTTTTAAGCACAAACCTGATATATTGATCCTCCAAGAAACCAAGATGTCTAAGGATAAAATTTTGAAGAACAAAGATAATATTTGGGTTAAAGCTAAAAGTTTTAGTACTAGATGTAGAGGTGCTTCTAGTGGTATGACTATTTTTTGGTATCCCCTAACTCTAGAGGGGATTATTATATTAAAATTCAATTTGTATATTACTATTTTTTCAAAGATATTAATAATAAAATGGAGTGTATTCCTACAAATATATATGCACCCAACACTAGAAATGACATAAACAAGCTTTGTACATATTTCTTAAGATTAGGAAGTCTTTTAAAGATATGAACTAGGTAGTGGTAGGCAAATTTATTTATCCTCTTTATTCAATGAAAAACAAGTGGAATTTGTTCACTCAATGACAACATGATGGAATTTAGTGACTTCATTGCTTAGGTAAGGCTCATTGATGTGGAATTAAAAGTCAATCTCTTTACCTGGTCAAATAGGAGATTGGGTGAAAACCTTTTTCAAGTTCAACTAGATAGAATCTTATTTTATATGAATTGGGATATTCTATTCAACAGTTCTCTATCCTCTCTTCCCAGGATTGGTTTTGACCATAATCCTCTAATTTTCATAGGAGAAAAGATATCCAAACCCAAGTGTAATCCATTAAGATTTGAAAAAATGTGGTTCTCCCATATATCTATATTTTATTCTGTGAAGGAGTGGTAGAAGTTTCCATATCAATAATCAAATATATCCATACTAACTATGAAACTCAAACATGTCAAGTACAAACTCAAGATTTAGAACAAGGACATTTTTGGGAATATTTTCACCCAAAAGAATAAAATTGAGGAAGATTTATGAAAAATTGAGGAGGAAATCAATGCCTTCATTTCTAACCCTTCCTTTGAAGTTAAATAAATGGAACTTCTAAGTTTGTTTCATAATTTAGAAGCCAAGGAAGAAATATTTTGGCATAAAAAGTCTAGGAAAATTTGGCTTAAAGAAGGCAATATGAACATAAAGTACTTCCACCACTCATCTTTAAAAAATTACCATCATACAAAAATTTTAGAAATCAAGGGAAAAGACAAGGTTATTTATAAAGAAGAAAAAGATATTAAACTAAAAATTATTAACTTCTGCAAGAATCTTCTGGCCCTCATCCCCTACCAAGATTTTAGCTAGAAGAATAGGTTATAAATCTTATTCAGGGGATCATATCTCAAGGATACAATGTTTTTATTATTTATCCTCCCTCTAATGAAGAAATTAGATCCATTATTTTCTCTTTAGAAGGAGATAAAGACTCAGGAAATAATGGATTTCCTTTTTTTCTCTTCCAAGTTTTCTGGTACATTATATAGAATGAAGTTTATTTAATAGTGATTGAATTTTGTAAATCAGGAACAATGATTTTGGAATTTAAAAAAACTTTTATTTTTATTGATTCTTATGAAACATGGAGTGAACCAAATAAAGGATTTTAGACCTATTAGCCTATGTTCTTATTTTTATAAGATGTGCACCAAAGGATTGGCTTTAATAATTCAAATGCTTCATGATAAGTTGATAGAAAAATAATAATGGGATTTTATTTTTGGAATATAGATATTATATGGCATCATTATTACACACAAAAATATCCACTCAGTTGACAACTCTTCCAGACAAGGAATGTTCCTAATCTTGACATGAACAAAGCTTATGATAGGGTTTCATGCCTTTTTTCTCAACAAAGTCTTACAAAATTTTGGGTTCAATCAGGTGGTAAGGAACCTAATATATTATTTCATCTCTTCCCACATATATTCAATCGTTATTAATGGGATTACCAAAGTTTTTTTACTAATCGATAAAGGTATTTTTCATGAAGACCCTCTATCTCCCTGCCTATTCATTTTGATGGCTTAAATGTTGAGCAGAATCATAGAAACTACCATATCTTCCAAAATTATGAAGGTAATTAATATGGCCCCTAAAACTAAACTAGTAACCCACAAATAATTTTTGGATGAGACTTTGATGATGGGAGAAGCCTCAGTGTTATAAGTGAAATGTTTTAGGAAAATTATTGAAATCTATAAGATAGTATCAAGAAAATGTGTCAACTTCATTAAAATTTATTTATTTTTCATCAATACCCTAACTAGTTTGTAACGAAAGATTTCCAAGATTATTAGGTGTGTAATAAAAAAATCTCCCTTCTTCCTATCTAGGTATCCCTCTTTTTGAAGGCAATATGAAATCTAATTTTTGGAATCCACTAATTGATAGGATTCAAAAGAAGTTGGTTGGATGGAAAGAGAATTCTCTCTCTCAAGATGGTAAATTAAAATTACTAACAAGTTTCCTATAGGTTATCCCAATCTATTTTATGTCCTTGTTTGTAATTCCAAGTAAAGTGGCAGAACAAATATAGAAATTGCATAATAAATTCATCTGGAGGGGGATGAAAGATAAATTATAAATTCCCCTTATCTCTCAAGATAAAACATGTTTGCCTAAAGGGAAAGGGGGCTTAGGACTTAGGAGGGTGAATTTAATGAACCAAGCTCTACTGGATAAACAAAGATGGAGGGTGATAAAGGAATACAATCAATGGATGAAGATTATTAAAGCAAAGTATTTGAATTCTATGAAGGGTTAATATTTTATTGATGAATAAGGACCTATCATTGGGTCAAATTTTTGGAAATATATGTTTAAAGGAAAGGATCTACTTAAGAAAGGCCTAAATTCAAAAATAGGAAGAGCTAATAGAATGAAATTTTGGGATGACCTATGGATTAATCAACTTTTGCTCAGATCCTCTCAATTTTCAATGGGACTGAGAGGTCATTTTAAGGAGGAAATGGGCCACAAAGTGTGTGATTACTAGCAAGAGGTTTATGTAATCAAAAGGTGGAATATCCTTCAAAAAAAGATACGAATCAACAAGAAACTATTTTTCTCTAGGAGTTAAACAACTAGCTTCAGATTACCCACATTAGTAGATTTCCCAAAGATGATGAAATTATCTAGATGGCCAATCCTAGTATTCTCGATTAAATCTAGTTATCAATTGTTATGGGACCAAGAAGGTTTAAAGGAAAATTGGAATATATTGTGGATAAAAAATATGACTCCTAAAATTAATATTTTTTATTGGTTGGATACCCAAAATAAAATCCTTATTATGAATAAGTTAATGAAAAGGGCATTATCAATTCTTCACATGTGTGTTCTTTGTAAGGAGGTTGAATCTCCTGATTATATCTTCTTTTTCTATCCTTTCACCTCTTCCATTTTTCAATATTTTTTTAATATCTCTAATTCCTCTTGAGGCTTTCTAGATTCACACGTGGCTCCCTTAAATATTGTTAAGGTGACATGAAATTTCCCAATGATGTCACACCTATCAATCAATATGATAAAGCCCATTCTAACATGTTATTTAATTATTATCATTATTGATAAATATAAGTTGTATGGGAATATTAATATAGTCATGTGTTTCAAAATCATGATACTTTCACATCTCAAGGCTATACATAAGTGAAAATGCTCATTTTTAATATCTATTATTATAATTAAAAGTCTAATTAATGACTTTTCAAACCTGATAGCTACTTATTCTATCTTAAGAAATCATATTGAAGATAAAAAGCTTAACATGGGTAGTGATTATGATAGGGTAAACCAATTTCTTATACAGAATTCAAAGAGGACCCCTATGTGTGGAAAAAAATGTTAAAGGGAGGCCTTTCAAACTTCATAGAAAGTATAGTTTCTCATGATGTGACAATATCCTATGACTTCGCTAGAGGATGGATGGATAGAGAAGTCAGAATACGGGGTCTAAAAATCACCATTTTTGAGGACATAATTAGAGAAGTCATAAGTGTGGATTGTAATCATGTCAAAGTTTTTAAATATAAGAAAAGGAAAGAGGATATTTTTAGCATATTTTACATTTATAAAAATAAAAAACCTAAGTCTTCTAACCAAAAATGGTTTCTCTGGGTTGATTTTGCTAAGAAAATAGTCTGATATTTCCTTATAGGTTATTAAATATATAACACTCAAGGGCAAGCATACTATCATATTTTCCCATCATTTTATCTTGATTAACCACTTTAGAAGTCATCTCATTAGCATTCCTTTATTCTTATTAAAGTCTCTTGAGATTTATGTTAATAATTTCAAGATTAATCCATCAACTGACATTATCCATCAAGGATTTATTCTATTAATTATCAAAAGGGGGAACCACTCTGGAGTAATATAGTCTCAAAGGATATCCATATCCATATCAACTAGGGTGATTTTGATAGGGTCAATGAGTATTATTTGAGATCAAAATAGGGGAATCTAGAGGGGTTAGGTGAAGAAAATGCTTTGGGGTATTTTCATCCCTGGGATAGTCAGAAGGGTATCCTTGTGTATGTTAACCTTATTTCTAGCTTATTTTATTTTTCTTTTGATTTTAATCTATCTGATGAAATTGAAAAATCCTTGTAAAATATTTGGACTAAGTTTGATGTGTAGAGGTTGTTGAGATTTGAAAGCTCTAACAAATTTGACAAGCTGAAGGCATTACTATCACCAAAGGATTTCTTCGCATGGAAGGGAGATGACCAAAAATAAGGAGAAGAAAATGTGGGTCAGTCCCCACATATTAAAAATAATAGTCATAACCAAAATAGAGGATTTGAAGAGGAAAGGAGAAATATAGGCTAAAATAAGGCAAAAACTAGAACTATGGGGTTTAAGAGGAAGAAAGAAACCATAAAACCTCTACAAGGCATTGGTAATTAAACTAGAGGTAAGAAAAAACATAACAAAACTACTAAAACTAGTAATCTAGTGTTTTACTCAAAGTTAGATGATTTAGATCAGTAATTTCTTAGTTTCTTGTTTTTTCTATCTTTTTTTTAGGTTTTCTATGTTGGCATGATTGTGGTCTTTATTCATTACTAGTTTTTTGAGTCTTTTGTCTCTATTTCAAGTTTTTGTCCTGCTAACTATAATTTTCTATATTTTAGGGTTTTCTTTGCATCAGACATAGGTTCCCTAACCCATTTTTTCTACCCTATCTAATTAGAAAAAAATAGTTTGATTTCATTTTAAACTAAGTAGAAACCAATGAAAATGGAAATAAATTCAAAAAATGATTATCCTAAGTGAAATATATATCAATGAAATTTTTGGCAAGCTTATTTTCTTCCCTACCCCTTATCTTCCCTTTTTTAATATTTCTTTCTTTAGAATCATAGTTAGTTTATACAAATCATTGGGAATATAAATATATTTTCTTAATACTGTTTACATTTTAAGTGGAGTGGAACTAATTGTAGGAAATATTTATCTTAGTGTTGTGACATTCACATATTTCCATAGAAAAATTTCAAGGAGACTACATAGGAAATATGAGATTAGATTTATATTATTTTTAACATGGCTATATTATATTTATCTTAGTTTTAACATTTTTTAATATCTAATACTTAATTTTAGTTTCTACACTATCATCTACCATAGTAAATGTAAGATATAAAATCTAATTAAGTAATTTATGCCCATAAATGAAATGGGTATAATAGACTCTATATGTAGGATAATCTAATAAAAAAAAATGCTTAGGTATGATCCCCATTTATTAAAATATGATATAACATAATAACCATGGGTAAAATGTCCCCATTGGGTAAAGGCATATTATAAAATATAGATATGATGAGTATCATGCCCCAATTAGTAAATATGATATGATAATTTAAAAAAAATGTGCTATGATTCCCCCATAATTATATATATAGTCATATATGATTCCATGTTTTTTATTTTATACTAATATATAGAATATTATAAAATTAAGACACTAAGGCATGGTGCCACACAAGAGTAAGAAAAGAGAAAGGTTGACAAACTAGAAGAATGAAATTAAAAGGATTCTAAGAAACCTATGGCTTCAATTATAACTCAATGCATATTATGATCAAATATCCATATAGGTATGATATTATAAAATAGGAAAAAAATAAAGTGCTAAGAATAGGAGAAATAATTAGATGAATAAGGCCAAGGAAACATAGCAAGAAATGTGAAACAAGTGTCTAGAATAAAATTGATAAAAATAAGAAGGCAATGGTAAATGTGAAATCAAAATGATAGAAGAATGAAAACAATCAATATGAGGATGACACATGTAAGTCATGACATATAGAAGAATAAATATATGTAAAATACTATGGTACAATAATGATGTGTCAATGGGGCCCAAATAATAGTCATAAAATGTGGATGGTATGGTGTTGAGGTGTAATATATATAAATAGATAATTATAATAAGGAAAATGATACATATATACATCCAAAGTAAAAATTGATATAAAAATAAATGCATGTACATAATTAAGATATGTATACTATAAGTTAATCTAAATGTAAGACAAGTGATCTCTATAAGGTGGCTCAATTTAATAATTGGAGAAAAGAATACTAAAAATGTAACCATGTAATAATTACTAGTCAATAGTAACTCCCCCCATAGGTGAGGCAATAAAAATTCCATAACCATATATAAATGGAATATAATTAATATTACATAGTAGAGTATACCATGATAAGCATGTGTAGATACATAAATAGAAAAATCTTTAAGATGGGTAAAATATGTATGATACACATAATATGACTAAGAGAAGGACCAAATTTTTGATTTTTTGTCTTTAATTAATTTATTTTGTATTTTTAGATTTTTTATTTTATTATTATTATTATTATTATTATTATTATTATTATTATTATTATTATTATTATTATTATTATTATTATTATTATTATTATTTTGTTTTTAATTGCACATCCATAAGAAGGTATGTAAAATAATATATCAATGAATTAATATATGAATGGATGACTAACATAAATATATATGTATGTATGTTATATATGTAACATCATAGTCAAAAAAATTATAATTATGATATACTAAGTATCAAAAGATGCATATAATAATATATGTGCTATGATACCCATATTATATGCATAAAACTAATGAATAATTAAAATAAGTAAGATTTGAAATTCCAAATATGTCTGTTGATACGGTTCTTATGCACTAAACAAAGTTTATATGAGGTAGCCTATAACATTTTAGGATTTCAATGGAGGAAAAATCCACTCCAAATCATGAGTTGATGGTATGAGTTAGACAACCTTGTGATGGAATAGAAATCAGAGCATGTAGGTTGTTAACTAGGTTTTCTTATAGTGAAATAAATCCTAGTAGATAAATCAAACCTAAATTAGTGGGATGGATGGGTGATACCTAATCTAGATTGGGTATAAATTAATCAAACAAACTTCAAAAGGAGGGAAGAGTAGAGAATAAAATAGGTTTATGTGATCTCAAAGGATCACTTCCTAGGTTGGTTTTTTATTACACAAATATTATCAAAATTAGAGCTTACTACTTGCAGTTGTTGTACACTCATAGGTAAACACAATTATGAAGTCTGTGGAAGAATGGTATAGGAAACTTGATGGTCTCAAATGAAGGTTGCTTCCTTTAGAATTGTTCTGTCACACCCTTAATTAGAAGGTTATATCTTATACCAAGAAGGCATATAAGGTAGAAATGACACACACTTAGAAAACTATACCAAAATAAATCACTCATACACACTAAGAACATTAACATAATTTAAACTAATTGCTTAATAAGATTTACTAAATTTAAATATCATTTAAACATCTATATCTAGTATATATTTATTAAAATAATTAGGATTTATCTATAGATTTTGCACACTTCAAATTACTATATTATAACAACTAAAAAATCAAAACCTCAATATCACATGAATGGAAGGAGATAACACTAATGTACTTGCATGACAACCGAAATTGACTTGTTCTTGTATTGATAAAATCTTCCAACCCTTTGGAGTGTGAAATTACATAGATATATATAGACTTGGGGAGGTGATGCCTCATCCTCCAAATTTATGTAAACTCATAGTTATATGTTACAATTAGAACCTGAGTTCTAATTTTAGTCTCAAAATTACATGTTCTGCATGTTCATAGTTAATTGCATCTATGCCAAAATTATTTGGCCTATGTAAAGAAATGAAACATGTGCATTCTTAAGAATAGTTTAGGAACTTTTGCATATATGATCTAAGTGTAATTAAATTGTGAGTAAATTTTTCATGTACAGATACAAAATTTGACTTCAACTCAAGGTTGGTTGGGTGCTTGCATGACAAATGAGGTTATTGGAGTCACTAAAGTGGATGCTTGTTTTAAACTAGGATTTTTTATGCTAGAATTATTCTTAAATTTCAAATATTGATAGTGTTTATGCCCAATGTCATAATGATATCTAATTATATTGATTTTAATGATTGGAGGTCTATGCACTAAGATAGGATCCTTGCATGTTCATATTTTGTAGTCTTGAAGTTAGATATAAATATCTCAACTTTAGTGACTTTTTTCCTATAATTTATTTCTTCTATGGTTTTAACTTGTATATCTTGATTGAAATTATTTGAATCTTTCTATAATAATTGGTCAAAATTATCCCTACTAATAAGTCTTCTTATGGAATCCTTATCCTGAGAAAGCTTTAGTTCATAAAAAAGTTATCAGGTGAGAGTCTCATGTTCTGAATATTTAGGCATTATTTCCTTAGCCACATCAATCCTCTCCCTAGCCTCTTGTGTTTTTATGACCACAACGTGGAGGGCATTGATAGCCTCAATTGGTGTTATAAAGTTCAAATGTGCATATGCCATGACAATTGTAAAAATAATAAGGAATTTGAGTTTAATCTAATTTACCTTGAAATAATTAAATAATTTGGTGGTTTCTAATATGTGGGATGTCAATAATACCTTAATTATATTAATATCCTCAATAGTATTGTACAATATAGATGCTACACTCTAGACATCCATCCTAAATTGGGCTAGAAATAAATATTTGTTATTGTTCTAGTTCTTGATCTAGATCTCTCTATGCCATTTTAATCCCTTCATGTATCTCTACTAGATCATATTTATGTGTTTTAAAATATGATTTAAAATCCTCTATATATTGAGATTTCCCTAGTTTTCTATCTTTCCTCTTGGATAAATTGAACATTTATTACCTTTTCTCTACAATGACTAATCTCCCAGTGTCATCTTCCATCTTCCTTTTCCTGACCCTATGTACACTCCCTATATATTTATCAAAAATTGTACTCATAGTGATAAATTTGGTAATCAAAATATTAGGCATTTTTTAAGCCTCTAATCACATGTATATTGCCCATTATGTGAGTATTAGATGGGTTGGGTCCATGGGTTGAGTGTTTAAAACTATAGTCTCACCCAATATCTCACCTAATGTTTTATTTAGAGTTTCCTCTAGGATGGGAGCATAGAGTGAAGGCTATATGATTTTAGACCAATCCACTCCACAATATTGTGGTAGTGGATGGACTGTGTACACTAGCATTTTCCTCTTCTCAACCTTCCTAGTGGTTATCATAATTATCTCTTGAGAAGGAATATAAGGGGGAATTGGCAGATTTAATTGTGTAGATGCAACATTTAATTAGGGAGTGGCTACTTCTCCCCTTTATTTATTAATGGATTTATTCTTGGTTTTTATGGGGGGTGGAATAGTAGTGGAAGGGATAGTCACAAGGATAGTAGGAGTTGATGTAGGAGTCAAAAATGGAGGAATACTAACTGAGGAAGTAGTAACTATGAGGGTATAGGAAGGATCATCTACCTTTGGAATTAATATATTTGGTTGATAAAGTGGTTTAATAGGATCAACATCTACCTTATGGACCAATATAGGAGGGGGCATAAGAGGGATGAATGAACTAGGACCAAATAAACTAACTAAAAAAATCAAAACATAGGAAATAATAGGGATAATTAAAATTAGAGGGAATTTTGGATACCCTAATGCTTTTTAATGAAATGATGCCTTTCCATTTTAATCCTAGAGGATAAATAATTTTTATCTTTGTAATTTTTCCTCCTCATCATAAATATCCTCTCCAACTACCTATTGTGTGGTTGGTTCCAAGGATAGTGTTTCCATGGATGGGCTCTATGGAAGGGATGGAGGCCTTGTATATGGTTATCTTTGGAGATGTGGAAGGATATAGTTATGTGTTTAGGGTAACCATATAAATAACCTCTATAAATTATGAAACATTACCTTGGGTAGTGCCCTATGAATCTGATGAATATAGGCAAATGGGTTTATATTTCTTTCCCCCAAGTGATGTATATGGCACCTATGGTTATTTTTTCATTACCTTAAGTACCATAGGGGGTGTTTGAGAATATCCCTTATTCCCCTATTGGCTAATTACATATTCTAGTTTATAATGTATATGTATTCCATCCTTAAGCTAATGGGATCTAGTTCATGCCTCCTTTATGGAAAGGGAAGGTTCCCCTTGAATATGTTTTAAAAGGTCTTTTTTCAATTGAATTTGACATGCCCTCTCCAAGATTTGGTATTCATTTTGAGTGTTGAGGAAAAAGAATTCATGATCATATGGCTCATGTTAATACTTGATGCCTAATCCCTTGATATGGTTTTTAACCTATCCATGGGGATCCCTATCCCTATGTGGCAATGAAGCAAAGGAGTAGTACTCTTTGTACTTATTTTCCTTATAGAAGTAATTAAAATTGGTGTATAAAATCCTTTCATTCATTAGTTTAGAGCCTTGAGGGTAGGATTTCTTCTTATTGTGCATGTCCTCATCAATGCCCCACTATAATTGGTAGGGTATTTATTACTCTTCTAAATTATCTATGACAAACTTGGGGATTCATAGTGGTGTAACCTTATATCTAGTGACCATGATGACTACATAGTTAGGGTATAGCCAGTAGTATCCCTTGATCAATAATTCCAAGTAGGGGGACTCATGGAGTGCCCTCTATAGCTATGGGTAAACATCCTTGGAAATGCACATAATTTTGTGAGTGTATGAATATATGTGCATGAAGGAGTAAAAATAACATATAATGTGATTTATATAGTCTATAAGAGGGATCTAAAGTGACCCATTATGAATGTAGACTATCCCTAGGACTAAATCAAGCAAGTAAGACATCATGTAGAAGTGAATTACTAGAGGCCTCTTGTCCTTATGCATAATATACTCTCATATCCTTCCTATAATCACCTCTCCTAAAGAAAATGTCAACTCTAATGTCCTCAACAAATCAATAAATAGAACCCACTCTAGGTGGAGGAATTCAAATTCTTGGGTAGCCAAATGCCTCTTCAATACGGCCATCTTGATCTAGGTTCTCATTTCATATTTTGTTATTGGTGTGGGTTTCTTATATTTCAAATTAATTCTCTCTATAAGGAACATTTAAATACTAAGTGTCTTATCAATAGATTTATCTTTCTTCCATGTCACTACTTTAAGCAAATCATATGTGGCATATGGAACAAAAAGGGAGAAGTACCTTTGGAATGTGTCACTATATATTCATGCTATGTCTATTTTATGTTCACGATGATTCAGGTACACTCCTCTAGATATATTTCCTATGAAGAATAAATATCATAAGACATTGATACAAGGCATGACTTCTGGATTTATAGCTACAAAGTGTAACCTTATCACTTGAGTGAGAGGAGGTCTATATCCAATTTTCATTAGGCTAGAGTCAAATTATCTTCATACATGTCTAAATCAAAATGGTGTATGGCATACCATAGTGTCAAGCAGTTAATGTAATCATTGTTGAATATTATATGTTGAAAGATTATATCCTGTACTTAGTAGAATATTGTATGGATAACTTTGAAGGATGGAGAATTTATCAAAATGCCCTAGATGAGGACGTCATTATTTTTTAGTTGAGATGGTATTGGTTCACAATTTAATCACTTTACTCTCTTGAGTATGTTTTTGGGTTGAAGACACTGATTTCCTAGGCTATAATGTAAGAGAGTAAGTGAGTTCATAAGTTAGCTCAAGATCAAATGGGCACATCATAGTTTGAATTGTTTTAATATAGCTTTGGCATTGATTTCCAATTTGTGTGCCTTTAATTTTTAATGTCTATAACTTTGGTTTTTTATTCAATTCAAACTATTCCACTTTATTTTGTGGGTATACCACATAGTCACCATTAACATCTAGTAGGAGTGCCACATCATTTCCCTTTTCCAAGTGTCATGTCATTAGTTCTTCAACTTTGTTTTACTAAGTAATAAGTATTTTATTAGTTAGAAGTTGAGATATGACATTATTATTGATGTAGATAAGTATTTAAAATAAAATTTATGAACACTTTTGATGAAGACTTTTATGTGTTAGAGAAAAAACCCAAACTAAGTTTATCAAAGACCAAAATGTGTTAAACTCTTCTATTGAACAAAACATCCAAAGACTTAAATATGTCAAATGAACTTGACAAGCAAAATCACTAAACATTTTTTCCAAATACCTAAATGTGTTGAGCAACTTTGTCAAAGTATTTGTTCCAAATAAATCTTCTTGAAGACCCAAAAAACTAAAGTATAAAACTGGAGACCTAGTTTCCAAAGAATAGTGGTCTAATAGTAAATTATAAACATTTATAATACATAGTGAATATGGATTTGGGGTCCTGTACCTTGAAATCTTGAATACTTTGTTTCAACCAAACTAAAATGCTGAAGAATAAATTCCTACAAGGAATGTAAAATGTGAACTACTAAAGAAAATTGCTAGACATTTTTGCTAAATAACTAAAATATGGAAAATGGATTCATCGCAAAAAATCATAGAAGAGAATAACTAAAAAAAATCACCAAACACCAAAATATGTCATAATATTTTGGTGAATGAAAGTTTCCAACATAATCATTGAAGAGTGAGTTCTAAAAAAATCAATGAAGGTCCTTTTATGCTAAGTAGCTTTATCAAAGCATTTCAGCAAAAAAGATGAGCTAAAACCTACATATGTGTAAATTTTTAAAATTATTATTAGGTTAGTCCCAAAAGATAAAATTTACATTCATATATGTGCCAAATAATGGTATTACTTTAATACATAAGGCCTTTCTTTTTAAGGACTTTCAATATAGGGTTATAGGTCAATTCTAAAAGATAGTGGGTCTATATTCTGATATAGAAAAGAATGGGGGTATGTTGGGTAAAAAATGGAAATTCAAAATGTAAATACTCCTAAGCATTTTAGAATCTAAAAATTTTAGTTAACAACTCTTAAATCAATCATGAACCATCACACACAAGACAATAAAATTAGATATATAAGAGAGAATCCCATCAACCACATATAACATACTTGTCTTTTTAGTTATCCTTAATATATATGTGAGGAAGTGATTTACTTATATCCTTATTATGAGGAATTTAGTAAAGAAATGGGATGATTATAGGTTTCACTCTATTTTTTTTTTTTTTTTTAAATAAAGTTTGGAGAAGCTCTAGTATTGCTTTACTATCAGGCATGTATTTATAGCCCTAACAAAGGTACCATGGGTTCTTTCTCTTGCATTATTTCATGATGCATTGTACATTGGCCTTATTTTATCATCTTAATCTCTTTGATAACATTTGTATTTTTTTATTTTAGGCCTGTGGGATCACTCTTTTAAGGATGCTTTGATCCTTATGTTTGCTATATTTTATTTTCAATAATTTTACTAGGAGAGGGAGAGTAGAAACCAAAATGAGCTAGTATCAATGAAAGCATAAGTTTATCAAATTGTCCTTATCAGTTGTACCCATATAAATAGTTGTTTCCTCAAATAAGTATTAACATTATAAGTGTATTTAATCTAGAGAAAGTTAAAAAAATCTAAAATTTATATGTAATAATGAGAATAACACTCACATCCCTGATTAAATTATTTAGTATTAGCTTTTTCATGATCAATTTTCCTATTTTACACCTGAATCCTAAAAAATTTAGATGTATGGGTACAAAATCATACAAATAAAAAAAATGATATAACTATTCTTGGCATGTTTCCCACATGTTGATATTTTGGATTTTGAACATGTCAAAGGAAGTCTTAATAGGTTGGATACTTTCATTTTTCATACTATATAAATTTAATCAGATTTCCATATGTCAAAGGGAAATGTCTAATCTAGAAATTAGGAAACTAATCTATAAAACAAACTGCTAAAATTTAGGAAAACTAGCATAGGAAGCAAGGAAACTAATCTATGAAAACCATAAAAACTATAATAAAATAATAAATCTAACCTAATACTATTATTACCATCACCTTTTTCATTATTTAAGGACCTTTCTAGATGGTACAACCATGAATTAATGATTCAAAAATTTTCCATTGACTGGATGTGTCATATAATTTCCTTAGAGGTCTCTCAGATGAAAAAAATTACTACCCAAGATCTCTGAAATTTGATAAGGTCTAACCCATAATGGGGTAAAATTTTAATTTTCTCATTTAATTTACATGATATTTATCCCATAGAATTTCTAGGTTAAATATTTTTAATGCTTTGAATTTTTATCTTTTTTCAAACTATCTTTTCACTATGTCTTGATGTTTATTGAAATTCTATAAGGCCTTATTCATTGAGTCTTTCATTTCTATTATATCTAGTAATCAAAACTTCACCTTCTCACTTGGTTCCATGTATTCTTACATAAACTAATATGTCAAAAAATTAAGCATGATTAGTAAAATAGGTTGTCTCCCATAAACCAATAAGTAAATAAAGGCTTTGAGTGCCTACTTATATCTTGTTTGATCTACCCATAGTGCATATTCCAATAGATTGTGCCAATCTCTAGGTTTCTTTGCTACATACTTTTTAATAACATCAATCAGGTTATTGTTCATTGATTTAGTCATCCCTTTTACTTGTGGGTAATCTTTGGATGATGACTTGATGGTGATTTGATTATCATGGGCCCATTTAGTAAATTTAGCTAATTTATGTGTTGGACCATTGTCATGAACTAGAGAGATAGGTGTACCAAATCTAGTTTTGATATTTTGTTCTAGAAAGCTAATCACATCGTGTGCTCTTGAATGATTTATAGCTACATATTCAATCCATAATGTTTAATAGTATATATTAGTGAGTAAAAAATTGTGTATAGATTAAGAATTGGGATTAATGACCCCAATAAAGTCCAAACCCCATTGGGAAAATGGTCTTCCTTAAATCATAGGTTGTACAGGAATGGTTGCATATAATTCACTATTTTTTAGGACTTGGCATTCATGGCACATTTGGATATGAACATGTGCATGCTTGAATACTATCAGCTTATAATAACCCATTCTGATGATTTTATGTGCAATGGTGTTTCTATAGGGGTGGTCACTACTTATCTTCCAATGCAAATTTTCTAGAATTTATTGACATTCCTCTCATGATATGCATATCATGTAGATGCCTTCATAATTACTTATATATAATATCCCTTTTTTGATCATGTAATTAACTACTTTGAGTCTCAAATCTCTCATTTGTTCTCTTTTTATCTCCAGGGAGAAAGTAATTATAAGCAAATATTGAATAATGTTAGTATACCAATCCACTTTAGATACTTAGTTTTCACAAACCTATTAAATAATGATGTGTGGATTAGGTTCAATCATAATATAAATGATGCCTTGACGTCTAAAAATCTTGGTAGGCTTGATTTCCATGTCAAATTCTTATAATTTTTTCATCCATTTTTATCTACATTCTCCCAATTCATTTTGTGATAAAGTGAGCTTAACAGTAGGATCTAGTACAATGGCAACTATCTTGTTCTTCAAGATGTAATGTCAAAATTTATTCACTACTTTAACAGGAGAAAATATTATTTTTATCTATCATGGAATACCTAGGTTCTAATTATTTTAAGTATAAACTCATGAAATTTATGGGATGCTCGCTCTCCTCTATATTTTGGGTGAGCATGACATCAATAGTATGTTTTGAGGTGAAAGAATACAAGAAGAAGTCTTTGGTGAAGTCTATACTTATAAGTATAGGGGCCTTGGATATTTCATCTTTAATGTCTTGAAAATACTTTTGATCCTCTATAGTCCATTCCACTCTATCATCTTTCTTGAACATTGCATTCAAAGGTCTAATGATTTTTATAAATCCTGATATAATTTTTCTCACAAAATTTATCTTCCCAAAGAAAGATTTAAGTTCTTTCTTAGTATTTAGTAAATAAATTTTTTATATCCATTTAATTATATCTTGGTCAATTTTAATTTCATATTTGGTGATGATATGACCCAATAGTTTGCCTTTTGTAACACCAAATATACTCTTTTGGGGGTTTAGTAAAATGATAAACTTTTTTCATATTTTGAAGATTGATCATAGATGTCCTACATGATTAGTCATTGATTTTGAGAAGCCTATAAGGTCATCCATGTAGATAATTATAAATTTACTTATCATTACCTATAAGGCATGGTCCATAGCTCATTGAAATAGGCCACCTACATTAATTAGGCCACATGACATCCTTTTATATGCATAAGTACCCCATTTCATAGTGAATATCATATTCATTTTGTCTTCTGATTACACTAGCACTTGGTTATACACTAAAAATCCATCCAATAAAGACATCATTCCTAAACCACTTACTATCTAGAACACTTCATGTAAGGAAGATAATGGATAATTGTATTTATTAGAGGCTTTATTTAAGTTTTTAAATTCAACATAAACCCTGATCTCTCCACTTTTTTTTTTGATTGGGACTAAATTAGCCACCTAAGTATAATTTTTGATAGGAAAAACTATTTTTGCACTTATAAAATTATCCACTTCCTTATAAATAAGGGGTTCCAAGATAGAATTTATCATAATTTACCTCTACTTTAATGGTTTATGTTCCAAATTTAATGGAATTGTATGGGTAATGACCCTTGCGTTGAAAACATTTAGGTCTTCATATGTCCATGAAATCACATCTTTGTATTGAGTGAATAAACTATTCATTTTGTGCCTTTCTTATAGAGTAAAACTAAAACTAATGTTGACATAGTGTGAGTTATACTAATCTCCTAAATTTTCTTTTTTAAATGTATATTTATTTACTTTTAGCTTCTTTTGTTGTTGTTGAGATTGAAGATCTAAATCAAATGTCATTTCTAAGGAAACCATTCATAGAAGGAAGTACTTTTCATTCCACTAAATAACTCCTTATCCCCCTAATTCCTCTTGGCATAAGTAACCAACTTATTTGTCATCAATGATTTGAAACCCAAATTATCCTAAGTTAGTCAAAAATTGGACAATCAGTCAGTCATCATCAAAAAATTAGAAATTTTACACATTGTCTAGAACTAATGGACAATTTACTAGCATAATAGAGAATATTTTTACCTTGGAATCCTATAGGGGTGCCAAGTGAAGTAGCTAATGAATTAGTAGCTTTATTTTACTCTTTAGGTATATCCATGGTATTAAAGTCTTAAAAATATTCAATCAAATCCCATGCTCTATGTTTGTATCTTTTTAGATATGACAGGTTTCACTAGTATTTATTCTTAACCTGATTGACTACCAACTCTAAATATCCATAAATTAGTAGTTATTTGATGTTATTTTTGAGAGAAAAGTGTAGTCCCAACATTAGTGCTTCATATTTCACTCAGTTATTACTGCAAGGGAAGTGTAATTTGTCTACTACTAGGTATTTATTACCTTAGGGGTCTACCAACTCAATGTTGATGCCTGATCTTTGCTTGGATCTTACACCGTCAATGTGGAGGGTCCACAACTAGGAAGGTCCCTGGACTTCTAGTTCTTACACTTCATGTTTTCTAGTAAAGGTATATATTCCAAGGTTAGGATATTTATAACTTACTTCTTTATTATTTATATTGTATTCAATAATTGGGTGTTTTATTCTTAGCTCTCGATCAATTCTAATATAATTTAGAATACCTCTCCATGGTAACCGAATGTGAGAGAAGTCTATTTCTACATACCCATTCAATGTTTTGGACTAGTCTCTTCTAGGGAGGAGTTTAAATCCTTCTAAAATATATACTACCAGTATTTTAATCATCATTTTCACTCGTGGTTCAGACACTACTTAGATACACACATCATTTAACTCTCATATTATAGGGACTATTGTCTTATCCCATTGTGAAACTATTCTCTTGGCTAGAATTAGGGTCAAACCCAACTTCTATAAAATTGAAGTAGGCATCACTATGGTTGAAGTCCTAGAATTGACTAAAAAATTATGTAGTTCTTTCCAAATACCCATATAGTCAATAAGAAAGGTGGAACTTTAGGTTTACTTTTGTATATGACATTGGTGTGATCATCCTTTATCTTCTTAGTAGTCACTTTCCCAGTGATATACTTCCACATGAGCTCTTTTTTATTCTATAATTTGGGTTAATTTATGAAGAGTAATGTTTTATTTAATATTCTTCATGTCTTGAAAAAAGTTGTACCCCACTTTGCCTTGTTCATCTTTATTCTAGAGTTGAGCATTTTCTTTAGGTGGAGGTGGATTATTGTCAACTCTTGGATTTGGTGGAGTAATAATGTTGTTTGGAGGAGTATAAATCATAAAGGGTTTCTTATTTATTAGGTTTTAATTTCCATTTTGGTATTGCTAAAAATCCTCCACTTTATTAGAGTTGTGTTATGCTTCATTATCTTTTTCTTTTGGGAAGAAAGACTCATGCATTTAAAATACCATTGATGAGTTTTAAGATACAACTTATGGATGGAACTTCAGTGGAATATTCATAAAATTTTACCTTACCATCTATCTAAAGTAGATCTCAAATGTTGCATATAACTCCACACATTCAAGTTCACCATGTTGTATGTATTATGGACTCTACACTAATTGAGAAAATCTATCTCTACTATGTTGATATCTAGAAACTTGTTGGGATGTTTATCTACATTATTAGAAGCCTATTGAAGGGCCTATTATATCTTTGAAACAGAGGATTATTATTATTATTATTATTATTATTATTATTATTATTATTATTATTATTATTATTATTATTATGGCTAGTGGTGTTACCCATATTCCTCTGTATATTTAAGAAGTTATTGCTTAGTTTCTAGACCATTATTTGGATGGAGTCTATTTTTTATTTGGTAGAATCAATTCCTTGTGCAACCACAACATTATAAGTCATTTGATGTTGATTATGTTGATGACTATTCATCTATACTTGGCTATTTATATAACTATAGTTTTGATTTGGAATTTATTGTATTAGGGGAGGCAATGCATATAGTTGATTTTGATTGAAATTAGGGACATTTTTATTGATTTGAGGGAGTGGATTTAGAGTTAGAAAAACCAAAATTTATATTTGGAGTGTTGGGTATTTAAGGATTTAACTATCTATCAATTTTGATAGACTCTTCATATACCAAAGCTAGAGTGGTAGTAGAAGAAAATATCTATAGGAATGTTGATAATATGTTCTAAGTATACATGAAGTTTTCATTAATGTCATTAAAGTGTCATTGATGTCATTATAATTGATCTTTGTTGTTCTTGAGGCTAAGTTCGTGAGCCATGTACTTGAGAGATGTATTCAAAAATCATAAGCCTCGTAACATGATGAGGTGAGAAGCCTAAGGATTGAGATAATAATATTGGTAGTGTATGAGCATGATATTAATCTGTATGACATGAGGATGAGGTGTTGAGATCATTAAAAGAGGTTTCAAGCTATTTTTAAGGTCTAAGTAAGGCTTATAGGTTTAGGCCTAATGAACAAAGGGACCTATTGTGGCCTAGTGAGTGGTCAAGTTTAGTTTCCAATATGCCACAACTCAAAGATCATTTTCAAAGGTGTGAGATGTTATGTCAAGCTTTTTGACCAATTTTGAGGTCAAATCCTGAAGGATAAAGCATGAAAATTGGCGTTGAGATTTTTTGTGTGCATAAAATAAGGTGTTAAGAACACTAAAAAGGATTTTATTATGATATTTTTTATGTGAGACCTTTGCATGAGGATTCAATTAGTTAATGGTAGTTATTTAATGGTCCTATGTTAAATTTATTGGCATTGGTTTTGGATTTTAGGGTCAATCCTTTATGAATGATTGCTCAGAATGGAAATTAGTCTAAACCCTCCTAAAACACTCATAAAGACCTGATATGAAATATATTGTTTTAAATGACTTATAATGTATTATATGACCTATTTTTATGGTTTTATCATGTATATGAGTCTCCAATGTTTCTCCATGTGGCATTGGTCTATCAAAAGAGTGAATGGGAGCTATAGGAAATCCCTTGTTTCTCAAATTTTTGATGTAATAGGTATGGTTACCAGGTCAAAGCATGAAAATTATTGGAGGATGATGTGTGATAGTTATATTTTATGACCATGTAATTTTTTAAGCAATTTTAATAACTTAAGTATGCTAAAATAGTCATGTAAGTTAACCTATCTCTAAATAGGCCTAATGAAGAAGATAGTGATAAAATGAGATAAAAATGAGAACAAGATTAGGGATGGGTTTTAGTGGATTAGGGATGGATTAAAATGTATGGGTTAATTTTTAAAGACCAATATCACCTTTACCCATTTAATAATTTTTTTGTTGATGCTCATATACAATCAAAAAGTTGTTCTCAAAGTGACTTGTCTAAGTGAGGTCTGTGTAGGGTGAAAACATGAGATTGGTCTGTAAGACCAATATTGATATTGAAACATATAATATAAATATTTCAAGATGTTATAAAATTTTTACATAGGTTTTCATGACTATGTTTTTGGAGCTACAGGCAGTTTTTTGTGTGAGTGAGATGATGTTCCTGAGTCTTTTTACATAGATTTAAATAATAACATGCACATGAAGTTATATATATATATATATATATATATATATATATATATATATATATGTATGTATGTATGTATGTATGTATGTATGTATTTATGTATGTATGTATGTATGTATGTATGTATGTATTTTATGTTATTTTTATTCATTATAAATTCCTATGAAGGTCTGAAAATTTAAATATTCTTGGATGGTTTTTGAAGCCTGTGTGTAGTTCTGAGTAAGCATATGAAAATGATTGGTTTCATGTCTTCTAACCTATTTGGTGAAATAAAATGAACATGATGAAAAAAATTAGGTCACCAAGTTCTATTAATGTGACTTTATTATTTGTTTATGTGTCAAAGTTGGGTGTATGATTTATATTTATAAGACAATCTTTTTGGTAGTTAGAACGCCTTATTGTGAGTAGACCTAATTATGTGGTTCAAGGAGTGAAATGAGATAAATGATGTTTGGAATATAAATTGAGATTATAAAGGGTATAATTAAAGTTTTTATGAAGTTTTTAATCATTTTTTAGGCTCAAGGTGTTTCAAGGTGGCCAAAGTGACACGTGTGCTTTGAAAAGGCCTAATTGCATTAGGTCTCTATTAGGCCTAATGGTGGTTTTGGCCCTTAAGGGTAATGATAGACATATGTAGTGGTATTTTCACTTATGAAACATGTTTTTTATCTATTTCAAATGTGATCCAGTATGGAGATGTTTTTTTCTTACCAATATGGTTGAGAGCAAGAGTCAAGTATAAAGATAAGGTCTAATAGGCCTAATTAACTAATTAGAATATTGAGGATATGATGAAATGATATAGAGATTTAAAAACTAGGTATATGGATTTTACATAATTATATAGGTTTTATAAATATTTCATGAAGATATAACTATGTTTCTACATGTGATGGTCAAGATCATATGACCTAATTCTACCAAAGAAAGGGTTAGTTGAGTGAGAAGGCCTAATAGGTTTCTTGAGATAGAAGAGTGATAAGGTGGTCATATTAATTTGAGTGAGAAATATGTGTCCAAAGGTGATCTTAATTTCAATTTATCTGATTTGGTGTTGAGTTACGTAGGAGGTTGGTGCCTCCTTGCAAATTGATGTGTGTTAAAGGACTAATTAAATTAGTACTTGACTAGTGAGGAATTGGTTCTCCTTGTGGGGTTGGTGCCTCACTAAACTTTGATTCATTTACTATATAATATATTCAAAATTTGTGTGTTATTGGGTTTTATTCCCCATGAGGGTTTCCCACATAGATCTTGTGTTCATGTGTTATGTTTCTACTACATGTTCATATGAATGGTTAATTGTGCATTGCTACAACTCTATATTTATTTGAATGATTAATGAATGGTATATTAAATTGAAAGATAATTTTGTATACTAATTCATCCCCTCTCAATTTTTATTATTCCAATAATTGGCATCATATCAAGGTCCCTTTTCCAAACCTAAGAGTCTAAGGGAGATCTTTGGATCACATGTATGGATTTTGATAATGAAAGGGTGTATTATGATTACAATAAGGATATATGCATATCATTGAAATAACTTGTGAAGTTTTTTCAAAAAATAAAAATCATATGGAAAAATTCACTTAAATTAGAATGAAAGGAAAGACTTTAGAGGCACAAGTTGATCAAGATACAATCAAGATAAGGACATATCAGAAATTTGAGGAGAGTACTAGAAATCTTAACAATAATTTGGATAGTCAAAGTTCCTTTTATGATATTATAGGTATTGGATTCAAATAAGAACAAAAGGAGAGTCAATTTCCAAAAGGCATTGATCAGTCAAGGAATGATAAAGCTAGTAAAATTAGGACCTATTCAAAAGTGGTCAAGTTTGAAGTCAATCATCAAAAAGACAAGAAAGTTGTTGCTCTATCAAAGGAAGTGGTGTATCATCCAGTGATCATCAAAATAAAAATAAGGTTAAACAATCATATTATGTGGATTCCTTCATTGGTTATTGATTCTTTTATGGTAAATTTGGACATAGATTTATTGATTGTAAAGGGAGAAGTAGAATCCTATGTTATAACTGCAACCAAAGATGACACATGCAATAGAGTGTGAGACAAGATATATAAGAAAAATTATTCATGTTAATAAGACATGTAGTCATGATACTAAATAATGGATCAATAAATTAGACCCTATGGGTAAGATGAAAGAGAAGTAAGAATCTAGAGGAAAAGAATCTATGATATCCTAAACTATCTTTCATACCTAAAATAAATATTTCAAGTGGTATATAGACAATTTATATTCAAGTCACATGATAGGAGATAAGATTAAATTCATCACTTTGTAATAATAATGGCATAGGTTCAATTAGGTTTGGAGATAATGCATCTACTAATACAGTTGGCAAAGGTACTTTGAGCTTATATAATTGGAAGACCAAGATTGAAAATGCATTGTATGTTGATGGATTGAAACACAACCTATTGAGTGTAAGTCAAATTTTCACCCAAGGACATACCCTAACTTTTCATGACAAAGGATGTGAAATAAAGAGAGTAAAATTAGGGAAGTTGATTGCCAAATCCAAGAGAAGTAAGAAAAATCTATATGTATTGAATGAGATCACAAAAGAGAAGTGCTTTATGAGAAAGGTATATTAAAGTTTGATATATAATAGGATATTAGGTCCTATAAACTTTGATAATATAGTCTAGATTATCTCTAAGGGATCTATGAAAAACATGCCCAAATTTTCTAAACCTACAGATACTCTTTGCAAATCATGTCAACATGGAAATCATACTAGGAGGAGATTCAAATCTAAATAATACTCTACTACTACACCTTTATAACTAATTCATAATGATCTATGTGTTCCTACAAAGATTCAAATTATTCAATGTGATAGATACTTCATGTTTTTTATAGATGAATTCACAAGAATGACTTGGGTATCATTCTTGAAATAGAAGTCAGAAGCTCTAGGTAATTTTAAAAATTTAAAGGCCTTGCTTGAAAATGAGATGAATGTGAAGATCAAGTGTCTTAGGTGTGACAAAGGAAGATATTTTTGGTCAAATGAGTTTGATAAGTTTTGCAAAGTAAATGGATCAAGAAGATAGTTATCATCTACTAGAACACCTCAACAGAATGGTGTGGTTGAAAAAAAGAATAGGACAATTCAAGAAATGGTAAAGACCATGTGGAATGATTCAAATTTATCTAATGGTTAGTGGAGAGAAGATGTGAGTACTATAATTTACACCTTTAATAGAGGACAAATTAGGATCAAGGTGATAAGACTCTATATGAATTATAAAATGAAATACTTATAAGTGTTGAACATTTTAAGGTATTTGGGAGTAAATTTTATATCAAGAGAGATGAGAAGTACTTAGGCAAGTTTGACTCAAGGTCTGATGAAGGTATTTTATTAGTATATTCCTCAGTAAGTTATTCCTATAGATGTTACAACAAAAGGTTGTAAAAGATAATAGAGAGTGAAAATGTGAAGGTTAATGAGATAAATAAATCATTTTCTCAGTCAAAGAATGATGAAGGAGCAATAGAGATAGATGAGGATGAAGATGAAGAATAAATTGAGGAAAGGACTCAAAATTTCCTTCTAGGTAGATTCAAAAGGACCACCCTAAATCTTAAATCATTTGTAACAAAAGTGCAAGTACACAAACAAGAAGAAAAATTTTAAGTGATGTTAATCAAGAGAATACTACCTTACTATCCAAATTTGAACCTAAAATATATGTATAAGAAAGTGAAGATAAGTTTTGGATAGATTTGATGACTAAGGATTTAAATCAAATTGAGAGAATGAGACTTGGGAGTTAGTACCTAGGACTAAAGATAAAAATATCATTGGTATAAAATGGGTGTATAGAAACAAGTTAAATAAGGATGGAGAAGTCACTAGAAACAAGGATAGACTAGTATGCAAAGGATTTGCTCAAGTAGGAGGAGTGGAAATTGAGTAAACCTTTGCTCTTGTATCAAGGTTAGAGGCTATTGGTATGTTTATTACCTATGTAAGTTTTAAAGGCTTTAAGATATACCGGATGAATATCAAGTTGGCTTTCCTAAATGGAAACTTGGAGGAAGAAGTATACATTGAGAAACTTGAGGGTTTCCTATTGATGGGTAACAAGAAATATGTTTTCATATTGAAGAAGGCCCTCGATTGTCTAAAAAAAGCTCCTAGAGCTTGGTATGCTAGACTAGACAAGTATCTTTTGGACCAAGGTTTCAAGAGAGGAGTTACATGTAGTAACCTATATATCAAGACTAAAAATGACCATAGTTTTATATTGGTGGTCTATGTGGAAAAAATCATCTTTTTGGAACTAATTAGAACATGAACAAGGCCTTTGAAAAGGTGATGAAGTCAAAATTTGAAATGTCCATGCTTGGAAAATTATCTTTCTTTCTTGGACTTTAAATCAGTTAATCTGAAAAAGGTATGTTCATTTCATAGGTCATGTATATAAAATATATGTTAAATAAGTTTTAAATGGAAGAGTTTAAGGTTGTAAGTACACCTATGGTTGCAATATATAATCTAAGTAAGGAGATTGAATTTTCAAGAGTTAATTAAACAAAATATAGATCAATGATTGGGAGTTTATTATATGCTACTACCCCTAGACCTAACATCATGTAATTAATAGGTATTTTAGTAACATTTCAAGTGGATCCTAAGTAAAATCATATAAAATTAGTCAAGAGGATACTTATGTATCTTAAGGGAACTATGGAGTATGGATTATGGTACCCAAGGAGAAAAAAGTTTGATCTAATATCCTATATAGATTCAGATTGGGTTGGGAGTCTAGATGATAGAAAGAAAACTAGTGGAGGATACTTCTTCTTAGGTAATTTCCTAGTATCATGGATAATAAATAAGTAACAATCAGTGGATTTATCTACTTTTGATCCTAAGTACATTATAGTAGCTTCATGTTGTACTTAGGTGTTGTGGATGAGACAAACCTTAAGAGACTATAAGGTAGAGTTTGATGGTACTAGTCCTATTCTTTATGATAATATTAATACCATAATTATTTAAAAGAATATTTTCATGCATTCAAGGACCAATAACATTCATATCAAGTATCATTTATTAAGATAACAGGCTACTGAATAAAATATTAAGCTTGACTTTGTGTCTACCAAGGATCAAATTACATATATCTTAACTAACCCTCTTCTAAAGGCTACTTTTGAAAATTTGAGATATGAATTGGGTGTGATTCATATTTTTATCAGTCACTAATTAAGTTAGAGTTATTAAGGGGAGATAATAAGGAGGTGTTTCAGCCTAAAGTGTAGGAAAGAAGTGCACAAGTTATGAGTTCAAAGGGGGAGTCACATTAGTTTGTCAAAAAGAAAATGTTTGAGGTATGAAATAAGATAGGGGGAGATTTTTGATATGATATTTTATTGATTTTTTGTATAGGTAGTGTTTTTTCATTAATTTCAAAGGGGGAGATTGATCTGTATGGGGAAGATGTATCCCAATAAGAGAAGCTTCTTTGAATGATTGCCATCAATGAGTGGTTTTCATCAATGAAAAAGGGGGAGATTATTGAGAATGTGTTATAAATTATGCATGAAATTTTCATTGATGTAATTAAAGTGTCATTTATTTAATTTTGACTTGTCTTTGTTGTTCTTAAGGCTGAGTTCATGAGACATGTACTTAAGAGACTTAATGAGAAGGCATAAACCTAGTAGCATGATGAGGTGAGTAGTCTAAGGCTTAAGATAAGAATATTGATAGCGTATGAGCATGGTATGAAGTTATATGGCATGAGTATGAGGTTTTTATAATAGTACAAGAGGTTTCAAGATGTGTTCAAGGTCTAAGTATGGATTATAGGTTTATGCCTAATAAAAAAAGAGACATAGTGTGGCTTAATGAGGTGTAAAGTTTGGTTCCAAAGATGATAGATATCATAATATAATTATTAGAGGTGTGATATTTTGTTTCAATTTTTTTGACCAAGTTTGAGGTCAAATACTAGAGGAAAAAGCATGAAATTGATGTTGATCTTTTTTATGTGCAAAGAATGAGGTGTTGTAGACCTAAGAAGGATTTTATTATGCTCATTGGCATGTGAAACCTTTGAATGAGTATCCAAGTATTTATGGTAGTTATTAAAGGGTCCTATATTAAATTTCTTGGAATTGGTTTTGGAGTTAAGGGGCAGTCCCTTATGAGTGATTGCTAAGAATGGAAAGTAATCTAAACCCTCATAAATACCTGATATGAAAGATCTTGTTGGAAATGAATCAGAATGGATTGGATGACATATTTTTATTATTGGATCATGTGGAGGACTCTCCCAGGTTTCTCTAGTTGGCATTGGTTTATCAAAAGAGTGAATGGAAGCTATATAAAACCCCTTATTTCTTGTATTTTTGATGTAATAGGTAGGGTTGACCAGGTCAAAAGATGAAAATAATTTGAGGATGATGTGTGATACTTATATTTTATGATATTTTAAGTTTATTATCAAGTTTTATACTGTAAATATGCTAAACTAGTCATGGAAGTTGACCTATCACTAAATAGGCCTAATCAGGAAGATAGTGAGAAACATAAGTAGAAGAGAGAATGAGATTAGGCATGGGTTGTAGTAGATTAGGGATGGATAAAAATGCATGGGTTTATTTTTCATGACTTATATCACCTTTACCCCTTTAATATAATTTTTGGTGATGTTCATAGACAATCAAAACTTGTTCTCAAAGTGACCTATCTAACATAGTGACGTCTGTGTAGGGTGATGACATGACATTGGTTTGTAAGAACAATATTGATATTTAACAATGTAATGTGTGTGTGTGTGTGTGTGTGTGTGTGTGTGTGTGTGTGTGTGTGTGTGTGTGTGTGTGTGTGTGTGTGTGTGTGTGTGTGTGTGTGTGTTTTAAATATGATTAAGTATCATATAAACCCATTTTAATATTCATAAAATTTTCACATAGGTGTTCTAAGTCTTAGTTTTCATGATTGTGTTTTTGGATCTATGAGTAGTTTTTTGTGTATGAGTGAGAATGATGTTATTGAGTCTTTTCGTATAGATTTTAAGAATAAAATTCATATAAAGTTTTTATATAGGTCTAATATTTTATTTTTATTGTATTTTTATGCATTATAAATGCCTACGAAGGTGTGAAAAGTCAAAGATTCTTGACTAGGTTTTTGAAGCATGTGTGCAATTCTAAGTAAGCATATGAAAATGGTTGGTTTCAAGTATTATTCCATATTTTATGAAATAAAATGAACATTATTATTACCATGAGGTAATTTAGGTTATAAAAATTTGATTTTTTGTTTGGTTTTGTAGTAAAGTTGAGTGTATGCTTTAGATTTACAAGATAGACTTTTTGGCAGTGAGAAGGCTTTATTGTGAGTAGACCTAATTGTGTGGTTCAATGAGTGAAATGAGATAAATGATACTGGGTAAATAATTTGATATTATCATAGGTCTAATTTAATATTTTATGAATTTTTAATCCATTCATGGAGGCTCAAGGTATTCCAAGGTAGCCAATGTGAAACGTGTGCTTTGAGAAAGCCTAATTACATTAGGTCTCTATTAGGCCTAATGGTGGTTTTGGTGGCCCTTAAGGATAATTACCAACCTATGTATTGGTTATTTAAATTATGAAACATGTTTTTTATTTATTAAAAATATTATCCTAGTATGTATATTTTTTTGTCTGACTAATATGGGTGAGATCAAGATTCAATTATAAAGAGAAGGTCTAATAGGCCTAATTAAATAGTTAAAATATTGAGGATATGAGCGAATGATATAGATATTTTTTTAAAATGTAGAGGGATTTGATACCATAATATATGTGTTATTAATTTTTTATGAATATATAACTATGTTTCTATAGGGGATTATCAAGGTCATATTACCTAATTTTGCCAAGGAAAGGGCTAGTTGAGCGAGAAGGCCTAATAAGTTGTTTGAGAGAGATAAAAGAGTGAGAAGAGAAAAATAAGGTGGTCATCTTTAGTTGAGTGATAAACATGTTTAAAAATGTGATCATAGGTTCAAGGTAGTTATGTTTGTGTTGAGTCACCTAGGATCTTTGGGCCTCCTTACAATTTGATGCTTGTTAAAGGACTAGTTGAGTTGGTGTTTGACTAGCAAGGGGTTGGTGATCCTTATGGGGTTGGTGTCTTAGTAAAGTTTGATTAATTGATTATAGGACTATTGTCAAAATCTATGTGTCAATGGTTTTATTTATCATGAGGTTTTCCCACACATATATTGTGTTCATGTGTTATATTTCTACTTAATGCTCATATGAATGGTTGATTATCCATTGCTACAACTCTAGATTTATTTAAATGATTAATAAATGGTATATAAAATTGAAAAATAAGTTTGTACATTGATTAACCCCCCTCTAAGTGGTTTTGTTTATAATTAGGGACACCATAATTATTGGGTTTAGAATATTTTTATACATCTCCATTGCCAATGGTCTATATGGCCTATACTCTATGTTAACCCAAGTGTACATCTTCTAGAATCTAGCATTGAAAGTTTGAATTGCCTCATTATGCTCCCTTTTCATACTAATAAAAGGTTGATACACAAATCTAAGACTGGTAACCTATCTAAATTTGGAAATAAATGTGATTTGACATGCATTCCAAGAAGTTATTGAGTTCTCTTAAAGGTTGAGACACCAATCATAGGCAACCTCCTACAAGGTAAATGGGAAAAGTATCCATGTAACATCCTTATTAGTGATATTTATTAATATTAATATAGCTTTAAAATACTTAATGTTAGAGTTCACTAAGATCTTTGAATAGTGAGCATGTAGTAATGTTGAATTTCTATAGAGGCAGAATGAGATCTCTAAAAACAAGAAAATTCCACAAAGGAAATGTTTGCATTAACCAATTTAGAAGAAGAAGAAAATACATATAGGGTGAAATTAGGTCACCAAAAAGGTAAAACCCTAATTCACAATTAGAACCCATTTAAAGTTAAATGACCCATAATAATTTAATTAAGTAACCTAAGTAATCTAAAAAGACATGTAGGTAAACCCACTAGGTGGGAAAATGCTTACACTAACACCCCCCTGAAGTGTAACTTAGGTGGATAGAAGAATTGGGTCCTAGCAATGAGTCTTGATGAGGTACCCAAGCACAATGTAAATCCCATAAATTAGGGTAAAGTAGAAAACCCATAGGTATAAAACTCATCCCCAAAAGAGAGTAAACAAGAGAAGATAGCTAAAAATCCCCACTAAGGTATACAATTGACTGTAGCTACCCAGTGTCCCCCAGAGGAATGTTTGGGAATGACTACAAATCAGAAGTAGATTCAGTAAAGAGTGGTTCACCTTGAAATATTAATTTTGTCCACCAAGTGCCTAATGGATATTTAACCAAGGTGTAATTCCTATAGAAGGAATGATTCTCATACTGCAAGGTAGATTGGCTAACTGCTCTACTCCAAGATGGTGCACTAGAAGTAGAGGTGAAGAAGGTCTATGAAATTCTTTGTAATTGTGGAATAGACTACTTGATGTCTGATGTATCCTAGATTACTATTTCCATATAATTTTAGAAGTAGACCAAATGTAAGTGGATCATGAACTAACTCTTGAATATATATAAGGTAACAAGGAGATGGTGTAGGTATGTCCACTTCATTATTGTAGTCATTTGTAGAAGAAGAGTTATCAATATAAAAAAAATGCTCAAGCTTAGAAGTGTCAATAGGTATAGGTGAGTTTGAGGAGAAATCTAAAGAATCTGAAGGAGATTCAAAAGTAAAGTGTGAGAAGCCATATATTTGAGTCTGATGATTGAACATTCCCACTACCAAAAAAGTATCCTTATGCAACTCTATAATGTACATTGAATCTAAAGTGAATTCAACTTGCATGCTCAGACCAAGATGAGTGATCTAGTAGACTAACAAGAGATTAGTTGAGAGTGAGAGCACACTTAGAACATTATTGAATGTTCCACCACTCACTTCAATACTCCCTCTCTTGAGAACCTTTTTATAAGTGTTATCACCTAGTTGTATAGAGGATGTCACATGGTTCTAAGGAACTAAACTAAATCTGTGAAGAGGCCATGTGATGTGAAGCACCAAATTTAATGACTCATGTAGGAGGAGTTGGAGGAAAAAATATAACTAAGGCTTTGCCTTTTTGTTTCCCCTTGTTATTATCTTTTGAATTTTCTTTTCTAGATTCATTTTCCTTAGTGGATTCATGGGTTGATGAAGATGATTTGATAGAATCTAGAACAACTATATTATTCTAAATAAGAAGGATATTAAGGTGGTCAATTTTTTTCTTCAAGCATTTACTCTCATCATGCTTACCTAAGCAACGCCCACATTTGGTCCAATATTTCTTAAGATTATGACTGGAAGAAGAGGTCACATTATTTGATTTAGAGGTGGAAAGATTTTCATGCTTCTCATCATTTTTATTACTCTACTTTCTCTCTCTACTATTATAAGCTTTGTCTTTCTCAGCAAGTAGTGCATGAGATTTAGATGAATTCACTATTCCCTACTGTATCAACTTATCTTGCTCCTGAATTAGGTTGGCAATAAAGGTATCTAAAGAATGCATCTTCCATGTAGTGTCAAGAGCACTCTAAGTGGCATGGAAAAAGGACACAAATATAAAATATTTAGGACCTAGTTTAGAAAGTATTGATAGAACAAGTTGTTCATCTTTATTATCAATTCTACATGCTTTCAACTATAATATCAAAAGTTTGAATCTGGTGAATAAGTCTTGAAGAGTGTCAAAGTCAATTGGGCTCAATCTAATAAGTTTATTTTCTAGCTCATGTCCTCTCATCACATGTTGCACCCCAAATATTTTGGTGAGTTGGGCCCACACATTAGTAGGCATTTTGGCAAATTTGATGTAAAAGATTAGATCTAGGGAGAAGGAAAGATAGTAGTCCATGGACTTTGTCACAATAGTTAAATCATTTGATTTTTGCTTTAGTATTAGTAGGTTCAATCTTAGTGCCCATTATAATTTGATGGTAACCCTTGGATTGCAAGATGATTTCCATTCTAGGTTTCCATTCATGATAATTAAATGGTGTAAGTGGACTAATAGAGAGTGAATCCATAGTGCAAGAGTAAATATTGTTGTAGTAAGTAAAGAAGAATGCATAAAAAGAAAGAATGCACATCACAACACAATACTCCCTTAGAACTATCAACAATGACCCCTTTAAATGTTTCAAATACAAAAACACTTTTATATACATTAGATTCAAATAAAAATTCATTTTGAGTAGTAGGTGAATAAGTAAAAGGAAATCAAGGGATGTCAAATTCAACCAATAATGCAAGAGAGACTACAATAAGGATGAAGTGAGATTTAAGCCATTACACCATAAAAAATAATGTTATAAAAAATCAAAAATAATACCACTAATGCATAGAGCTTAAAAAATTATGCACTTTAAAAAAAATAACACCCAAAATGGAGCTACGGATTTAAAGTTATAATACTTATAAGTTCTTACTCCCACATATTCCTAGACCTTTTCCAAAAATGGCAAAAACTTAAATCTATTTCTTCATTACCTTTCACCTAAAAATTGATGCCCTCCTAAATGTCACATGGGTTTCTTGAGATTTCTTACTTAGGGTTTCAACACTACTTTACATACCTAGGGTTTTAGCACTGCTTTACTTACTCAAGGTTTTGGAACTACTTTACTTATCTAGGGTTTTAGCATTGCTTTACTTCCTCAAGGTTTTGACACTGCTTTACTTAATAATTAATTTTCCTTCACAAACTTGAGTTAGTCTATAAAAATTTAAATAGGCTTTTTAGACCTATTTTATTGAACAAGTAATCTCCCTTCATAAACTTTAGTTTGTCTACAACAATGTAAATTAGGTTCTCGAACTTGCTTTACTGGACAAGTAATTACCCTTCATAAACCCAAGTTGGTTTACAAAAATGTAAACTAAGTTTTTGAACTTGATTTACTATAAAATTAATTTCCCTTCAAAAATTGGAGTTAGTCTATAGCAGTGTAAACTAGGTTTTCAAACCTACTTTACTTGATAAGTAATTGCCCTTCACAAACCTGATTTGATTTACAACAATGTAAACTAGGTTTCCAGACCTACTTTACTAGACAAATAATTATCCTTCATAAATCTAAGTTGGTCTATAATAGTGTAAATTAGGTTTTTAGACCTGCATTTCTAGATAAAATGAATTTCTAGTAGTCAGGGGTCAAAAGTCTGATGACTTCTCCAAGTAAGTTGTTAGGTTTTGGAAGTCTAATTACTTCTCAGTTGCCAGGGTTGTGAAATCTAATTACTTCTAAGTTGTCAAGGTTTTGAAGTCTAATTACTTCTAAGTTGTTGGGGTTGAGAATTTCAATTTCTTAGGTCATCATATTTGTGAGTTTTGCAGGCTCTTCTACTCATCTGTATAAATGTCTAACCAACAAGAAGAGAACTTGATTTCTAGAAAATTCATGAACTTTCTCAAAAATATAAGAGAGACCCAGTTTAGATCTCAAAAAACCCACAAAAAATATGTATGCAAATTTTTCATCAATGGCATTTTGAAATGAGTTTTAAAGCAAAAAAAATCACACATTTAGGGTAAAAAAAATGGCCATAAATCTTTAAACTTTCTCAAAAATATAAGAGAGACCCATTTGAGACCTCAAAAAACTTAGAAGGAATATGCAACTAGATTTTGATCTGAGGTCATTTACCATGAGTTTTGAGGTAGAGAATAATCATACCTCTAGGGTCAAAAACAAGGTTATAAAGAAGAAAAACTAGCAATGGTAAATGTAGGAGGATCATTCCAAAGGAAATAAATGCATGAAGTTATTAGGAAAGATTAGATACCTAGTTAGAGTTCATCAAGATCTCTGAATAATGAGCATGCAGTAATGTCAAATTCTTATAGAGATTGAATGAGAGCTCCAAAAATAAGAAAATTCTACAAAGGAAATGTTTGCATTAACCAACTTATAAGAAGAATAAATTACATATATGGTGAAAATAGGTCACCAAAAAGCTAAAACCTTAATTCATAATTATAACCCACTTAAATGTAAATGACCCCTAATGACTTAATTAACTAACCTAAGTAAGTTGAAAAGACATGTAGGTAAAACCACTAGGTGGGAAAATGCCTACACTAACACTTAATGTGTTCCTCAATAATTATTATTCCTGAGGGGAGAAATAAGTACATATTTCTTTGCATTTTTGTGTAAATTATACATGTCTCCTAGGATGGCAATGACAGATTCAACCAACCAAGGATTTTGTTGGGCTATAAGATGATTAATTAGATGGATATTTTTTACTAGAGATGGTGTTTTATCCCTTGGTATATTAAGAACAACAAGGGTAGATATATGCCTTCAATGTGTTGATAAGGATGAAATCAATAGATTGGTATGAACCATAGACCTAGTAATTCTCTTGGGTTTCTCTAGTGCAACCCAACATAAGGGGTAACTTCTCACTAGGGGAGGCACATAAGAGGCCCTCCTATCACCAACTTTTTATTTCTATTGATATGTGTCTTATGTACCAACCAAAGTTTAAATAAGGTAACCTTTAATGTTTTAGGATCTTAATGGAGGTAAAATCCACTCCAAAGCATGAGTTTTAGGTATGGGCTAATCAAAATTTTGCTGGAATAACAATTAGATAATGTAAGCTATTAACTGAGTTTGATTTTAGTATAATGAATCCTAGTATATAAATCAAATGTAAATGATTAGGATGGATGGGTGATACATAATCTAGAGTGGGTTGATATTAATAAAAATAAATAAAAAGGAGGGAAGGGTAGAGTGAAAAATAAGTTTTTATTATCTCAAAGGATTGGTTCCTAAGTTGGTTTCTTAGTTAAAAAATACTCTCAAAACCAATTTTTACTACTTGCATCTATTTCACACTCACAGGTAAACACAGTTATGAAGTTTGGAGAGGAATGGTATAGGAAATTTGATGGTCCCATTTGAAGTTTCTTTTCATTAGAGTTTCTTTTTCAAACCCTTAATTATAAGCTTGCACCTTGGACCAGGAAGGCATCTAAGGTAGTTGCGGCACACACTTAGAAAAATATACCAAAAGAAATCACTCATACACACTAAGAGCATTAACACATTTTAAACTAATTGCTTAATAAGATATACTAACTTTTAATATTTTTTTCACATATATAACTAGCATATATTGATCAAAATAACCACTATTTATTTATAGCTTTTTTACACTTCAAATTAATGTATTATAAAAACCAAAAAATCAAAACCTCAATATCACATGAATGGAAGGAGAGAACACCAATGCAATTTCATGATGACCAAAATTGACTTCTTTTTATGTTGATAAAATATTCCAACCCTTTGGAATGTGAAATTACATAGATATATGGACTTGGGGAGGGGATTCCTCATCTCCAAAGTGTATGTAAACTCATAGTTACATGTCTCATTGAGAACCACAATTCTAATTTTAGTCAAAAAATTGCATTTTTTGCATGCTCATAATTAATTACATTTATGTAAAAATTAGTTTGTCTATGTAAGGTAATGTAACATGTGCATGCTTATGAATACTTCATTAAATTTAAATGTATGATCTAAGTGTAATAAAATTGTGGGTAAATTGTGCATGTACACATACAAAATTGGAATTCAACTCAAGGTTGGTTGGGTGCTTGCATGACAGATGAGGCTGTTGGATGTACTAAAGTGGATGTTTATATTAAACTGGGATTTATTGTGCCAACATTATTTTTTAATTATAAATATTGATGGTTCTTATGCCTGATGTCATATTGATATATAATTATATCCATATTAATGAGTGAAGGCATATGCACCATTTTCAACTTCTTTATGAGCCTTGCATTTTCAACCTTTTATGTCTTGAATTTATTTCTAAATATCTCAAATTCAGTGACTTTATTCCTATCAAAATTGATCTCTAAATATATTTACTCTATGTTCTTCCCTTGTATATCTTTATTGAAGTTATCTAAAGCTTGATGTAAGAGTTGTTCAAAATTGGCCCAGCTAATAAGTCTTCCTATGGAATCTTTGGCTTGAGAAAGCTTTAGTTAGTCTAAAATGTGCCAAATGAGAGTCTCATGTTATAAATATTTAGGTATTATTACTTCAGCCACATCGAACCAATCCATTGCCTCTTGTCTTCTAATGACCACCAAGTTGAGGGCATTGGTATCCTCTAATGGTGACATCAAGGTTAAAATGTGTATATGCCTTGTTGGTTGTAAAAAGAATAAGGAATTTGATTTTATTCTCATATATATTTAAAGAATTAAACAATTTGGTGGTCTCTACTATGTGGGGAACAAATTATTCTTTTATTTCACTAATAGCCTCAATAATATTGTATAATCTATATGTTGCACTCTAAACATCCATCTCAATTTTGGTTAGAACCTTAATAATTTGTTGATGTTATTTAAATTGTTTCACTTCTTGCTCTAGCTCTCTTTATGCCATATCTTTCCCTTCCTATATCTTCAATAGAGCATCTTTATATGTTTCAAAATAGGATTTAAAATATTCTATATATGGGGATTTCCCTAGTTTTCTATCTTTCCTCTTTGATAAAGTTAACATTTCTTCCCTTTCCTCTACAATGATTGCTCTCTTAGTTTCATCTTTTAGCTTCTTTTTCTTGATCCTCTATACACTATCTGTAGATTTCTCAAAAACTATAATCATAGTGGGCAATTCAGATCACAAGATTAATATTTTTGTAAGCCTCCAATCACATGTCCATTTCCCACTGTGGGAGGACTAGATGGGGTGGGTCCATGGGTTGAGTGTCTAAAGTTATATTCTCATCCAATATCTCACTTGATGTTTGTTTTAGATTTTAATCTAAGAGGGTATTAGAGAGTGAAGGTCATATGATTTTGGACTAGTCCAATACATCATATTATGGTAGTGGATGGGCTATGTTTATTGACCTTTTTCTTTTCTTAGCTTTCTTAGTGGTTATTATAGAGTAATTTCTTGCTCTATGCCTTATTCAATTGATTTTTGATTCGAGCATTGAAATTTTGGTTCCTACGCATCAAGGACAAAGCTGCAGAGTTTTGATGTAATGGACAGGTTCATTTTTGCCTAAGTATCGAAGTGCAGCGAAAGCTGCCAAGTGTCATCCTCAAAACATGGCTCTTTTTCCCCTTTTGTTCTTTTCATTTCAATTTTGGCATAAGTATTGGATTCAATCAGAAGTGGCCATGTGTCAGCCTTTGGGAGACAAAGATGGACAGCTGGTGACTTTTGAGGACCTCATTGTAGCTTTCTAGAGAACCATAGAATGCACCACATGTCATCATCCATGTATCATAAGAGGCACCCGTGTTTCCTATTTTGACAAAGACTTATAACGAGATAAGCAAAAAATAGAGTGGAAGGTGCCAGGTGGCAGTAGTAGAGGCCCTGAAATACCTTTTTGAAGAAGCAGCAGAAGCCACCACATGTCGACTATCAAGAGCCTTTATTTCAATGCCTGGGTCCAATGCTTTAAATTCAACACATAAAGGCATCATTCATTTTTCTAAGTATCAAAGTGCAACAGAGGCTTCCAAGTGTCCCTTCTGGGTCCCTCTCTACTCCATCCCCAAAGAAAGTGGAAGGCACCACATACCCTCGACAGGAGAAGTGGAAGATGCCACGTATCTTTCCAAGAGCAGTAGAGGTCACCACGTATCAACTTCTGAGAGACCACCTTCAAGCCTAATCACCGAATGAAGATTTTGGTGGGTCCCAGATGATATTTCAAAGTACTGATGAAGCACTGAGTGTCAACAAGTGAATACTACCACGTGCACCCATCCTTTCTTAAGGGTTGTCAAGGCAAAGAATGAACTAAGTTTTGTTTCAATAAAGCTAAAAAGTATCAAGGAAGTAGGCTACGACAGGTATCGAAGGTAAGGCATTCCTCAACAAAATATAAAGAAAGTAGAAGTGTCCAAGTGTCATCTTCCAGTGCCTTCTAGATCAAGAGGAGAGAAATTTCATAAATTGACTAAGTGTCCTCATGTCCGTCTATCTGCTACAACAGAGATGGGGGAAAATAGGTGAAATTTATTCTTGGTAGATAGAATAGTGCACCAGATAGATTTTTGGGGCTCTCAAGCATTGAAAGCACCATCTATTTTTCCCCTAGCAACAGAGGCAGAAGAGACAGTTGAGCGGCCAAAACAGGGATGGAACAAAGAATTTTAGGCACAAAGAGAGGTATTAGACACAGATCGCCATGCCACAGTCAGGGCAGTTCTTGATAAGACCAGAATGCATCCAAGGCATTGAATGTGCCATCTTTTTTGTCCCTTATGAGTGAATGATGGAGTGGAATTGCATGAGAAAGGAAGTGATCGAAGGAGACACCTAAGGACATATAAGCAATATTGTAAAATCTAAAGAAAAAGGGGGGGGCAATTCTATAGTTTTAGACTTTTTAGAGTTTTGACCAATAATATCATTTTATTTTGTTCCATTTTCCTGAGTTGAAAGGTTTATATGAGTGTGTATGTTTTTGCATCTTTTGTATGACTAGAAGATTCAATAAGAAAATTGAATACTATGCCCTTGTTGATGTTATCTGTGTCAATTACAAAGTAGTTTATGCTGTAGATTTTCTAGTGTTGTGATTGGAAATGTTATTTGCTTTTGTCTCATTTTCTAGAGTTTGAAGTTCTACATAACTGTGCGTGACTTCTGCACCTCTTATGTGATTAGAGGATTCTATTAAGAAGATAGAACACTATGCCTTTGTTGACAATTCTTGTATCTCAACAAAAGACTCCCCTGTTGTGAGCCTCTATTCTTGTTATTCTAATCTTTTACATTGATCATGCACTTGTCTACTCTTAAATGTAATAAAATCCTATAATAGTCACTCTATGCTCAGGTTAGGATTAGGATTACACTCAGGTGCATTGCCACAGTTAGGTTTTAATTCCTACATTTTGTGTTTCTATTTAGTCTCCTATTCCTTTTCCCCAATACCTATAAAATAGAAGAGACCATCTTCTTTAAAACTTGGAGGTTGTTTCAAGCCACATTGTCTCATATCTTGAAACTTCCCATTGTTGATTGGTTAATATCTATCACAATTTTATGCCATCAACAGTTTCTAGCACGCTCGGTGGGACCAATCTTTCAAGGAGTTGAAGAACTCTGGTGTATTCTTTAGCCAATCAGCCTTTGGAGGTTTTATCGACACCAACAACTCTGATTCTTTAGCCAATCAAGCGGTATCATCAAGAAATCACCTTTTGGTATGTATAACTCTGTTACTCATAGCTATGAGTCTTCCTATCCTTCAAATATGTTTAATCAAGGACAAACTTCTCCTAGAATTATGTCAAGTAATGAGGATGCAGATGGTTATGAGCTATACCAGTTTTATGCCCAACCTAATCTCATTTTCACCTTCAAGAAAGCATTACTAGGATTTAAAAAATATGTGTTAGAGCTTGACAGTAGAAGGGCATATGGCCAAGATATTCCTTGTCATGTCATCTATCAAGTGAGGGAAGCAATATACTTGATTAAAAGTGAGTGGGACCCCATTGAAAGGGAAAATTGGCAAGAGATTACGTATGAGATGTTAGAAGTGTGTGGATTGATTGTGTTCCTAGAAGAGAGGCTAGGCATTCATGAGAACTAGCCTTACCAAGTCTACCAAACTTCATATTCACCACCACAAATCCCATATCAGACATACGCCACCCCTATTCATGAGCAGGGTCAAACCCGTCAAGATCACTTACCCAATAATGCAGAACCTATGATAGTAGCAAGGGAAGAGGACCCCAAACTCTCACTTTCCCCTCAAGTCTCTTCTGCCCCTACTCAAGAAGCTTCTTGTTTTCCATCACAGCCTTCTTCTTCATCCCCTTTTGAAGAAGAATATATTTTGAAAGAAGTAATTGAGTATGCAGAAGAGTACTCTCAATTCATGGCTAGTCAAAAGGATTCCATAAGTACAGATGAGCAAGAAATCACCATAGATACCCCCTTTGATGAGAAAGAGGATAAGCTGCAAGCTTTTTCCTTAACTTCAGATGAGGAGATCATTTTTGACTTCTTTCTCACTTTGCAAGAGGATGTGGAGGAATATGGATACTCCCTTGACCAAGTCATTGAGACAGATGACACTATCATTCAGGAAGGCTATGGATTGGCCAGATATGGAGAAGATGACTGTGAGGCCCAAATGAGTATGCTAAGGAAGGCCATATTTTAGATTCAACCTTGCAAGAGGATGAAATCATCAAGGAGCATACTAATGAAATAAAGCTAGAATTTGAAGGAAAAGAGCCAAAAGAGAATGGGTATCAAAAGAGACAGAGTAAAGAACCAATAGCCAATGATTTCTTGATGACACCCGACAATATGAAGAACCAGTATTCAATAGGCATTCAAAGACAAGAAGAGTTCATAAATGTCAAATACACATTTTTCTCAGACTCATTCAAGTGCAAATAGACATGTTTGGATGGTGTAGAGAACATTCCATCAACGACATATCCATTGCAATCACCGGTATGGCAACACAAGTTGGCTTGTCATAAAGAGGACGTGGGAAAGTTCATTTTTGATCCTGGAGGGAAATAAAGATTTGTGATTAATGTAGTTAGGTAGTTTCCATTCCCGCATCACTTTGTTTTGTTTTTTTCTTTCTCGATTTCTTTTAAAATAAGCATTTTAAACACAGAGTCAGCGTCTTAGGAATTCTTTAATTCTTTAAATTTTGCCACAATAAATGCTTCCCCAAATCTTTCAAGATTTCCAAGGTACCTTGCACTGCATAACATGTCCACCTTGTTGTTTCCCTAAGATTGAGTAGGATTTGCTAATGGTTGCCCAAAATTAATGCCATTTGGGACTTGATAGGCCCATAAATACCCCCTTAGTAAATTTTAAAGTTTACACTCTGAAGCACTCCTACGAAAATATCTTGCTCATTGCGATTGTTAGCACCTAGTGAATTGTTTTAGCAAGCATATTTTTATCTTGAGCAAAGTTCATAGCAGAGTATCATATAAGAAACATAGAGATGGCAAGAGCATCATCTTCTTAGCAAAGAACAGGAGCACTTGGGTATCTCAACAGGTTGCTGACAAGTAGATCTTATGCTGCAACTCCCATGCAACCACCTAAAAGCTACCTGAGAACAAAAGCTCTGGGAGTCAGTCAGACTAGTGACCCATCTAAAGTAAGGGACTATGAAGATGGAATCATGGACCCGATTCTTCAAAGATCTAGTGGAAAGAACCTCAGAGAAGGAGTGCACCAATGGTGTCTGCAAAGAGCCCAGGCAAGGCAATATGAAATTTTTGAGATGAGGATCTGGACCTCACAACTAGCTCAATTTGTTGTTCCAACTTTGCACCCATGCCCAAATATAATTGAGTTATGCATAGCCTTACTCAACCCACAATATTGCTCCATCCAAAAAGGCCCCTTCATGCTGTAGGTCACCCCTCAAGCTATCAGGGACATGCTTGCCCTATGATATGATGATACCACCACCTTCCCCACTATTGATAAGATGTAGAGGACATGGGCAAATGACAATAATCAGACTAGGTTCTTAAGGTCTGAGTTGTAAATAGTTGATGGCGACACAATGATACCCACACTCCTAGCATTAAGAACTCAGTTCACACCCACCAGCCAAGACGTACTATCGATGATGGCTCTCATCTTCAGCATGAAGGATGACATAGCTATATACACTGAGCAAATGGCCATCCTCTTCAGGTTAAAAATAGTTGATAAGACACAAGACTATCTTGACTTCTCTAAGCACCTCACCTTCTCGATGGTCGAGTAGCTGACCCAATTCAAGTAAAAGGGGATATTTAGGTATTCCTCCTTTTTGTTCCATTTTATTTTGCACTAAAACCCTGACCTCTTCTCCCAATTTATGAGCCTCAACCTATATGACCCAGCCTTCAATCCCTAAATAACTATACCTATGTCTGCATGGACACATGTTTTATAAAAAACCAGTGACACATATGATTTCTAGGAGCTATTCATCACCCCTATCCTCCACTACCTTAGCCCCGAACCTGTTATAAACAGGTTATTCCCAAGTGTCACAAACCTCCTGATTAGTTGTCCCATCCCATGTGATTACTATTTTGGGGCCCATCACAAGACCTTAAGGGTCTATGGATTTTGTGGGGAGCTAGTATTGATACCCAAGGTTTTAACTCTTTAGTTAGCATTCTTGGAAATCACCAGGCAAGTCTCAGTGGTTGACAATGAATATGGCTCAGGGAAGAAGAAGAAGAGGAGATCGTATAATCTCCTGTGGATGGTAGGCAATGTAAGCTTGGAAGCCAAAGAAGCTAAGACCATGTTATTGAGGAAGCTAGCTTTCCTCGGCTTCCTATTGATAGAAGACAATTGGGTTTATGACCCAACAGACTACATAGCCTCCTTAGTGAGGACAAATAGAATTGGAGCCAGGATTGTGCATGAAAGTTGCCCCTTCTAGGAAACCAAGAAAAATCCTACAAAAGACACCCCTGGTCTCTATGTCGAGTTGATGGACCTACCTCCCCCACTGAATAGACCATGGGAGACCTTCTATGATAAAGAGAGGGATTATGATCCCAAGGTCAGAATAACCTCTGGTTTGAGAAGGACACTGAGGACCCAAGGATGAAATGTAGAGAAAATTAAGGCCTATTGGAAATATAGGCAAGAGATCTCCTAAACCACCCATGCCTTTAGAGGTGTGGACTCAGATGAAAGGTGGGAAGAACTTTGGGATGAATAGCATCCATCCCCTATTTATATCCCAGACACAAGCCAAGCATCAGCATTTGGGGTGGAGCAAGTAGCTGGAGCAGGACCAAGCCAACAGCCACAGACTTCAGAGCAAACTAAAACTATTGTAGAATAGCAAAAAAGTGTGGCATCCCCATCACCACAAGCTTCCTCATCATCAGGAGTAATTGAAGTCCTTAGTTCCCCACATGTGCCACTGGCAACAACAGAGGCAGAAGGGAGATAAACACTAGAGGTGGAGACACCCAAAAAAAAGAGGAGGGTGCAATTCTAATTAGACCCAAAAGAGGAAGAGGAGCCTTCACATTGCCCCATGCAAAGCACTGCAACCTCCCTGTAGGTAAGTATTCCTCCCCCTCCTCCCTCTCGACCTATTCCTCTCCCTGCTAGCATAATGCCTCCACCTAGCCAAGCGATGCCTCCTACCACTGCTGCCATTCCCATTTCACAAGCCACCCCCTCATCAGTGCCTTAGGCCCTCAAATTACCTCATTTTTCCCCTTCCATTCCTAGAAAGATGCCCCTACAACTCACCCCTACACAACTAATGGCTCTCTAATACAGCCTACCACAAGGATTTCCTTTCGCAAGGAGATATATTGCATCCCCTTCCACCTTTCAAATGCAGGCTGATGCTGCTAGGAAGGCAAGAGAAGCCTAATTGGAGAAGAAGAGGAGTAAAGAGAATAAATCACTGATAGTTCCACATTTGAGGTCACAATTTGACCCCATCTAATAGAAGCTGACGGTGACCCATTTGTCACCCAACATTGCTAGGCTAAGCGAGCAAATGTAGCCAGTGGATTACACCATGAACGTAGTGGCCATTAACATGTCCCTATTCATGCCTCAAGATAGAGTTGAGCTATTGACCAAATCCACTTCTATGGTCATAGAAGATTACTTGAAGAAATCAAGGAGACTACAGAAGATGGAGGCCGATTTAGCCTAGGAAAAGGCAAACTATAATAGTTTGGCCAAATAAATAAACATGAAAGATAGTGAAATAGCTAGTGTATAGAAACAGTTGCAAGATATGGTTTCCCTCTAGACTCAATGGGTAATTCAAGCCCAAAATGATTCATTGAAGATGGAGCTTGCACTTGCAAAAGATGTAGCTACAACTCTAAGATGGGAAAATGTAGCATTGTAGGGAAGAGTTGAAGGACTCCAACTATAGGTTACCCAATCATAGCAAAGGTTACTAGAAGAATAGAATAAGGCTATAGCTTTTTAAGCCTAGATCCAAGCAGAGCAATAGAGAGCGGTGCAATTGGTGATTAAGCTGGCCAATAGGCCAAGAGGTGTTAGAGTCACATAATTGGTGAAGGAACTCTACGAGTCAGCGTGGGCAAGGATCTCTTATGATATTATCTAGCTCAAGCCACTTTTAACCTTCCTACACAATGCACAACAACTGTGAGAAAGGGTAGAAAATCTAGTATAGAGCACTTTGGCCATGATCTCCCAGAGAGTCATAAACTCTCATTCTTTACTAGAAAAGCTCTACAACTCAAGGGATGCGACATTGGTAGCCATAGTGATCCCTGACAGAATGGCTACCACAAAATAGATCAATGAAGAGCTTAGTTGCAATGTCGTAGCCAACAGTTATAGAAGCTATCTTGATGTCGTGAAAGAAGGCATTAGTGAAATGAGACACCACATTGAAGATTTGGTGTAACTAGGCTTGCCTTCCCTATTTCTAGATGCAGAGATGGTCATGATGGCTGACCAAATTCAACCATTACTATTGGCTAGACAAAGGGATCAAATAGTTTTCTAGAGATTACAGGATGATTCCTTAGCCCCAGAGGTCGAAACTATTTTGATTCCTATTTTTTGGCTAGAATCTAAGCTAAAAGCCACTACCCAGGTCATGCAAACCTTTTTACACAAGGATCTCATTAGCTTGGACCTGGCTTTGGATGAGTTGCAGAGAAAGCAAGGATTATCCGACCATGAGTGGTCTATCTTCCAGACAGCTCTTTTGAAGTTATAAATTTGAAATTTTGATCAAGCGAGAGTTGGGTTCTTTTTGAGCAGGCTTAAAAGTCTTGGTGGTCACCAATAACTGTAGAGTAATTTCTTACTTTACTCCATATTCAATTGATTTTTGATTTGAGCATTACAATTTTGGTTCCTACGCATCGAGGATGAAGCTATAGAGTTTTGATGTAGAGGATGGGTTTGTTTTTACCTAAGTATCAAAGTGAGTGGAAGCTACCAAGTGTCATCTTTAGAACATGGTTCCTTTTCCCCTTTTGTTCCTTTCATTTCAATCTTGGCCTAAGTATTGGATTCAAGCAGAAGCAACCATGTGTCAGCCTCTGGGAGATGAAGATGGATAGCTAGTGACTTTTGAGGACCTCATTGTAGCTTTCCAGAGAACCACAGAATGCACCACGTGTCAGCATCCATGTATCATAAGAGGCACTCATGTTTCTTATTTTGACAAAGACTTTTAATGAGCTAAGAAATAGAGAGAGTGAAAGGTGCTAGGTGGCAATAGCGGAGGCCCTAAATTACCTTTTTGAAGAAGCAGCAGAAGCCACCACATGTCGACTACCAAGAGCCTTTGTTTCAATGTGTGGGTCTAATGCTTTCCATTCAATGCATAAAGGCATCATTCATTTTTCTAAGTATCGAAGTGTAGTGGAGGCTTCCAAGTGTCACCTTCCAGGTCCCTCTCTACTCCATCCCCAAAGAAAGTGGAAGGCACCACATACCCCCGACAGGAGAAGCATAAGATGCCACGTATCTTTCCAAGAGTAGCAGAGGTCACCACATATCAACTTTTGAGAGACCACCTTCAAGCCTAATCACTGAATGAAGATTATGGTGAGTCTCGGATGATATTTCAAAGTACTGATGAAGCACTGAGTGTCAACAAGTGAAGACTACCACATGCACCCGTCCTTTCTTAAGGGTTGTCAAGGCAAAGAATGCACTGAGTTTTATTTCAATAAAGCTACAAAGTATCGAGGAAGCAAGCTGTAATAGGTGTCGAAGGCGGGGCATTCCTCAATAAAATATAAAGAAAGTGGAAGTGTCCAAGTGTCATCCTCTGATGCCTTCTAGATCAAGAGGAGAGAAATTTCATAAATTGACTAAGTGTCCTCATGTCCGTCTATCTGCTACAACAGAGATGGGGGGAAAATAGGTCGAAGTTATTCTTGGTAGATAAAATAGTGCATCGGGTAGATTTTTTGGCCTCTCAAGCATTGAAAACACCATCGATTTGTCCCCTAGTAGCAGAGGTAGAAGAGACAATTGAGCAGCCAAAACAAGGATGGAATGAAGAATTTTAGGTGCAAGAGAGGTACTAGACACAAATTGCCATGCCGTAGTTAGGGTAGTTCCTGATAAGACCAAAATGCATCCAAGGCATTGAATGTGCCATCTATTTTGTCCCTTATGAGTGAATGATGGAGTGGAATTGTGTGGGAAAGGAAGTGATCGAAGGAGACACCTAAGGCTATATAAGCAAGATTGTAAAATCTAAAGAAAAAGAGGGGGAATTCTATAGTTTTAGACTTTTCAGAGTTTTGACCAATAATATCATTTGCTTTTGTTCCATTTTCTTGATTTGAAAGGTTTATATGACTGTGTGTATTTTTGCATCTTTTGTATGACTGGAAGATTCAATAAGAAAATTGAATACTATGCCCTTGATGTTATCTATGTCAATTACAAAGTAGTTTATTCTGTAGATTTTATAGTGTTGTGATTGGAAATGTAATTTGCTTTTGTCTCATTTTTTGGAGTCTGAAGTTATACATAACTGTGTGTAACTTCTATGCCTCTTATGTGATTGGAGGATTCTATTAAGAAGATAGAACACTATGCCTTTGTTGACAATTCATGTATCTCAGCAAAAGACTCCCCTATTGTGAGCCTCTGTTCTTGTTATTCTAATCTTTTACATTGATCATGCACTTGTCTACTCATAAATTTAATAGAATCCTATAATAGTCACTCTATGCTCAGGTTAGGATTAGGATTACACTCATGCGCATCGCCATAGTTAGGTTTTAATTCCTACATTTTGCATTTTTATTTAGTCTCCTATCCATTTTCCCTAACACCTATAAAATAGAAGAGATCAGCTTCTTTTAAACCCAGAGGTTGTTTCAAGCCGCATTGTCCCACAGCTTGAATCTTCCCATTGTTGATTGGTTAAGATCTAGCGCAATTTTACGCCATCAATAGTTATCACATTTGTATCTTGAGAAGGACTAGGAGGAGAATTTTTTAGACTTAACTATGTAGATACAACATGTAATTAGGTATTGTTGTTGTGGGTTTTATCCATATCTTAAAGAGTTTTAAATGAGGTGAACTCTAACATTTTGGGATCTCTATGGAACTAGGTTCCACTATGGGGCACAATTTTCAAGTATGTGGTTAGAACAACCAAGTAGTGTAATAGTGGGTTAAGCCTGTGGGTTGTTTAACCAATTTTAGGGGTATATGTGTGAATTATAATAAAAAGTATAAATCACTAAGTGGATTGGATGGGAAGAATAGTAATTTATGGTGAGTAGATCTCAAATAAACTTTAAAAAGAGGGAAAGGTAAAGAAAAAAAGGAAGATTATGTGTCTTTGAATGAGAATTTCTTAGTTTTTCTCTTTAGTATACAAATATCTCAAGGAAAAATGTTTTTTGTTTATAAATTTTACATACTCACAAGCAAATATGGTTGGGAATCTAGGTATTCATATATAAGATGCTTATTGGTCTGAAATGAAGGTTGCTCCTTTCAAGGATGTTGTTGCCTACCTTTATACTATTGAGCATTGTCATTGATGTCTTAGGTTATCATTGATGTCAAATAAATCATATTTTTTTAGTGCATGAATGAAAAATAAGTTATATTTGATAGCTTGGAGAATATATGGCACATTTTCAAGTCTTTAAGGACAAATAAGAAGTTATAAAGCATCCATAGATGTCTTTCTAAATTAATGGTGTGTCACTTGATCATTTAGAAAGAGAAACATGCATATTCTATCTTCAAAGAAGCCATACCATCACTACACATCATATAAATATGTATGAATCAGCAAGTTTTTTCATTTTTATAGGTACTTAAAAAGTCAGCCAAGGTCAAAGGATATTATGGACATGTTGTCTATAGTGCTAAGAAAGTACATTGAAAATTTGGACTCTTAAAGTGTTTTCTATCTCAAGTTATAAACCTTCAAAGTTGATCTTATATACTATAATGGGATAAATTCCATCAAGTTTAACTATATTTTAATTCTAATGTCACTAGTCAGTAGATCTAACAATGAGAATTCATCATCCAGATTGTGATCCAATGATGCACATGAATTTAAATTGTCAAAGGTTCATGAGATTAAACATGTTAGTGAAAATTATCTCTATCTCATTGATTTGATATAAGATCAATGGTTCATAGGGGTTTTTATAAATATATATCAATGTTATGAGTCGAGTCAAAGAGTCAAATGTGTAGAAGGCACACAGAGATGCCAAGTGACACAATCATGAGAGCTCAAATCAAAGATCAATAGTGAGCATTACAAGATAAATACTAGGGTACTCTAAGGAGACTAATGATGTGTATTTGTCCAAAGTTATCAAGGAGCACAAGATGAGGTTAAATTTCTTGATGTCTAGTGTCTGAATAGTGACCATTGGAATTTGAATATTCAAATTAATGAGGGAAAACCTATCTATAGTTTTTGAGATGTATCTTTTGATATATGATGAATTTATTGATGCAGTAAAAATAAAAGTTGTAAAAGACTTCAATTAACATCTAGATAATCTAGTTATATAATTTAAATGTTTATAAAGTTAAATATATAGAGCTTCAAAGTTGACTATTTGTTTATTCATTGTGCTACTATGAACAAGAATGTTGTTTTAGTAAATTGTGCTTTACCAGAAGAGTGTTTTAGTGGATGTATTCACATGAATATTTCATAAGGTTCATATGGAGTGTAACCATATATTTGAAATTGATTTTATGTTTTTAACTTTCTTGATGAAGTGCTAAATGGGTGAATAGGTCTCCATGAGACATATAAGAGCTACTAAGACCTAATTAAAAAGTGTAGCTTCTTAAGTGAGACCCATGGATATTATGGCTGACCTCTGAGGATAAATTTTAGATATTTATTAACATGTTATATGTGTTAAGGGTTAAGGCAAGTATTATGTTCAACCAAGAAGATAATATTCATGAAGACTATATAAAATGTGAAGACCAAGGTAATGGTTTCTATACTTGTATGTGAGAATGTTGAGAGAGCAGAAGATAGAGATGATGGAAAGATATTAGAGGGAGTGTGCTAAGTGGATATACTAAAGTATAAAGTATATTGAGTATGAACTAATAATACTAGAAATATATAAAAGGGGCATTTAGATGCATTGCCTGTATGAACAAGTATGAGTATGTGTGAAGAGTTTGAAATAGAGCTATTATACATTATTTCTCTAATCAGATTGGAATACAATTAGAGTTATGGAGTTATTGATTTCATAAGTATTATTTGGGTGATCAACAGATATAACAAGTCAATGCTTGTTCATACTTAGGGGTGGGTGTTCTTTGTGAAGTGGGTACTTCACTAAAAGGTCTCTTATTTGTGATCATCTTATAGGATAAGTAGTCAATGTATTTATAGACTTGAGAATGGTTTTTATCCCCCAAGAGGGTTTCTCACATAGATCTAGTGTTATGTTTTTGATCTCGCATCATATTTTTTATTCATTATTATAAAAATATTCTATGATTTATGAATGCTTATGGTCATTAATTAAGAGTCTAAAATTAAAGTTTGAAATATATTACATCATTGATTCACCCCCCACCTTAGTGATTGTACCTCCAACAATTGGTATTAGATCTAGACCTTTATTGAAAGTTTAATCACTTAAAGGTGATCATAGGTACAATGAAATATAAATAGGATGATATTTTTCTTCAAGGTGAACTAATATGTGTTGTATCATAACTCAAATGTTCAAGGGAAAAATATGAATGTCTAAAAGAAAAGTTTTAAAGATTGAATAACATGATAGGGAGTAAAAATTTAGACCTAAATTCCTCTATATGTCATGAGATGCTTGCAAGAATTGATAGTGTGAAGACAAAAATAGGAATAATAGAAGTAATAGTAAAAAAAATTAGGTTGTGATTGATAAAATTTTGAATCAAAGAATGGATAAATTGGAAGGTAAAGTTATGATTTATATTGATGCACTTTTATCTAAAGACAAGTAGAAATCCATCTCTACAAAAGAATCTATGGATGAGATGTCTTAGGTTATTGATGATAAAACTAAAGGGGTGATTAACATGAACAACTATAGTTATGTTTTCAATGGACACATTATACTTGTAATGAATATGGTCATAGATATAAGGACTGTACTTACTCCCCAAGGAGTAGAAATGAGGTTTTCTATTATAACTACAATCAATAGGAACATATAGCCAAATATTACAAAAGGGAATTTTGGAAAAGGACTTTTAAGTTATTGACACCATTAAATGGTTCAAGAAAGACAAAACCAAGATTCAAAGAAATAAGGATCAGAACTCAAAGTAAGAATCCATGTTTGTACAAACTACTTTACAGACTCAAGAGGATGAAAAAAAGAAATGGTACATAGATAGTGGATTCTCAAGTCATATGATAGGAGACAAGAGTAATTTTATTTCTCTCAAGTTTAGTAAGGTTTGGTGACAACAAATTTACTAACATAGTTGGAAAAGGATTTATAAGTTTGGATAATGGTCATACTAGAAATGAAAATGTTCTATATGTAAAAGGTTTGAAACATAATCTTCTAAGTGTTAGCCAAATGTGTAAACAAGGAAATGTTGTGAATTTTCATGATAAAGGGTGTAAAGTGAGAAGTTCCAAGTCTAGAAAATTAGTTGCAAACATTCACAAGGTAAATAAAAACTTGTATGTATTCCATGAATCCAATAAAAATAAAGTGCTTCATGAATCAATGAGAGGAAAGTTGGCTTTATCATAGAAGACTTAGATATATTAAAATTGATAATTTAGTAAGGATCAGTTCAAAAAGGACTAGTGAGGCATATGCCTATAATCACTAAAATTCCTCATACTCTCTACAAGTCATGCCTTCATGGAAAGCAAGTCAAAAGAATATACAAATGTAAGGAACAGTCTACTACAATACCATTAGAGTTAATCCACATAGACCTTTATGGACCCATGATAAATCAAAGCATTCAAGGTAATATCTACTTTATGTTATTAATTGATGACTTCACTAGAATGACGTAGATATTTTTTATTAAAGATAAATCAAAAGCTTTTGGAAAATTTAAAGAATTTAAAACTCTTGTTGAAAATGAAAAAGGATCAAGAATCAAGTATGTAATATTGGACATAGGAGGTGAATTTTGGTCTTATTAATTTGATGAATTTCATGAGGAACAAGGAATTAGAATACAATACTCTATTTCTAGGACACCCCAACAGAATGGGTTAGTTGAGAGGAAAAGCATAACTATCCTAGAGATGACTAGAACCATGCTTCAAGATTCTAAACTTTCATATGGTTTTTGGGAAGAGGCTACCAATACTTCTATTTATATCTTAAATAGATGCCAAGTTAGATAAAATGGTGATAAGACTTCATATGAGCTATGGAAAAATAGGGAAGCTAATGTCAAACACTTTAGAGTGTTTGGTAGTCATTTTTTTATCAAGAGGAATGAAGAAAATATTGGAAAATTTGACTCAAGATATGATGAAGGCATATTATTAGGTTATTCCTCCATAAGTTCTACTTATATATGTTTCAATAAGATACTCCACAAAGTTATTGAAATCTATAATGCAAGATTTGAAGAGGTAGGTGACATGAAAAATCCCAAATTATAAACAATTGACACTATTAAGGATGTTATTTTCAAATAATTAAAGCATACCTAATCAATCAGATGATGAAGAAGAAGTAAGACATGATATTAAATCCCCTTCTAAGATAATATAGAAGGATCATCTAGTTTCCCAAGTTATTAGAGATGTGAATGCTAGTTTACAAACTAGGAGTAGAAGGTTGATCAATCAAAATCAACAAGACACAACTTTTTTATCCAAGATTAAACCAAAACTTTATTAAAAGATAGAAAAGATGAAAATTGCACATTTTCCATAAAGGAGGAACTTGATTAGATAGTAAAAAATGAAACATGGGATTTGGTTCCTAGGCCAAAAGATAAAAATGTGATAAGAACTAAGTGGGTTTTCAAAAACAATATGAATGAGAAAGGAGAGGTCACAAAAAATAAGGCTAGATTGGTGTGTAAAGGATATGCTCAAGTTGAAGGAATTGAATTTGATGAGAAATTTTCTCTTGTAGTAAGAATGTAATAAATTAAACTCTTTATATCATATGCAAGCTTCAAAGGTTTCAAAGTTTACCAAATGGATGTGAAATCTATTTTTTTGAATGTCAACTTAGATAAAGAAGTTTATATTGATCCACCTGAATGTTTTTTAATGATAAGTAATCAAGACTATGTTTACAAAATAAATAAGGCTTTATATGGTCTTAAACAAGCTCTTAGATCTTGGTATGATAGATTAGACAAGTATATGTTAAGTCAAGGCTTCAAAAGAGGGATAGTTGATAGTAATTTATATATCAAGATAGATGGCACTTATCAGTTACTAATAGTAGTTAATTTTGATGATATAATATTTGGTTATGATAATGACAACATGAGTAGAGAGTTTGTAGATGCTATGAATACTGAGTTTGAAATGTCAATGTTGGGATAATTTTATTTCTTCTTAGGATGAAAAATTAACCAACTTAATGAAGGGATATTCATTTCACATGAAAAATACATCAAAGATATGTTAAGAAAGTTTGACATGTTGGATTTTAAGTCAATGTGTACTTCAATGATCATTTAATGCAAGTTCAGTAAAAAAGATGACTCACCAAAAGTTGATCAAAATTTATATATATCCATGATTGTAAGTTTCTTATACTCTATTGCTTTTAGGCCTAATATTAGGTAAGTAGTGGGCCTTGTAGGAAAGTTTCAAGTTGATTTTAGAGAATCTCACTTGAAATCAATCAAAAGGATCTTAAGATATCTAAAGAACACAATAGAGTATGGTTTATGGTATCCTAGGAGTAAATAATTTACTCTAAAGATATACATTAATACAAGTTAGGTAGGATGTGTAGATGATATGAGGAGTACTAGTGGTGGTCTCTTGTTCATGGGTGATGCTTGGTGTCTTGTCTAAGAAAAAATAAAGGATTTTTATCTCTATCAACTTAGAAGATGAGTATATAGTTATTTATTCCTATTTTACTCAAGTAATGTGGATTAAATAAACCTTGGAAGATTATAAGGTAAGACAAAATGGACCTTATCCTATTTATTGTGATAATACTACTGCAATTAGTATCTCTAAGAATTTTGTTATGCACTCAAAAACCAAGCACATTCCTATTAGATATCATTTATTAAGAGAATGAGTAATCAAATTGTTAAATTAGAATATGTGTCTACAAAAGAACAAACTGCAAACATTATGACTAAACCATTGACAAAGGCCACATTTGAGTATCTAAGACAAATCTTGGGAGTCATCTCATTGTCTATGAATCATTAAAAGGTCATTTGTGTAGGAGGAGAATGTGTTGTCATATTGTTTTTATCATCAATAAGGTCTCAAAGTTTTGTATATGACAAGTTGTGTATGTCATGGTTTCATGAGAGTGTTTTTAAAGAGGTTCTAAACCATGATGGCTTGTAGAAGATAAAGGTAAATTGTTTTGTTGCTATAAAATCCATATTATTTGAAGTGTTTCTAAGAGACCTAGTTTGTTGAGAAGAATTATTGAAGATGATATTTGTTAGATAGAGCATGAAGTTAGGGGGAGCTAAATCATTTTGTTTAAGAGGCTTGAAGAGATGTACATAATGTTAGGGGGATATTTCTAAGCTCTATGAGTAGTTTGTCAATTCCAAGGATCAGAGAAGTCCAAGTTCAAATTGTGCATGTCAAAGGGGGAACAATTGATTCATATGATTGAAATTATGTAAGTATCTTGAGCATCTTAAATATTATTTTATTATATATAAAATGTTGAGGAATGATTGTTGGCATGTTGAGGAAGAGACCCTTTGTCATTAATGTCAAAGGGGGAGAAAGATCAAAATGAAGAAGTTCAAATGATTAAAAAGTCATTATAAGGGTGTTTTACCATCAATGACAAAGGGGGATATTGTTGAGCATGCTCATTTATTTATTAGGTTTTCATTGATGTCAAAGAGAGCATATGGTTCTAGTGCATGAATGACAAAGAAGTTATGTTTGATAGCTTGGAGAATATATGGCACATTTAAATGTCTATAAGTATAAATAAGAAGTTGTGAGGCATCCATAGATGTCTTGGTGAAGTTTTAGTATGTCACTTGATAATTTGGAAAGAGAAACATGCATCTTATAGCTTAGTAGAAGCTAGACCATCACTGCACATCAAAAAGATATGTATGAACTAGAAATTTTGTGCATTTATTATAGATACTTAGAAATTCAATCGAGGTCAAAGGATTTCATATAAATATTTTTTGTAGTTCCAAGAATGTACCCTAAATATTTTGACTCTTAAAGTGTTTTATAGATCAAGTTATAAACCTTAAAAGTTGATCTTGCAAAGTGTGATGGGCTAGAGATTGTCAAGTTTAACTATATTGAAGTTTGAGATCACTAGTCAATAAATCTAATGATGAGAGTTTGTCATACAAATTTTTATCCAACGGTGTGTGTGAATTCAAATTAACAAAGGTTCCTAAGGTTAAACATGATAGTGACAAGTGTCTCTATCTCATTGATCTAAAAGAAGATCAATGGTTCATGGGGGTTTGTATAAATAGAAATCAAAAGTGTAGGTCAAGTCAAATGTGTAAAAGGCATGAAAAGATGCTAAGTGGCACAATCATAGGATCTTGGATCAAATATCAATGTTAGGCATTAAAAGTTAAAGACTAGGTTACTCTGAGGAGATTGATGGTACATATTTGTCCAAAGTTACTAGGGAGCATGAGATGAGGTTAAAGTGTTTGATGTTTAGCATCTGAATAGTAACCACTAGAATTTAAATATTCAAATTAATGAGGGAAAACTAATCTATAATTTTTGAGATATATCTTTTAATCCAGGATGAATTTATTGATGCAGTAAAAATAAAATTTTTAAAGGACTTCAAGGTTCATCTATAAAATCTATTCATAATGTTTGAATGTTTTTATAATTAAATATATGGAGTTTTAAAGTTGACTATTTATTCATTCATGGTGCTACTATGAACAAAATTATTGTTTGAGTAAATTGGGCTTAAGTAGAACAATGTTTTAGCAGATGTATTCACATGAATATGTCATATGGGTCATATCGAGTGGACAAATGTATTTTAAATTGATTTTATGTTCTTAATTTGATCGATGAAGTGCTAAATGGATGAATAGGCCTCCATGAGACCTATAAGGGATACTAAGGCTTAATTGAAAGCCATAGCTACTTAAGTGTGACCCATGGATGTTATGGTCGACCTATGAGGATGAATTTGAGATATGTATTAGCATGTTATATGTATTAATGGTTAAGGCAAGTATTATGTTTGACCAAGAAGATAATATTCATGAAGACTCTAGAAAAGGTGAAGACCAAGGTAATGGTTTCTAGACTTGTATATGAATGTGTTAAGAGAGTAGAAGATAGAGATGAAGGAAAGAGATTAGAGGGAGTGTGTTCAATGGATGGATTGAAGTACAAAATAGATTGAGGATGAGTGAAGAATACTAAAAATATATAAAAGGGGTGTTTGGATGCATTGCTTATATGATAAAGTTTGAGTGTGTGTCAAGAGTTTGAAAGAGATCTATTATACATTATTTATCCAATTAGAGTTTTGGAGTTGTTTATTTTATAGGTGTTGTGTGGGTGCTCAACATCTAGAACAAGTGGATGCTTGTTCATAATTATGGGTGGGTGCTCTTTGTGAAGTAGGTGCTTCACTAAAAGGTCGCATATTTGTGATCATCATATAGGACAAGTAGTCCATGTGTTTTTAGGATTGAGAGTGGGTTTTATCCCCTAAGAGGGTTTCCCACGTAGATCTGGTGTTATGTGTGTGATCTTGAATCATCTTTATTATTCATTTTTATGAACATCTTGTATGATTTATGAATTATTATGGTCATTTATTAAGAGTTTGAAATTGAAGTGTGAAATATTTTGCATCATTGATTCACCTCCCTAATGATTGTACCTCCAATATATATGAGATTTTATATCTCAAACCAACAATTTATCTAGGGTAGCTATTTCTCACACCTAAAATACTATATCAAACAAGACACTTCTACACACTTTAGATTATTTATTCAATATGTTTTAACTATCTAAATCAATGAAACATATCAATATTCAATAGTTTTTGCACATCTAAGACTAACATTCATGAACATGATAATCAAATTGATCCATAACATTGAAACACATCAAGATTATTGAATCAATTTGCAAACAAATAAAGTTAAAATTCATTGACATAGAAAGGGAAGAACAAGGAACAAACACGGTTGTATGATAATCAAAATACTTGATTTCTTCCTATATTTCATTCAAAACTTTGACCATTTGAAAGAGGGTTAAAACTGGTATATATAGACCTTGGTTAAGGGGTCACCTCATCCTTCAAGATTAGAATGTTTTTTTTACATCAAAAAATATTACACGATAAGTTTTGGTTACACATTGATTCATTACAAATATCATAGTCATGTAATTTATGTATAATACCCAAAAATTTAGTTAGTTATAATATATATATATATATATATATGAAACCAAGGCTTAATTATTCAATTATATTGGTTACATGTAAAATATAGAAAAAATAGCCTTTTTATAAATAATTTCTAATTTGAATTGTCTCAAAATTATTGTAGGAACTGTATTGGTATCGGTAGTTGACACAATAATAACTAGAATTTTAATTGAAGATGTACTAGATAATAAAACTATAATCACCGTGGGAACAATAATCTAAAGTAGAGATAACATGGATACTATCACTATTGGCACTATAGGTGGAGTTAGCATAGTGGAACTAGCAGGTGGCATTTGCTAAGAAACTTTCTTCTTTGCATCTAAGTCCTAGTAGTGTTTATATGCCATAGCATGTTGTGCTCTGATTAGACTCATATCCAAGAGAGATGGCCTAATTACCCTAATTGTCTCATGAATTAGCTTATTATGCTCTATCTTGGTTTCTCTGAAGTCAACCTTGAATACTTCCACCTACATTTATTTCTTCTTTGCTATGCATAATTTAGTCTTTATGTCTTTGAAGATCAGACCTTACAGACTCTGATTAAAGTTGTTGGAGGATTGTTTGATCATTTGTTCAAATACAACCTAGGTCACTAGCCTTCCTCTATTATCTCAAATGGTAGACAACTCTTATCTTGATAAAAAAATTAGGTATCTTTCTCTTTCTCAGCCAACTTATTGACTAAAGCCTCAAAGGATAGTACCCAGTCTCAAGCCTCTTATATTCTTATCAATGTTAAATTTAGAGCATTATATTCCTCTAATGGAGCCATCAAATCTAAATTGTTGAATGCATTATTATGTTTATAAATCACCAAGAAATTTAGTGTGTTATCATCTTCCTTATATATTATAGACAATTCGGTTATGTTATTGACATGAGGAGCCAAGCTTATTCTCAAAGAATGAATAGAATAAAGAATTTCATATAATCTAAGAATAGCATCCTACACATCCTTCTCAATGCCATTGGGAACACAAATCACTTTTTTTCTTTGAGTGTCTCCAATTGATCTCCTTCCTATCCATTTTTGTCCCTTGATGTATGGAAAGGTTATCTTTTATGTGGGTCTCCATATATGACTTGAAGTCCTCAATATAAGGGGTCTAACCCTTTTTCCTATTTTTTATTTTACTTAGGTAATACACTTATTCCCTATCCTCCATGATTAGAGTCCTACCTAAATTCTCTTCAATTTTCCTCTTCTTCACCCTTTATACTAATGAAATGGCCTTGTCAAATAAGGAGCTCACTATTGTCAACTCTATTATCTTTAGATTGGGCTTCTCAGAGCCCAAGGATATTAATTCCTTATCCCAATTTGGAAGAGTTAGTTTTGATGAATATGAAGGTAGAGCTTCCACTTGAACATGTTTTTAGGTTCTTACTCAGTTTATGTGTAAATATTGGGCATTATAGGCCAAATAATCTTTAACCAGTCTATGTTCCCATATTGTGGCATTATATGGACAATAAAGAATCACTACCTTCTGTGTGCCCTTTTAGTTTTTACCACTATGGTTATGGTGGTGAGAGTGTAAGAAATCAAGGATGAACCCAATCGGGTAGAAGGAAACATAGTTGGGGTGATGAGTTGATAATTGAATGGAACAAATAGAGCAAGTGTTGATGGGGGTAGATGTTAATGGAATGGAAACTAAAGGGATGAAAACCATAAGGATATAAGCTAAAATAGTGGAGGGTAGAGTAGGTATTATGTTAATAAGCTGACTCATGGATGGATGTAGAAAAAGTAAAATTGAAGAGACTATCCACTAAGGAATGAATGTGGAAATCACTAGCCCAAGGGAGATGGAAACTATAGGTAAAGACATCAAAGGGGAAAAACTCAAAGGATTTGAGAGAAAGGGACTCTTACTAAATGAGTCACCTATGATAGGTGATATAACCTCAAGTGGATTTAAGCTTAGAACCTTTGCTTGTTGTTGCTCCTCCTCATATACCTCTTAGGTTAGAGGGGTTTGTGGTCTATCATTAGGCTTTCTTTGATAAGTCCTTATGTCTTTACCTAATTATAGGACCATTTCCTATGATGGAAGAGAAGGGAACATAGTGCTTGGCATTGGGGCTAAGGTATCCATTATTTCCTATTCATCAAAGGAATCCAAGCATATAATTTTAGCTTCTATATGTGCACTACCTCCTACTATAATTAGCTTCTCAACCAAAATTTTATTGACCTTGATCAATTCAATTATTAAATCCTAGGTTGGGAGTATTATTATTTTTTTGCTTGTGTTGAGGTAGGCAGTTGTTTTTCCTTAGTTTAGTATTCCTCTTCTTCAATGAGTGATACCTTAGGTACCAACTATTGTTGGTTTTAAGGCTAGCCTTGAGCTAGTTGGGAATCTAGTGTATGTAATAATAAATTCATCATGTCTATAAATTGATCATGGATCAAATAATATAGATCATACCTACACTTATAATTGGGAATACATTTGTTAATTGGTAACATGACCAATATGGGGATCTAATATACTTGATTAGGAGATCACTTGTCAAAATACATCATGTCAGGTAGGGTTCCAAAGCCTACAGTATAACATAATCACACAACAACCCTAAAAGAGTCCTAGGTTTAATATTTCACCTATGCTAATAAACAAGAAAGTAAATATAATCTAGTGCACACCGAAGCTCGTGGCACAAAGTGGGGGTTAGAAACAAAATAAATAACTAAACTAAACATGCATAAAAGACATATACTCACATTAATCTATACATAATCATAATTTATAGAAGAGAGAAGCACATACATGTTATTTATCTACTCTTACAAAGGAGAAATAAATTTAGGAATACTTACCTTAAAGATAAACCCATCAAGCCTCTTTTTCTCCCTTGACCAAGGTGCTTCACAAAATATTTTTATGGTATGTTAGGATAAATAAAAATCATCTCTAGGATACACAACCTATCTATGCCTCTAAAAGACTTTTCCACAAGATAATATCCATATATCCAAAGAAAGTATGGAACCCTAAGCTTTATTTCTCAATTAGAATGGTCAATAAGCATATGTTTATTTGCACTTATTCTTCTTTTCTTCTCTTATCTACAAATGGTTAGAAATAAATTATACATATAGGTGGATCTTACCCTAAATCCTCTTTAAAATGTTGACTGTTAAGGTTGACCATGGTCAACCCTGTATGTTTTCAGGAATTATTCACTAGGTCTCAACTAGGTCAATTAAAAGGCTAACAAACCCAAAAAGTGAAAAACAACATAAACTATATAGGGACAACCATGGTTGACCTAGTAAAACTAATAGTCCAAAAGGGAATTAAGGAAATAAAAGGAGGATAGAAAGAGGAAAATGATTGTAATGGGTAAGGATAAGAATAATAAGCTTAGGGTTAAGGGTTTTAAGAGATGAGTGTGTAGATGGGATTTGGTAAAAGAGACAACAATCTTATGAAACACTGATGGTCTACCCACCCCTTTCGTAGTGCATCCCTTAAGGCATGAACTCAAAGATATTAAGACTCGATAGGTTCTTACAAGATAAAAAGTGTTATTAGTTAGTAAAAGTTTGAAAATATTATGTGTATACATATGCCCCAGTTAAATCTCATCATGTGTCACATAAGTATGACATGGGATGGTGCTTCAATAAATAGAACATGATAACACACAATTTTGATGCTAAGTAAAGTGTAGTAAGAAAAACATAAGATAAAGGAAAATTGAAAATTGAAAAACACATACTTTACTTACTTTAGTGTTGTAGATAAATAATTAGACTGCAAGAGAAAGTGAAGGCATCTAATGTGAAGAATATTAGGTGAACCTATAGAAGTTAGTAAAAATAAGACAAAAATTGAAATTTTTGGAATATAGACATATGATAGTGTAAAATAATCTCTACATCATCATGAATATAATTCATTTTATGGTTTTGAAAATGGATGAGTAAAAACAAAGATATAAGAGAAACAAGGAATCTGTAGGATAATAATTGAAGAATTTGAATTTTGAAAAGTGTTTCTAAATAGGGGAAAAGACAAGTCATTTGTTATTTTTACTTGTGAAAGAGATAAAAAATATCTCTAGAGACCAAATGGGCTATGATGGTGAGGAGACAATAGGATAGATAGGGAGAGGCTCCAAAATCAATAGCAAGTGCACTACAAGTATGTCGCTAAGAATCTCAAACTAGTTTTTGAAAATTGTATTAAATTAAGTGTATTTTTAGTAGTTTTGATTTTTAAACATTTCTAGATGTCAAAATAAGATAAACATAGATTCTAGGTGTATCAAATAGCAAGATAGGGAATGGTTTTAGAGGAATTAGGAAGAAAGTAGAAAAATGCACTTGTTTAGGAAAATACAAGGGGTTAATAGGTAGAATGAACTGGGTCAACCTAGTCAACCCAATAGGCTAAATTTAAGCATAATCCATAGTACTAACCCTATAGGTATGGGTCAACCCTTTACATTCTATAGGCTACCAAGATAATGCAGTTTGCCAACTAGTTTTAAAGGTCTAGAATGATAATGCAACATTAAGAAGGTAAAAATAATAGGGTTGACTAAGATTTTTGATTCAACCAAGGCAAAAATAGGAAATTTTTGGTCAAACTAGTTTGACCAAAGAACTAGAATAAGCATGAAAAAGCTACAGAAAGCCAAAAGAGGGATAAAATGGCCCAAAATGACCAAAGGAAGGCAAGAAGGATTGAGTAGGCTAGAAATAGGGTAAAATGAAAAAATGAATAAGTATGAAAGTAATTAGGTTTGTTTTATATGCAAAAATGTAAAAGGAATGTATTTTGACTATACATGACATGAAAGAATTGATACATCCTTTGTTATTTATTGGTTGTAGATATGGCAGAGGTTCTATAGATTTATGGATGTGGCCTAGTTATCAATGTTATTAGAGAGATTATCAGATAAAGATAGGGTTAGACTAGTATTCATAGGTCTAGGAGGCATAACTAATATGTGCAAGATCCCCATGAGTTTAGATCTGTTAGTCATGTTCCTCAATTTCTAGGAATCACTGACTAACACCTTCAGATGGGAGGTGGATGGGGATGTGATAGAGGTATCCATCACACTAGAGTATGTCCATGCCATCCTCGAGCTGCCCATAGTAGGAGCATCGGTGATCACATGGATATCAAACAACATAGAGGAGAGCCTTAGCCATGTGAGTTATAGGCTTAGATATGATTTTGGGAGGGTGGAGAGTTAGTATGGATGAATGTGTGTGTGTGTGTGTGTGTGTGTGTGTGTGTGTGTGTGTGTGTGTGTGTGTGTGTGTGTGTGTGTGTGTGTGCACGCACGTGCGCATGTGTGTGTGTGTGTGTGTGTGTGTGTGTGTGTGTGTGTGTGTCACAAATTATGGATATCTAGAAATATATGATAGGGCTTATGAAATAATGGGTGTTATGTCATAAGTTAGATGGTAAGGTACCACTATTTTTGGTAGCCTTGAGTAGGATGATGCTAGAGGAGCAATTTTTATATGATCTGGGATCTGTCATCTAGGTTTAGCTATTACATGATCTATATGAGATGTTGGTTAGAGGGTAGAAAACCATGGGACTGATCATATTACTAATAACTTTGATATATGAAAGGTTTCCTATATATCAACCAGTTGGGTTACCTGATGTGGTTGATGATAGGTCACCTCAACTACAAAGATGGAGGGAGGACCAAGTAGTGTGGGTCATGCCACACATACCAACACTAAGTTAGTGAGATGTAAAGACATAGTGTGGTAGCCATATGGAGACATAAAAACTAAATAGGCAAGTTGACACATAATTGTACCAATGATGATGAGGATAAAGGTTATTGGACACTACACGTGGTGGAGAGATCCACATTTGGTGGTATGGGTGATAATATAGATAGGCCTACCTCATCTAATGACATAAATATTAATGCTCAAGTAGTGAGATCAACATGTGAGGGAGCCAAGGGGGAGGAGAGGACTCAGACCACATATAGTGAGACTGACACTCAAACCACATCATGAGTGACCATAGACTGGTTGAGCATGATAGGGAGTATAACATAAGGATAGGGAGGTAGAGGTAGAGATACCAAAGGTACCACTATTGGTTCTATAGTAGGAGGAGATAGATCACCAAAGACATGACAATGATGGAGGTAGTAGGAGATATAATATATTAAGGTCATCTCTAATGATCCATTAGAAGAGCTAGAGGAGGGATAGATAATAGAGAGACCATGTAGGCTCAAGCTAAAATGGATGCAAGCTATGACAGAGGGATTTGAGCTAAGGAGGTGGTATATGGAGGAGGTACTAGGAGGATGTTTATATGGGGAGACTATGGTATGTGGTCACGTAAATGGTGAGACCATAGTAGTTAAGACATAGATAGGTAACAAAAGATAGTTAAATTATTACTTTAAGTTTTTTATTTGAAAGTAGAGATAGATAGATATTTTGAGATATAATAGTGATCTAATATCTATTTGGTGTGATTTTTCAAGCATAGTTAAGGATACAGAGGAGAGATGGGGTTCCTTGATGAGGGGAGCACTCCATGACATCCTAGATGAGACTTTGTAGTCATATGACCCTATTACTTTAGAGTACCCCAGCGTACCATTTGCCTTAGCTTAAGCAAGCTAGTTTAGACTAGTAGGGGAAGTAATAAGTTAGCTATAGGTGTAAAGAGAGGATGCATCCACTAATAGAGATGAGTGTAAGTGAGATGTAGGTATGGTAGGCTTTGGCTAAGGAGAGAGATATACATCTAGTCATAGTGGTATAGATGATAGAGATCTAGACCTAGTTCACAGAGTCATAGGTACAAGTACTACACCTATAAGGATAGGTAGAGGGACTAAGATCTTGAACAACCTCTTTATAATGTACTATTTGGAGGAGTTAGACTAAGGCCTTAGTAGATATCATGGCTAGGCAATAAGATAGATAGGATGGGACCTAACCATAGAGCTAGAGCATTGTATATGGTATATATGTTGTATCAAAACTCATGATATATATATATATATATGGATCATTTTGGCATATTGTTGTTGGTTGTGTATGTTGTCATTATGGTTTATTATGGCTATGGTTGTGTATTCTTAAGATATATTTCTTTCTAGCACATTTATTTATCTTTGTTGTATATTCTACAATATATATGAGACGTGATTTCTTTTCTAGCATTATGAAAAACACATTCATGGTTAAAAAGAAACATGAAAAAAGGACTTGGAAAAATATAATGAATAAATAAAATGTACTACACACTATTTCAATATGGTAAATTTGTAATAACAAGAAATTACTAAGTATAAATAGCCAATAAATGGTAAAACAAGATGGTAAAAAGGGATTTGTTTTTAAACTAAATTGAAATATTTTTGTACCAAATTAAAACAAGTAAAATCATATTAGTTCGCATTAGGAAGTATGACAATAATTTAATAAAATGGATGATATGTAAAAAGGCACAAATGGAATAAAAATAATTCAATTAAGCTAATTAATTATACTAAATCATGCTAGGAATTATAAAAGAAAAACAAAATTTTCAAAAATTTGGTTCAAAATTTATCACACTAATTCAAGCTGTGAAGTATAAACAATTCAAGAAATGGTTGTATTCTTACATGAAATCAAAAAATATAAAGATAAAATGGTGAAAGAGAAATTAAGTAAGCATAAAACACACTAAATCAAGGTGGTAATCATGTCAATGAAGTGTAACTTCATAATAAATTGAATCTTATCTCATATTTGACACATGTAATTTTGTTTGTGATTTGGGTATTATCAAATTTTGTGAGAAACATCGGATCCTATCCCTGATCTTACACTACAACTCACAAAGAGAACACCATTAGGGTGGAATAAATAGGAAAAATTAGGTAACAAAGGATGTGGGTAATAGGAAGGAAAAGATGGTAATTTTTTTGGATGGTTGGGTCCTATTCATGGTCTTATAATGCAACTCATAAATGAAATCCCAAGGGGAGTGATCAGTAGACAGAAAAATACCTCTCAAGAAGAAATATGAGGGATTTAGGGAATAAAAAAAGGAATGTAAAAATCAAGACCTAAGCATATTTTGAGAAGACCTTTGGATACAAGAGGCATACTAAGGACATGAGAAGACACTAAGTGACTAGTGATCATCTATTTACAAAGAAAACCTATTCTCTATAGACACAAAGCTTTTTAGGCAAATAGGCATGTGACTAAGATCAACTCATGAAGGTATATTGGTATAATAAAAATAAAATTGACTTGCCTTCCCAATATGTGTTCCCCATTCTTTAGGACCCATTATAAAGTTATCAGTCTACTACAAAGATTGGGCAATTACGTGAAAAAGTAGGTAGCACTAAAAGATTTTTTTATTCTCCTCTTCTAATCTACTAGCCTACCACACCCAAAAGGACCTTGGATCTATCATGATTCCAACTATGGAGTTTGAGATTTGATTAGAAGAAAGAGATGTGCTTTTAATCATGTTTTTTAGTGTGATTTAACTTTTAAGAATAATTTTACCTTTTATATCATTATCTTTTGTTTAAATGTTTTGGCTATTAACCTTTTATGGGTTTTAAATATTCTTCCTCCATAAATACTTGGAATGACAAATCATGAGATATTTAGTGATAAGAAAATGTATGAGTTGTAGGCTAAGGCTAAAGAAAGGTAAGTAATCAAAGATAAAGATTGACTAAGACACTTAAGCTTGACAATAAACTAGTATGTGATCTTAGGTCTCAACCTTATATATGCTTAGTTTGTGTAAAATGAAGAAGGGAAAAACAAGATCCAAAAAGTGGATCTATGTAAGGAGGTAGTAATGAGTAGGATTATTTTCTAACTGATCACATGGTAAAATTGAGACAATGACCAAAGGTAATAGGGTTTTTATAACCAAGTCACAATGATAATTAACCATGAAAAATAGAGATAAGAAAGTAAACAATCATGAAGAGGAAAGAAAATATTTTGGAGAAAAACTCAATAAAGAGAGAGAAAACAATGATAAAGAAAGACAATCATATGCAAAATATAAATGATAATATAAGCAGGATATAGTATAACAAGTAAGATCACCATATATGATAAGGAAAAATTTGACATAGTGTCAAATGATACAATAGATAAATAAATATAAGATTAGAACACATTTCTAACCCAATTGAAAATTTTAAATCACCATGCATGTGCTCATAAATAATTATAAACCTTCCACACACATTATCTAAGACATCAGATAAATCATTATGAAGATTTAGATAAACTACTATTAATGTCTCATCAATCTTTAATGAATATTGGGAAAATACTTATTTGCTAATATCCTCAACTAAAAAAGTAGGAATGCTTGAAGGATCATGTTGAGGAGGTAAATTAGGTAATGGATTGTCAAGATAATGTGTGGGATCAAATTCTATGAGAGAGGTAGGAATCACTAGTGGAGAAGAATCCATGAGTGAGGGAAGGTCCAAGGGTGAAGGAATCATGGGTGGAGCCATAAAAGATGGTGAAGGGACCATAGGAGGTGATGGAACCATAGTATGTGGAGATATGGGAGAAGAAAGAGGAGTTTTCTTGTGGGAATTACCTATGGGAAGAGTGTTATAAGATCTCAAAAAGGATATAAGGTGATTTTTAAGATGTTGTTGAAGGATGCAGTAATGATCACTATGATGGGTGCTGCATAGATGCCATATGCAATATACCTCATCATACTTGGGTAGATATTTAGGAAGTATCTTTGAGTGAGGTAAGGCTTTGTCTAATGATTGGGAATAAGGATGCAAGGTATCAATATATTATCATAACTTGTGACAATGGGTGGAAGAATGATTATTTATCCTATGGAAGCAACAAATATGCTTGTGAGTGGTTTTAGTAGAAGCACTCATGGAAGGAGGTGAAATAGGAGTGGAAAAAGATGGAGAACACTCATCAACCCATTTTGTGGGTAGATGAGCCATCTTAGTCAACAAAATAAAACCATCACTAAGGGAGGGTGATGATAGGGAAGGAATGGAACTAAGCTCAACAAAAGGAGCAATGAAATCAAAAATAGGGGTAGGGTCAGAAATAGTAAGAATAATAATAAGCTCAACTATAACAAGAGTGGGAAGAGGCTCAACTATGGCAAGCTCTACTGTGCAAGGAGTGGGATTTGTAAAAGGTCTAAGGAGAGTTGAACTAACCTCAAGGGTAAACTAGATATGAGGGTTAGGGTACCTAGTAAATTGGTAAGGCCTAGTCATAGCATGATCCATGAGCATAATCCTATGTGGTTTCTTAGACATTGGAGGTGTCAGTGCCATATTTACCCTGTGATAAAGGGGAAAATACAAATATTAGGAAAATGATGAGATGCATTAAAAGACTCAAGTAAAGAAGAATGATAATAGATAATCTTAGTAACATGAGCCTATACAAGACCACCTATAAATAGATCATCTAAGGAATAACCATCATCATAATCTAGGGTGTGAAAATAAATGACATAGGTAGGGATAACCTTGTCATCTAATTAATTATGGTGTATAGAATGCCTAGGCCTAGTCAAGACTATGAGAATGTCATCACAAGGAAGATTATGAGAGTGAGGCTACAAAGAAGTAGGAAATTACAAGATTAGATGAGGTGAGAGATTAGAATTTTTGATCTTTAAGTTAATTTAATTATGATCATCATCAAAAAAGTTTAAGAGGTTGGGAGGAATGTTACTAATAAGCTTAGGATTCCCACTATAACCTCAGGTTGAGTTTCTAAGAAATTTGAGACATTGTGACTTATGGAATGGAATTTTTGGCAAAGGCTCAAGAGTTAAAATCATGAAGACACCATGATCTTGGAATTTTTTGAAATTATAAGGGTTAGTATCACCTTGAATCCTTTAAATGGCTCCATTATAAGGGAATTTAACTTATTGATAGGAAAAAAACTAATAGATCTCATGTGGTGAGTCCATGGCCTACCAAACAAGATGTTATAAGAAAGGGGGAAGTTAAATATCATCACCTTCACATAGGTGGTGATAGGTGGGATGGTAATGGGAAGCCACACACAAAATAAAGGTGGCATTTGCCTTCTATTGTATCCTTGGCATGTGTTATGTGTAGACTTGAGATTACATTCTGAATACCTAAGTGTCTTAATGAAATTGAGAGAAGAAATGCACGTTCTAGAACCCTCTTTAATCAATGCATGCTTAACTTAGATATTTCCTATTTGGATGATAATAAATAAAGGAGGATCATCCACATGAAGCAAACTCTTATTTATAATCATAGAAGCTATGGGATATTTTTAGGTAAGAAAAGTGTCTATAGTTTCATCAATGTTGATAGACATATCTTAAAATTATTATAACATACTATCTTTGAAACCAAATAAAGTTTCCTCCCATTCTACTAGAGGAGGATGAAGAACATTCATCTTGAATAGTAGTTGCATAAGATGGTTTATATGATGTGGAAAAGTCCTCATAATCTCAAGGAATGTAATTTGGGATGGGAGATTAGTGAGCTCCACAATGGGATCCCACTCATCATAGCCTATAATAAGGTTGTTAGATATAGGTGCATAATGGTTAAGGAATTCCTCAGAAGGAGGAGCCAAAGTGCATTAAAATTTTTGTTGATAAGAATGAGAAGGTTTAGAAGAAGGTTTGTAAATCATGTTAAGATGATGAAATAGTTGGTTCAAGGTAATTTTGATAATTGGAAGAAGTGTCAGTAGAATCTTGATTATTATTAGTGTTATAAGATGATGGAAGAGTGGTAGAAATAGAATGGGAATTTTTATCTAAGGGAGAATTATAAATTGGATCATCAAAGGTAATAATTTCATCTTTCCCAAACTCATTTAAATGATTTAGAGAAGAATCTTGGATAACATGATATGTTCTATATGAAGCAAGAGTGTAGATATGTTTAGACTCAATGAAGGTAACCACTCTTCACATATTAGTCATGTTAATCACATTCTCTTCAGAAGTTTTATCAATAATACTTTTGACATTTTTGGTGGAAGGGGTGGGATTCTCTTGGGTGTCTTTAATTGATTGATAATTAGGTAGAGGGTATTTATAAATAGATAAATGAGCATTTGTTTGATTCAAGGCTTGAGTTTTGTCATGTGATTTATAATCCTTGTAAGCAATATCATAATCTTATTGACACTTTCTAATGATAGAATCATGATCAAAATTAGGTCCAAGAAGAAAATCCATAGATAAATTATGAATTTGTCTACAAGTCTCATGAGAATGACCCCAACTAGCATAATAAACAAAACTTCTTAGGATCATACAAAGATTTAATAAGACATGTAGGGTCAAGTTCTCATGAAAGAGGCTTGGGTAGATGTTTAATCAATTTAGTTGAGGATAGAGGTTTGTGAATGGTAATGTTATTTGGTGAAGAGAAATGAGGATTAGTATATTGTTGAGAAGGGGGATCTAGTTCTGAAGATTGGTTAGAAATGATAGCTTGAATATTGTGAATGGTGTCACAAGAATCTGTAACACCATCATTGGTAACATTGTGGTTTTTATTCTTTAGGAAGAGATGAGGACCCACATAAGGTTGGGGTGGATCGAATTGACACATTAATAAATCTTGATGTTTATCTTGGTCAATAACCTCCTCTAATGTACATGGAGAGAGTGGAGACTTGATATTATAATTTAGGAAGAAGTGCATTGGCAAAGAGATGGAAAAGATTGTCATCAGCCATGTTATGTTCACATTTGTTTGACAAAGTCTTCCATATTTTAACAAAGGCTTGAGTGTTTTCATTTTTGTTTTACTTACAATTTATGAAATGGGCTAAAGTATTTTTGGGAAGATCACTATTTTGGAATTCTTGAACTAAAGCATTCACTAAATCTCCAAACCAGTAATGGAATGTGGTCTAAGTTGATTATACCAATCTAAGGCATCATCTATGAGAGTTTTTGCAAGGAACTTGGTAGCAGTAAAGGTGTTTAACTTGACCCAATATTTATAAATATTTCTAAATGTTTTCAAATGAAGGGTGGGATCGATTGATCCATTATAATAAATTATAGGTATTATACCTTCTATGTCAATGTTGGTAATTTGAGTAGTAAGAGGTTCATTTTATAGATGCTTGATGGTTTTATTGACCAAAGGAGGTTGAGGAATGAGATTTCCTTGAGAATATCAATGAGGAGGTGGGGGAACATTTTGGTTATGTGTTCCACAAGCCACTGGTTATGGATGAGATTGAATGTGGAGAAGGTGGTTTTGCATTCTCATAATTTGATTTATGTTATGAGCTTGAAAGGTATTCATTTGATTGAGAGTTTACAAAAAACATTATGTGTTTATTATCATTAGTATAAGAATTAAGGTTGGCATTAGTGGCTTGGGTATCATATTGGTATTGATAGGAGGTTGAGAAGAACTATGAGAATGAGATGCACTAGTGGAAAAATTTTCTTGTGTAGCAAAAGATGGACTAGTGAATTATTGAGAGGAAGAAGACCTAAAAGCATGATTGCCTTAGGTAGCATATGAAGCACTAGTAGATGGATTAAGGATAGTGGATCTTAAAAGAGGACCACTAGATGTAGAACCTACCATATTAATTGGGATACTAGGTAGAGAGGTAGAAGAAGTTAGATAAGAAGAATTCATGGTATGAGAAGGGTCAAAATCAAAGGAAGAGGTTGAGAATGAAAGAAAGTGGTACCCCAAAATTTGGTTGATAATGTAGGAGTAGGTGAATGAGGCTCTTCAACTTGACCACTAATCATAAGATTGTATATGGTAGGAGGATCCTTTCCTCGATGTTGAGGAAATTTAGAAATAAATAAGAGCATCTGAGGAGTATACTCTAACTCAAGTTGGTCTTCTAATGAGAAAAGAGGATTATGTTGTGAAGAGGTATTATGAGGTGTCCCATAGTTCATTATGTGAGTGGCAATATGAACATTACTAGCATCCAAGAGAGGAGACTTATTATGTCTATGGGAGACCCTATGAGGATTGGTAAGATTCATCATCTCTGTTGACTGTAACTCAATTCACTATCAAATAGAAATTTCATGATGAAGGTAAAGGAAGAAAGATGAGAAATAAAAGAACTTAGAGGTAAATGAAATAATACAAGGTTAACTGGGTTAACCCAGTACAAAAATAGGGATTGTAAAACTATATAAGGTTATCTAGGTCGATCCATTATAGTGAATAGAGACTAAAAAAATAGGTAAAAGGGGTTGTAGAAAGTATAGGGTTGATTAGGTCAATCTTGTATAGTGCATAGAGATTAAAAAATCTACAGGGTCAATTGGGTCAACCTAGTATAGTAGATAGGGAAGAATAAAAAAAAGATAACATGTTATGAACTAAAATGAGATAATTTTTATAATTAACCTAGGAAATTAAGAACTAAAGGGATATAAAAACTCAATTGGATCAATGTTATCCAATCAAATTGAATCACACAATATAAAACCTTGCACTAATGCTTGCTAATGCAAGTTTTTTCACACATAATTGGGCAAAGAATAAGCAATCAACTTGAAAATTAAAGAGATAACTAATTGGTCAACCTAGGATGTTTTATTATATTATTAATAAATGATTTTAAGTGTGATGGGAAGTTGGTTTTAAATCAAAGAACTAGATAACAATCTAAGGATGGTTTTAGGTAGTTTGGGCTAAAAGGTATTGTAGTCGTAATGATATAGGCTTGGTATTGGGGCCTACCCCCTCACTTCACACACTGTAATGATAAGGGTGTTGGGTGCTTATCCAAACTATAATATTAAGCATGCTTTATAATTGACCAGAGTATCAAGTTGGATTCCCCCTTGGTTATGAAATCCAAGTAGGTTGGCCTTGGGTAGATAAATGTTAAAATAATTATCTAGACTATGTGATTTGTCCTTGTGTGTATAAAGTATAAATATTTAAACTAAATGGTTAATTAAAAACCTCCTAATTAAACTATGTGAACTATTCTAATCATGCAAGCAACAAGAAAAGAAAGGTGTGAATTAATTACTAGCATATATAGATTAATTCTAACTTGAAACAAGGTATAGTGTTGAAAATATATGCATAAAATATACAATAGGTTCAATAAGATCAAACCTATAATATGGTAGCAAGGTCTAAAAATGTACAAGGTTGGCCAAGCTCAACCTAGTTATTTTAGATACCACATATAATACAGAATAGGGTTGACAGGGTCGATCTAGTTGACTATATAGGGGTAGTTTTGAAGAATACAAATTGTGAAAGTAAATACAATAAAAGAAAGATATATAGAGATATAAAGGAACCTTTTTGTATTAGATATGTAAAGGATGAATATTGTTGATAAAAAAACCTTGAATAATTTTGAAAAAACCTACAAACTCAGTTGACTAGGTCGATCAATCTATATAGGGACCTTTGTGTATCAGAGATGCAAAGGATGAAGATTGATGATCAGAAAACTTGAATAATTTTGATGAAACCTACTAATGGGTTGACTAGGTTGATCAATATAAGCAGGGACCTATTGTAAAAGCTTGAAAATGTACAAGGTTGACCAGTATCGACCTAGTATGTTTTTTTATGCCTAAAAGTGTACAATGTCAATTGGGTCAACCTAGTACTTTGAACTAGAATTTTGTAACTTTGGAAACCTATATTGGGTCATCTAAGTTGATTTAGTTACATGTTCTTAAAAACCTATACACAAAAATTATAACTAGGTCAACATAGCCGATCCAATATGATAGATATATGATAAAAATAATGAAAAAATGTGAAATAAGTATTACAAGGGTTAGTTTCAAATTAGGTTCACTAGAATGTATGAAATAAAAAATGCATCATGTCTATAAATCAATCCTATCTTAGATAAGATAGGCCATACCTACACTTTTGATTGGGAATACATTTGTTAAGTAGGAGCATGACCAATATGGGGATTTGCTAAACCTGATTAGGGGATAACATATCACAATACACCATGTGAGATAAGGTTCTAAAGCCTATAGTCTAACACAATCATGAAACAACCCTAAAAGAGTCTTAGGCTTAATATTTCACCTATGTTAATAAACAAGAAAGTAAATTTAATCTAGTGCACACCAAATCATATGGCATAAAGTGGGGGTTAGAAATAAAACAAATAACTAAACTAAACATGAATAGAAGACATATACTCACATCAATGTATATGTAATCCTAATGCATGGAAGAGAGAATCACATCTACGTTATCTATCTACTCTTACAAATGAGAATTAAAGTTAAGAATATTTACCTTGAAGACAAACCCACTGAGCCTTAATCTCTCCCTTAGCCAAGGTGCTTCAAAAGAGATTTTGTGGTATGTAAGGATAACAAATACAAATCAACTCTAAGATACACAACTTATCTATGCATCTAAAATAATTCTCCACAAGATAATATATGTATCTCCAAAGAAAGTATGAAACCCTAAGCTTTATTCCTCAAGTACAATGGTTAATAAGTAGATGTTCATTCACACTTATTCTTCTTTGCTTCTATTCTCTAAAAATGGTTGGAAATAACTCATATATATAGTGGATCTTGTCCTAAATCCTCCTTAAAACATTGGTTGTACAAGGTTAGCCATTGTTGACCTTGTATGTTTTTGGTAATTATTCACTAGGTTTGATTTAGGTCGGTTAAAAAGCTAACAAACCCAAAAAGTGAAAAATACCCTAAATTGCATAGGATCGGCCATGGTCAACCTAGTAAAACCGACGGTCCAAAATGGAATTAAGGAAATAAAATGAGGATGGAAAGAGGAAAATGACTAAAATGAGTAAGGATGAGAATAATAAGCTTAGGGTTAATGGTTTTAGAAGATGACTATGTAGATGTCAAGTGGAAAAAGGGACAACAATCTTACAAAGAATTGATGGTCTGCCCACCCCTTTCTTGATACACCCCTTATGGTATGCACTCAAAGAGATTGAGACTTGATAGGTTCTTATAAGATACAAAGTATTAGTAATGAGTAAAATTTTGAAAATATTATGTGTATACATTTGGTCCCTCTTTTTCCTACTATTGTGATTGCCTACCATTCCAAATATATGAGGATCTCCATCCTCTAAGAGTTGGAATTCTTAAATTCACTTCATCAAGTGTCAATAGTGGTTATTATTGAATAACTCTTAGAAAAACTTCACTTAGTCCTATAGTTTTGGCCCTTTCCTTGACCTCCTTATCCTCCTTGGAAATAAAGAAAAGAAAATTGTGGTCCATTAGATCATGATTGTGGGTAATTACAAGGGTATGAATCTAATTTTGGACCTTTTCATGATTATCCTAGTCTCTATGAGGAAGGGTATCAATGCATAATCCTTATTATCATTTCTATCCTCCCTAAACTATCTGTGAATTATGTATTAAATTTTCCCAATGGTGATGTGAGATTTATAGAAGGTGGAATTATTGTTTCTCGTCAACTCCTCATCAATGATGTTCCAAATTTGATATGATATTTCCTACTTAGATACATTGTTTGGAATACACTTTGAAATTTAAAGAGGATATATCTTATGACCCACCACCATGATTATTATGTAATTCAAATATAGCCAGTAGTCTCTTACATTGTTGGCTAGTGTTTGGGTATGCTTGGGGAAATTATTGGAAATGATTCATTGTGGATATCCATCCATACTTAAGGTTAAAGGTCTTAAAAAATTAGGTTATGTTTCTTGCATATGAATATATGTGCATAAAGCTATAATAATCACAAATCCTATTTTTGATGACTTTGGTGTTGGGCTCCCATAAGACTCAATTATTTATATATATAGTACCCATCACTATATAGTATCCACTTATCCTTATGTAAAATTTTCTATTAGAGGTGTGTGTTCATTTACCCAAAAGCATAAGTGCACTCTAAGGTAGTCAGTAGGTCAAGTAAAGGAACCCACTCCAATTGCATAAAATAGATACTAACATGGCCAAATGATCTATTCAATAATGTCATTCCCACATATATTCCCATTCAAAATCATGTGATGGGAATGGATTTCTTAGCATGTTCCTTTAATAAAAAACTTTCCCTAGGTAGCATCCATATTAAAAGAGCTCGTTTTGGGTGATTAGCCTTCTTTTATTTGATAATAGTGTGTAAATCAAAGGTGAAATCCACAATATGTAGGCTTAAATACCTATTAAATGCCTTTCCTAATTATACATGAGACAATAGTTTCATTATCTACATAATGAAGATATCCTCCATCCATGATTCTCCCTTTGAATAATAGGCCTTATATTAAATCAATGCACAACATCACCTCTAGCTTTGCAGCTATGTAGTATAGTGTTTGTATTTTTAAAGGGAGTAAGTCCTTTATTAGATACTTATATTCAACTACTATTTCTTCCTCAAGTGTAAATGAATCCACATTTTACATTGATTCCCACAGTGTTGAATAATTCAAGTAACATCCATCAAATATAGTAGCATCGAACATAGTATCTAGGTATTCTATAGAATCCTTGATCCAGAACCTATATGGTGCTAGGGATCCCTTATAATATCTATATTATGATGCCATGGTAAATTTTCTGAGTATTTTTATGCTCCAATATTTTAAAAATGGTGTATCTTAACTTAGATAAATTTCACAAATCATAAATCATTTTGATAGCAATTAGGGCTTTTGGGATTGTTTTAGGATGAAGTCTACTGAAGTTCAAAGATTAAATGACATAAACATAGCTAGGATATCAATGTAAATAGATCTCCTAAATTAATTTCCATTTTTTTCACCATTAATTTTTAACATCTATTATTTCATCACCTTTATTTATTTTGAATTCTACCACTTTGTCTAGTGTGCATGCCATGTAAGATGCCTTGTCATTCAGGGTGCCACCACATAGCCTTTTTCCCTGTACCATGTGTCATTGTACAACTAAGTCAATAGAAGTTAAACTTTAATTTTGGTCCAAAATACTCTAAAGCATAGAATGTATCTAAGAAATATTTTCTCCCTAAAGTTCCTGGAACAAATTTTTTTGAAACAAAGTTACTGATGACCAAACGTGTTGAAGGAATTATTTTGATGAAAAGTATCTAAAATAAAATTTGTCAACACAAAAGCATTTGGTGAGAATATTTTTGATGACCAAAATTTAATTTTGGGCCAAAATACTCCAAATCATAGAATGTATTTCATAAATATTTGTTCCCTAAAGTTCTTGAAATAATTTTTTTCAAAACAAAGTTGTCGATGACCAAACGTGTTAAAGGAATCCTTTTGACAAAAAGTATTTGAAATAAAAGTTGCTAACATAAAATTATCTGGTGAAAATATTTCTAGCATAATATTTTCAAAATTAAAGTTCCCAAATACTAAGTCTTTAAAGTAATGTCTCTGGTATAAATTTAGTGGTGCATAAGCTCCTAAAGACTAAGACTGTGAAGAAAGTTACTAAAGGAATTATTGTCTAAGTGAAATTTCTCAAAACAAACCTACCAAATTAAAGCTCCTACAAACCAAGCTTGATGATAAATAAAATTTCCAAAATGAATTTTGGTGATGCAAAACTTTCTGAAGAGAAACCTTATGTAGAGAATCTTTCTAAAGTGAATCTTTCCAAAATGAAATTATCGAATGAAAGATTCTGATATAAAGACTACAAATAAAGTTGTCAAAAGAATTGTTCCAAGGAAAATTCTATAAAATAAATTTTCCAAAGACTAAATACTCTGAATAAAATAATATACTTAACTTTCATGTAAATCCATTCTTTTTATCTTTTCATTAATAGGTTAGTCTGAGGAAGTGTTTCTAAAAATCATACCACAACATGATTTAACATTAAAAACATTGATTTTATACAAGTATCATAACATTGAAAAATCATAAGTACCCCTCCAAGATATTCATTATATTCAAAAAATAAAGGGGGTCCCCACTTGTCAAAAAAAATAGACTGGGGTATGTTTAATACAACAAATGGTGAGTCGCAAGGGTGAATATTTTAGATTTTTTAAGAACCCAAAATCTAAGGTTTTTGGAATCTCAATATCTACCATAAAATTAGCCCCAAAAAATGACTAAACTAGAAATGAAAAAATCCTCTTAATAATATTGTGCAACAAATGAGTTCTACTTACACTTTGAATATGTGTATGAAAAGAGTCATTATTTACTTCTTGTTTCAAGTTTTTAGGCAAGGACAAGGATGAGTTGTAGATTTCACTTTTATTACACATCAGGTGTATAAATAGGGATCTTGGGCATTACTATATTGCTATCCAAGCATCCATAACCTTGACATAGATACCTTTGATCACCTATTCTTCCTTCCTTCATATTGATCTTATTTCATCATGCTGACTTTTAATCCTTTTTTATTTTATTTTGGATTTTTGGATTATGCCTTTTTATTTATTATTTTATTTTTCTTTGTTTTTGGAAAGAGGTAAAAGGTGACCACCATGAGTTGGTCATAGTTAAAATTTTGGTTTACTCAAAATTTCCCTATCAACTTTTGTCGAAGTCCATGATTATTACCTTGAACAAGTGTTAATGTTGTATGTGAATTAGCCCAATGGAATAAGGAAAGTTTTCTAATTTTTCACATAATTTTTGGAGTAAATTTCACATACCTTATGAAATCATTAGCTTTAAGACATATCCATCACTAACTCTCTCACTGCTTTCCTAAATTAAAAGTTATGAACTATAATATGACTTACCCCCTTGATTCAAGTTGGATTCAAAATACCTCAAACTATGTTTCATTATACTAGGATAGACCAAAATTTGACTATCATGAAATCAAATAAAACTACTCTATAAAGTAGAAAAATATTGAAAGTGAAAATCTACTCTAAAAAGTAGTAAAATACTGAAAGTGAAAATATACTCTAAAAAATGTGAAATAACCTAATGAAAGAAAATGACTAAAAATATAAAAGAAACTAATAAAGGAAATCTAATTTACTCCTACCTCTATTGTAATGTCTTATTGTTACTTAAACACCTCTATAAATAGAACATCTATGAAGTAATGTTTCTAAAATTGTCCATTTAGTAGATATGGCAGATCCTTACCTTGAACATCCTTCTAATGGAAATTAGTATCACCAAAAAATTCTAAAATATGATACGGTCCTATCCATAGCAGGGTAAAATTGTGATACATTCCTCTTTTATCATGGGCATTATCCTATAACAGCACCAAGTTAGAGATCCTAAAATCTTTTAATTTTGATAATCATATCTTGATGATGTCCTAATGTATATTGAATCTATGCAATTTTTTATCCCTGGAGTCTTCTTTTTCAATGATATCCAGCAATCTAAACTATATTTTTCATTGGGCTCCATGGATTCTTGAATAAATTGATATGTAATTTCAGCATAATTGGAAACATGGTTTATTTCCCATATACAAGTAGATATGGTGAAGCTTTGAGGTCCTACTCATATCTCATCTTATCTACCTAGAGTGAATACTTTAGTAGGAGGTACCACTCCCTTGGTTTATCTACAAGTTACTTCTTGATTGCATTTATAAGATGTTTATTGGTTGACTCAATGAATTTATTCCCTTATGGGTAATTATTTGAGGATGATTTAATTGTAATATGATTATCATGGGCCCACTCAATAAACTTGATTAATTGAAATGTCAACCCATTATCACAAACTAAAGAGATGGGAGTGCCAAACCTAGTTGTGATATGTTCAAGAAAACTTATCACATCTTGGGCTCTAGAGTTCTTGGTATCTACAACCTTTATCCATCTAGTGCATTAATCTATATCCATGAGCACAAACTTGTGTCCAACTAAGGAATTAAAATTTATAACATTAATAAAGTGTAGGCCCCATTGGGAAAATGACCTACCTTTGATTACTAGTTATAGTGGCATAACTGCATGTACTTCTATTTTGGCCAACACCTGACATTCATGGCATGTCCTCACATGGAAGTGTGCATCCTTAAAGACCATCAGTCAATAATATCTCATTCTGACCATTTTATGTGTTGTGGTGTTACCATATGGATGGATTCTACCTATCTTTGATGCATATTTTCTAATATTTCTTGATCTTACTCATGTGATACACACCTTAGATAAATTCCTTCATAATTATTTCTATAGAGGACTCCATTTCTAATCATATAGTGATCAACATTGAGCCTTAAATCTATATTTTTCTCTCTTTTAAGCTCTTTGGGGCATATTTCAATAAGAAATAACTTAATAATACTTGAATACCAATCTTCTTAGGAGACTTGTGTTTGACAGACCTCTTTAATAGTGATGCATGGGTCTAGTTCAATCATTAATTGAACTATTCCTTGTCCTATAATGATCTTTGCTGGTTTTATTTAAATATAAAATCCTTACATTTACTTCTATGCTCTCCCAATTCATTCTTCCCAAGTGTGATCTTTACAACAAGATCTAGTACTATAGAGATATTCTTATTTTAGAGGATTTAATGCCTAAAGTTTTTAACTACCTTGATGAGAGAAAAGATTTACTTGTCAATAAATGAATATCTAAGCTTTGAATATTTCAATTTATTACTCATAAATGCAATAGGATGTTCATTTTCTACCTTTTTCTATGTAAGCACTGTAATAATGGTATGTTCTATGGTGAATAAATATAAGTAAATTTTTTTGGTGAAATCAAGGCTTACTAGCATTGGAGCTTACAAAATAGCCTTATTTATTTCTTGGAAGGACTTATTAGCTTTAATCATTCACTCCACTTTGGTTTTTTTTTAATCATTATTTTTAGGGGTATAACAATATTTACAAATCCTAATATAAATTTCCTCATGAAATTTATCTTTCCAAAGAATTATTTGAGCTCCTTTTTGTTATTTAGAAACATTATCTTTGATATCCCCTAGATTCTATCTAGGTCAATGGTGATACTATCCTTGGTAATGAGGTGGCCTAGTAGCTTTCCATTGGTAATGCCAAATATACTTTTCTTGGGGTTCATTGATACACCAAACTTTTTTCACCTCCCAAAGATAGATTGAAGATGGTGATGTAGGAGCATATAATAAGTAAAACACCATTTTAAGTTATTGAAGTGATATATGGTAGTAAGGGGTCATAGATTATCTATTTTGGGGCATAAGTGTGTGTGATGGATCCTTTAATATCTATTTATTATCCTATAATCATATTGAGTCATAAAATGTGTGTTTTATATGTATTTGGAGTTTTCCCTCCAAAAGTGTAAGTTTGAAAATTCAAAACCTAGACTAAGCATAAAAGACTCATAAGCATAGTATGAATTGGTTAAGAGAGATAACGTTGATAAAAGGGTCCAATATGTCATGAAAAGAGTGTGTTAAGGCATTTTTATGTCTAATTCCTTAAGCCTTAAAATTCAAGAGTCATGTTAAAAATGTAATTACCACTCATACATTGAGATGGCCATGTAAGAGAGTTTTAGTTATAAATACCAAAACCAATGTAGATGTTGGAGGAGAATGGATTTTTAGGATGAGAGGAGAGTTATTATAGGGTAGAAAGAGAGGAGAGATAAATCCAAGAAGGAGAGTGTGAAACCAAGAAAATAAGTATGTAAAACTCTCTAAGAAGGTGGAAAATTCCATTCATGGATTGTATATGCAATGAAATATGGTTAAAGTTAATAAATAAAGTTGTTTTGTGTGTGTTTACACCTCTATGAAAAGTGTGTGTATTTTTTTTCTTTTATTTTTCTTTAAAAATTCTTGGAGACAATGTAAATATCATTATTATGTGTGGTTGCAAGTTTGAGTGATGGATTGTAGGTTACAGTCATGAAAGAAAAGAATTAAATAAGTTAAAGAAGATAGATATAAGAAAGAAAAATGTATGATCATCAGTAGGTAAGACCAAATAATACTAATTTTCATGATTTAGTTTATAAATTCTAAAAGGAAAGAACCTAAATAAAATATCTTGGAGAGGAGAACCCCTATTTTGACTGTGATAGTCAAAGAATATGATGTCTTAACATTTATTAAATTATTTGTGTCACAAGAATCATTATCCTATTTGATATTATGGTCTTTAGATAAGATAATCCTTATTGTAAAAATAGTTTTAATGGTTATTAATTTAATACAAATGATAATCCTTTAGTGCACAGTTTACATGTAATAATGAACTTTGTTTTCCATAGTCAAAACTATGTTTTACTCAATCAAATGACTAAAAAGGAAAGTATGTATTTAGGAAAGAAAATATGTAATGAATTTTTTGAGTCCTAATACATTTGAAAATTATAAAATGTTTTGGAAAATATCCCTATTGACGTCTAGTTTTCTTGAAGTGCAAACAGGGCATTAAAACTATTACACAATATGTTATGAGGACACAGAGTTTTGTATTTCACATTATTACAAGCATTAAAGGATTTACTAAGGATTATAAACCAGTTATAAATATGTATATTATCTATACAGACCTTAGAAATGTCTCATTTTGTTTTTAAATGCTCTCAAACTAAAAATATTTCAAGTTAATCCCTCTTGGCCTCTATAGTCAACTAGCTAGGGTGTGGAAACTGAAAACCCAATAACTAGAGTTATAGCCATGGAAATTCCTTAAAACTTTATAATAAAATATTTTTTATGTGTAGAGAATGATTTAATAGGTTTTGAGTTGGTCCTACATTTGTACAGTACAAAACTAGTATTATGGTTTTGTTGTAGGGCTAAAAGGCATAATTAGTAAGGTGCTTTAAAGGAAAGGGTATCTACACAAAGATTTAGGGGATGAAAATTAATGGGAAGTTGTAATAATATATAAGGTGACAAAATATGGGATTATATCTTTAGAAGTGCTTTCCTAATGTTCAAATAAAGGAGATAGGTTCACTGTTAAACTTGCAATGTGTCAGTGAATGATGCAGGGGATTATGAGAAAAGATTCAAACATGCCATTCATAAATATAATATTTTTAATTAGTAGCCATTAATAAATGCTTATATTTTTTCTCAAACTTCAATCTTTAATATAGTATTTCAACTCCTTTCTAGCTTGATAGCATCCTCTTCTTTAATGACCCTATTTCTAAGTACCTTTGATTTCTTCCTCACTATCATTAGACCTTAAATAAACCTCTCACTCATCCCTTCAAATCATTTCATTCACTATTTCCATATTTTTTCAGTTTACTCATTTACTAAACCCTAAACCCATAGAAGTTCATAATACCAAATCTTCTTCTTGACCTCATAAACAAACCTATGAAGATTTGGTGTTTTGAACCTTAAGTTGTGAACTTGTGTGATGTTAGTAAATGAGTAAATTGAATAAAGATGGAAATGAAATTAGTTGAAGGGATGAGTGAGAGGTTTATCCAAGGTATAATGATAGTGAGGAAGAACTCAAAGGTACTTATAAATAGGGTCAAAAAAGAAGAGGATGTTATCAAGGTAGAAAGGAGTTGAAAGACTAGATTGAAGATTGAATTTTGAGAATAGAACCAAGAATTTCTTAATGGAGACTAATGGCCAATATTAGAGTAAGGAATGGTGTATCAGGGCAAGGTAATTTATTTGTTTAATTTTGTTTTTAGTTCTTAAAAGCTTGTTAATTTGAAATTAGTAATCAATGTTATGAGGGTTAAATGAGATGACATTACAAGGGTATTGTGTTAAAAGAGTATAGTATAGGTATGACCTATTGAGTTATATATAGATTAATTAAAGACTAGTGAAGAGATAAACTAAATCCCCTATGTCCCATGTGAAGGACATGAAACTAGTCAAGAGAGATATAGAAGAGATATAGTAGAAAGAGCATTGAAGCTCAAGTAAGATAAGAGGATTCCAAGTGAGATTCAAGGGAGATAAGTAGTCCTAGATAAAATACTATAAAAATAAAATAAGACACAAGAAAGGTCTAAGAGGAAAGAAGGTAATCTTTCTAGAGAAAGGTCTAAGTAGGCCTAGAAAGTGAAGGAAAAAGAGAGAAGATGGATGTGGTAGAATAAGTAAAAGAGATGAGAAGAGAGTTGGAGTAGAGTTTTAATAATATAGAGCTCATAGTGAAGATCATGAAGGATCAAGTAATCCAATGGCCTGGTTGTAATGTGAAGAAGAAAGTGAAGTGGTCACTAGAGATACTAAAGAGAGAGAGAAAAGGCATAAGATGAGTGCCTTGAGGGAAAATAAGAATAAAGAGAGCATAAACCATAGAGGCATGAATAATGAAGAGTTTCCAAGAGATAAACATGATAGATAAGTTGAGAAAAGATTTATCATTGAGGATAACATGGAGAGAGAAGTTATACAAGAAGAATTTGAGAGAAAAGACAAGAAAAAGAGGAGAATGTCTAGGAAAGAGACATTCATAGAGACTTATTGGTATCTTTTTTTATATTATAATATTGCATTTGAGTGTGTGTATTCATGTGTAAATTATAGTTTAATGAAGTTCAAGAATGATACCTTAAGGCTTATGAAGAGTGGGTATAGTACATCACCCATCAAGGTGAAAGAAGATGTCAAAGGAAGAGGATAGATTGTAGAAGTAAATATGGTGAACATTTTTAAATCTTAGCATGCTAAGGATGAGAGGAAAGAGGATTTTTATGATGCTTTGATAATCATTACAGCTAAATCAAGATTGAAATCTCCCAAATAATACATGAATGCAAACCATGAAGATATGAGAGAGAAGATAACCTTGCATTAATCCTTTAATAAGGTAAATGAGTGTTTAGGACTTAAATTTGATTGCACATGTGAGAATGAAGAATCTAATATGTAAGTTTGAAAAGTAAAGGGGAAATTACATCCTTTAAGGAGAGTATAAGATCATGGTTATGTTTGGCCTAAGTGGCCCAAGGCATACGTTGGTGATATGAATAAGGAAAAACTCAAGAAAGAGGTCATGTAAGGCAAGAATACAAGTGAAAGAAAAGAACAAATAAAAATTAAAGAAGTAAAGGGTAGGTTGCATCAAGTTAGAATGATAGGATATCAAGAAAATAAATATGAACAAGATGAGACAAGAAGTAAGATTCAGTCCAAGTATGTGCAAGGAAGAAAATGAGTTGTGAAGATCATGGAAAAGGTATAAAGAGATAGTTTTTCAAGTACTTTTCAAGAGATCATAAAGAAAGAAGTAAGTTACAAACTAAAGAAGCAAGAAGACATAGTGGAACCAAACAAAGATAAAGAGATGAAGATGTAGCTAAGTAACTCAATGAGGAAACAAGATGAAAAGTGTAAAAATAATAAAAACATATGGAAAGGAAAGCAAGTCATCTATGATAAGTATGATGATTAATTCTTTTAATTAATTCACAAGATCATTGAAAGATACTACAAGTCATGTAAAATAATGTTAATGAGCACAAGCAGGAACCAAGGTGAGAGTTAAAATTCAAGTAGATATGAAGCATTAATGAAGAGTGAAGACATAATGGCTGCATATATTGGTATAGGAGAGAATTTTGAAAAAGAGGAAAGATAATAGGATCTAAATTTTGATGAAGATGATAGAGAGATATATACTCTCACATTGAAAGAAGAATTGGAGATTATAGAAAAGATTTTTAGTCCATCAAAAGGGATAAATACATGTGAAGAATGGCATAATAAGCTCATGATTAAGATCAAATAAGAATCAATAATGGAGTAGCATAGTGAATCACAAGCAAACAAACTAGAAATCAAGAAATTGAAGTATGATCAAGTTGAAAAGGTAATCTATTCAATGGGTTCAGTTATAATTGAGTTGTGTGTTTGTATGCATGATGATGAAAATATAAGAATATTTCAAACAATATTGTGTTATGATGAAGGAGAATTGGACAAGAAGTTATTCTTGCAAGATGACTAAATTTATGTGAAGAGACATCAAGAGATGTAGAAATATAATGAAGAGGCAGCAAAAGAAAGCCTTATTGAACAAGTGAGAAAGGTTGAGATTCTTATGAGACCATTAGTGTACAATGAATAAGTAACCAACATTTCCAAGGAGAAAATACAACTAAGGAAGTAATAACCAAGTGAGAATAATGAAGAAGGAAGCCATGGAACAAGAGTAAGAATGAAGGATGAGAACTAGCTATTAGAAGTGAAGTATGATGAAGGACTAATTGAGTTGGAAAAGGTATAAAATTTATATAACAAAGAGTTTAATTAGGTGGTATACCTCATAAAGGTATAGAATAAACTCTCAAGGAGAATAGACAAAGCAAAGAAGCATAAATACAAGAGTCTAAATAGGAGAAAGGATCAAGAAAGGAGGAGCAGTAGTAAGGTGATCATGGAATATCCTCAAAGAATTAATTAGAAGGAAATAAATAAGATGTTAGAATTCAATTTTATCCCTCTTGGGGAGTATGATACATGAGCATCTGGTAAGCAAAACACCATCTAAGTTTTTGAAGTGGTATATGGTAGTTAGGGGTCATAGATGATCCATTTTGGGTATAACTATGTGTGAGGGATATTTTAGTATGTATTTGTTGTCTTAAAATCATCTTGATTCATTAGATGTGTTTTTTATATGTATTTGGAGTTTTCCCTCTAAAAGTATAGGTTTGAAAATTCAAATCCTAGACTAAGCATAAAAGACCCCTAAGCATAGTATGAAGTCAGTAGGAGATAAAATTTTAGTACAAGGGTCCAAGAGGTCATGAAAAGAGTGTTTGAAGGAATTTTTATGTCTAAGTCCTTAAGCCTTAAAATTTAAAACTCATGTTAAAAATGTAACTGCCACTCATACATTGAGATGGTCATGTAAGAGAGTTTTAGTTATAACTACCTAAACCAACATAGATGTTGGAAAAGAATGGAGTTTTATGATGAAATGATATTAGTTAGAGGGTAACAAGAGAGGATAGATAACTCTAAGAATGAAAGTGAGAAACCAAGAAAAGAAGAATGTAAAACTCTCTAAGAAGGTGGTAGAGTCCATTCATGGATTGTATATGTAATTAAAGATGGTTCAAGTTAATAAATAAAGTTGCTTTGTGTGTTTTTAATACTTTATGAAAAGTGTGTGGATTTTTATTTATTGTATGTTTTTTTAAAAAGTCTTGGAGGCTATGAAAATATCATTCTTGTGTGTGGTTGAAGGTTTGAGCGATGGACTATAGGTTACACTCATGAAAAATAAGAATTAAAGAAGTTAAAAAATATTGATATAAGAAAGAACAATGTATGATAATATATAGGTAAACCAAATAATACTAAGTTTCATGATTTGATTGATACATTACAAAAGGAAAGAACCTAAATAAAAGCTCTTGGAGAGGAGAAACCATGTTGTGATTGTGACAGTCAAGGAATATGATGTCTTAACATTTCTTGAAGTATTTATGTCAAGAGAATCAATATCCTAATTGAGATGATGGTATGTAGATAATATAATCCTTTTTTTAAAAATGGTTTGTATAGTTTTTAATTTAATACAAAAGATAAACCTTTAGTGAACAGTCTACATGTAATAATGAACTATATTTTTCATAGTCAAAACTTTGTTTTGCTTAATCAAACACCCAAAAAGGAATGTATGTATTCATTAAAGTGAATTTTTGATGAATTGGTTGAGTATTGATACAAGTTAAAATTAGAAAAAAAAAATTTCAAATAGCCTTGTTGACGTTTAGATTTCTTGAAGTATAAATAGGCCATCAAAACTATTACATAGTCCTTTATAAGGTCACAGAGTTTTGTATTTCATGTGGTTACAAGAATAACCAAGTTGAATAAGGATTATAAAAAAATTAGAAATATGGATATTTTTTGTACAGACCTTGGAAAGGTCTCAATTTGTGTTAAAATTCTCTCAAACTAAAGATATTGTAAGTTAATTCCTCTCGGCATCTACAATCTACTAACTAGGGTATGGAAACTAAAAACCCAATAACCAGAGTTATAACCATGGGAATTCCTTAAAATTTTGTAATAAGATATGTTTTTATGTGTAGAGAAGGATTTAAGAGGTTTTTAGTTGTTCCCACATCCATCAAGTATAGAACTATCACTATGGGTGTGTTGTATGGCTAAAAAACCTAATTAGCAAGGTGCTTACAAAGGAAAGGGTATATACACAAGTAGTTAGGAGATGAAACTTCATGGTAGGTTATAATAAAATAGAGGGTGACAAAATATGGGATTATATATTTATTATGACTTGCATAATGTTCAAACTAAGTAAATTTGTGGAAAAAAAGGCTACAAGGAGATAGGTTCACTGTTAAACTTAAGATGTGTTACTGAATGATGAAGAGTGATAGAGAGGTTAAAAAAGGTTTGAAAAAGTGTATTATTATCATGAAATTTCATATAATAAGTTAGGTTGTGTTCATGAGTTCAAGAAGAAGATTTGGCATTTTAGACCTTAAGTTGTGAACTTGTGTGATGTTAATAAATGATTAAAGTGAACAAAGATGGAAATAGTGAATGAAATGAGTTGAAGGTATGAGTGAGAGGTTTATTAAAGGTATAATTATAGTGAATAATATCTCAAAGGTACTTAAAAATAGGTTCATTAAATAAAAATATGTTATCAAGCTAGAAAGGAGTTGAAATACTAAATTGAAGGTTGAAATTTGAGAACAGAGCCAAGCCTTTCTTAATGGAGACTAATGTCCAAGATCAGAGTTAGGAATGGTGTGTTTGAATATTTTCTCATAATATTATGCATTATATTGTTAGTATGATCATCTCTATTTTTATTAAAAATAGTGATATAATCCATATATATATATATATATATATATATATATATATATATATATATATATATATATATATATATACACACACATATATATATATATATATATAATGATGCACTTACCTATTAGTCTTGGGAATGTATGATCCATCACCCTTTGAAATGTTGATCAGCCCAAATGGAATTAATTTATATGCATATGTTCCCCACATTGTGTTAAATTTAGTTTTCATCCTATAAACTGATTCAACTAGCACTTGATTGTAACATGGACATCCATCTGAGAAAGACATCATCTCAGACCAATTTACCCTTTGTATTACCTCATCTAAAGAGGGAAAAATGAAATTATCATTATTGAAAGCTTTATTCATATTTATAAAGTTGATTCATAGTCTAATCTCACCAATCTTTTTCCTAATTAGAACTAGATTGGCCACCCAAGTTGAATGTCTAATAGGAAAGACAATTCTAGCACTTAGTAGATTTTCTACTTCATTCTTAATTAATGGTTCTAAGATAGGATTAATCTTCCTCTACCTTTGCCTAACTAGTTTATGATCAAGCTTAAGTGAAATTATATGGGCCATGACTCTAGGATTGAAAACACTTAAGCCCTCAAAGTCCATGAAATTACATATTTGTACCTAATAATTAGTTCTTTGACTCTTTGTCTTTCTTCAAGTGTGTAAATTAAGCCAATATTTATGAAATGTGCATTATTTTCATCACCAACATTTTTTTAGCTAAACTCAGATTCATTAACCTTTACCTACCTCTCTGATTGAGCCTGAGGGTCTATATCAAAGGTCCATTACATAATGACCATTCTTAATGGGAGGTGATTCTCATTCATTTAGATAATACCTTCATCATCCAATTGTTCATGGCTCATATGGTTTCTTTATTCATCATCTATTATCTGAGATTTGAATTGTCTTAAATTTGTTTAAAATTAGACAATTTTTTGGTCATCATCAAATACTTGAAATTTTTTAATGTTGTCTAGTATTAAAAGACACGGTACCAATTTAATGGAGATTTTATATATTTTTGACTCTTATAAGGGTACCAAGTTTGCTACTAAAGTAGCTAGTGAATTAGTGGCTCCATTTTGTCCTCTCAAGATAGAAACTATATTGAAAGCTTCAAATTATTCTAGTAAATCCTAGGCCATATGTTTTTACTTATTTAAATTGATATTTATTTTTTACCTAATTTACCATAACTTTAGAATCTCCATATACCAACAATTCTTTGACATTCTTCTTTAGGGTGAACTATAATCCCAATATCAATGCTTCATATTTTGATCTATTATTGGTGCATGGGAATTAGAACTTGTATGATTCTAATAGTTTCTCTCTTTGTGGATTTATCAATTCAATACCAACACTCAATCCTTGATTATATCTAGCTCCATCAAAATGGAAGGTCCATAATTGGGAAAGGCCTAGAATTTCTTTTAAAACTTCATAATTCATGGTAAATGTATAAATTATAAGACTATGAGAGTTATAAATTACCTCCTCATTGTTTGTATTATATTTTGTAATAATATGCTTCATTCTTGTCTCTTGATCAATTCTAATCTGGCTAGCTATGCCTCTCCATGGCAGCCAAATATGTGAAAAGCTCATGGAAAGATATCCACTTAGCAATTTTTGACCAATGTCTACTCAACAACCACCCATAACCTTCAATAATATCTAATACTAAGATGTTGATAGTCATCTACACTCTAAGTTTTGATACAACCTAAATTCTCATGTCATTTAGCTTTCCCAACATGGGCACTACTATTTTATCAAGTTGTGATATAGTCCTCTTGGATGGTTTTGGTGTTAAACCAAGATTCTAACAAATATAATTTTGAATCATTATTGTTAAAGATCCTGAATATACTAAGCAATTATGTATATTATTTCAAAATACTTGAATATCTATCAAGAAAGGGGGAACTTCTGGCTTACTTTTGTAGATAACATTCATGTTGGCTAAATTAGACTTTTATACAATAGACTTCCCTATAATGGACTCCTATAATATTTATTTATACTTTATGATTTGCGCTAGTTCATGAAGAGAAATGTTGGCCTTGATTTTCTTCATATCCTTAATAATATTATATCCTCTTTTATTTTACTCCTCTTTATGTTGTAGCTAATCATGCCCTTTATGGGGAGGAGGATTATTTTAGGCCTTCGGATTTGGAGGAATAATCATATTATTGGTATGATTAGAAGTGGTGAATGACTTCCTATTCTTTAGATTATAATTTTTAAAACTAAATTGCTATAATGCTTGCACTTCATCAAAATTATCCTTTGGGACATTGTCATCTTCACTAGGGAAGGGAGACCCAAAAGTCTCAAAGACCATAGTTGAATTGGAAGGTCCATATTAATGAGATAAATCTGAAGGATTCATCATATGATCTTGTCTGATCATCTCCCTTTGGAAGAGTTCAAAAGCTGTGCAGAACTCTATATAGTTCAGTAATCCATGGTGAGATGTGTTATGGACCCTACACTAGTTAGGCAAAGATGTTTCCATGATATTGATCTCTGGTATATTATTAGATTATTATTGGTCTACATTGTTAGTGGTCCTATTGAAATGCCTATTATATCTTAGAAAGGTCAAATTTTGATTGTAATTCTAATTGTTTGTATTTCCCATCCTCTTTTACATATTCAAAAAATCATTGCTTAGTTTTTGAGCCATTCTCTATATAGAATCTAATTCAGCTTTTTTTGAGTCACAATCCTGAATGACTTATGAATTAGTGTGAGATCGATGTTGATTATACTAATTATTTCTTTGTGTATGACTATTTAATAAATCATAGCTATGATTTTTTATCTATTGCATCATGGGTGGAAGAGTGTATAGCTAGTTCTAATTTAATGCGAGAGCATTTTAGTTTTTACATGAATTATATTTAAGGATGGAAGTCCATTATTTAATCATTGACCTCCAGGATTGTGTGAGATAAGATGTGGATTGATCTACTTATAAATTTTGAAAGCTTTTTGAAATACCAAAGATATCATATTTTTAGTAACATCTCTTTGCAAGAATATGATAGTAATAGGATCTAAGGCATTCTTATATATTTTGAGTATTAGATTCTCACAAATATTATATATGGCATTTAATCAGGTGTGCATCTTATGGAATGTTGAATTAAAGGCTCAAATGGAATCATTATCTCCTTTTTCATTTTGGTAAAGATTTGATATACCAAACTTGATTAGTTACCTATCCAAATTATGCAAAGAATGTACCTTGACACTCCTCCTAAGAGATGATGGAATTTTCTTACAAATTAAGATACCAATCATATGAAGAATCTTGAAAAGTAAAGAATAAAAACCATTATGCAATATTCTCATGTATAAAAATCATTAATCTCAAGGCAAGCTTGAAATATCTTATATATTTTTCAGCCATCCTCCCACTTAAGGAGGAGAAAGGAAGTAGATAATTTTTTGGGTTATTTAGTAGGTCATGTTAGTCCCTAGGGATAGAAAAAAATGGATCTGATTAACCAAGGTTGAGCCATGGGAATATTTACAAATGGGATGTTCCTTATAGGGGAAGGTTTTAGGATTTATATAACTCAAGGATGGTAAGTATAGTTATAGGCCTCCTAAAATGTGATAATGGTGAAATAAAAATCCTAGATTTGGTCCTATACCTTGTTAACCTCCTAGGTGTCTCTATAATGATGGGTTACCTATTTATTGGGAAAACACACAAGTGTTCCCTCCTTCTAGCACCAACTTTTTATCTTTAGTTGATGTGGGCTTTATGCACACCCTAAAGGGTTTTTAATTAGGTGACCTCTAACATTTTTGGATCTCTGTGGAACTAGGTTACACTCTAGGGCATGAGTTACAAGTATGTGGTTAGAATAACCAAGTGGTGGAATAATGATTAAGCTTGTGGGTTGATCAACCATGATTATGGGGGGATGTGTTAATTCTAATAAAAAGTATAAATCACTAGGTGGATTGGATGGGTGGAAGACTAATCTATGGTGGGTAGATCTCAAATAAACTTCAAAAAGAGGGAAAGGTAAAGAATAAAATAAGGATTTTATGTCTTTGAATGGGAATTTCTTAGCCTGTCTCTTTAATGGACAAATATCTCAAGCACCAGTGTTTTCTATCTATAGATTTTGTACATTCACAAACAAACATGGATGGGAATTTGGGTATTAGGATATAGGGTGATTATTAGTCTCAACTAAAGGTTGCTCCTTTAAGGCCACTATTTCATACCTTTATATGATAGATTACATCTCAAACCAAGAAATTATCCATGGCAGTTATTGCTCACACCTAGAATACTATATCAAACAAGACACTTCTACATATTTTAGATTATTGATTCAACTTGTACTAACTATCTAAATAAATAAAACATATAAATATTCAATATTTTTCACATCTAAGACTATCATTCATTAATATGATATTCAAATTCATCTATATCATTGAGACACAAGAATTATTGAATCATTTTAAAAACAAACAAACTTCAAATTCATTGACATAAAAAGGGAAGAAGAAAGAACAAACATAGTTGAATTACAACAAAAATCTTTAATTTCTTCCTATATTTCATTCAAACAAAGTAGCCTTTAAAAGAGGGTTACAAATGGTATATATAGATCTTAGATAAGGGGCCATCTCATCTTCCAAGATTAGAATGCTTCATTTAAATATAAAAAGACTATAAGATAAGTCTTGGTTACATATCAATGCATTACAAATGTCTCAGTCATCAAGCTTGATGTCTCTATTAAAGACTATAAGATGACATCAAGCTCAATTAATGGAGTCATCAAAACCAAATGGTTAAATTCCTCATTATGGGTATAATTCACCAAGAAATTCAGCTTGATGTCATCTTCCCTATGGCTTCTAAATAATTTGGTTATATTATTGATATGAGGAGCCAAGCTTATTCTCAAATAATGAATAGAATCAAGAATTTCATATAGTTTAAGAGTATCATCCTGAACATCTTATTCAATGCCATGGGAATGTGAATCACTTTCTATTGTTCTCTTAGTGTCTCTAACTCTTTCTCAAGATCCTACCTGGCCATTTTTATTCCTTGATGTATTGCAAGGATGGATTCTATGTGGGTTTACATATATTACTTCAATTCCTCAATATAAGGGGACTTACACTTTTTCTTACGTAATACACTTATTCCCTCTCCTCCATGATTAGAGTCTTTCCTAAACTATCTTTAATTTTCCTCTTCCTCACTCTCTATACTAATGCAGTGGCTTTGTCAAATAGATAACTCACTAGTTTAAATTATATTGCCTTCATATTGGGTCTCTTAAAGGCCAAGGATCCTAATTCCTTAGCCCAATTTAGAAGATATTGTTTAGGGATCTGAGGGTAAAACTTTCACTTGAGCATGTTCTTTATCTTTTTACTCAATTTGTGTGGAAGGATTGGGAATTGATGGCCAAATAATTTTTGACCAATATATGTTCCCATAGTGTGGCATTGGATAGACCACAAATATTGGATGCCTCCTAGGTGCCATTTTATTCATTTCCACTATGGTTATAGTGTTGGGAGTGGAAGAAAGCAAGGATGGACCTAAATGGGTATAAGAAGACATAATTAGAGTGATGGATTGAATAATGGATAGAATAGATAGATCAAGTGTTAATGGGGTAGATGTTAATGAAATGGAAATTTAAGGGATGGAAACCACAGGGATAAAATCTAAAGCAGTGGAGGGTAGATCATGTGTTATGGTGATAGGCAGACTCATGGATGGATTTAGAAAAATTAAACCTGAAGACACTATCCATTAGAGAATGAATGTGTAAACTACTATCCTATGGGAGATTTAAATTATAGGTAAAGACATCAAAAGGGAAAATTCAAAGGATATATGAACAATGGACCCTTACCAGATGAGTCACCTATGATAGGTGTTTTTTCAATGAGTGCCAATATGATTAGAAACTTTTCCTACTACAATTCTTCCTCATCTACCTCATAGGTTGGAGAGGTTTATGGTGTATGATCCAGGTGGATCCATGTACTGTTCTATTTTTCAAAGTCTTCAAATTCAGTTCAAATTATTTGCACATTGTAGTACTCATCGAGAGATTTATAACACTTTTCACAGTTCAAAAAATGGAGTCTGAATGCTCAAGATATAGCCAGTTGAAGAAATCATGTGACAGGGATGTCAAAAATGACGTGGCACAGTTGAGGAACGCCAAGTGGACCAATCTCCATTTGACACATGGAAAAAAATTAGAGGGCAAAAAAATATTGGTTAGGTGTTTTTTTATGCACATGGTATTTAATAAATTCAAATGTATTAAAGGCACCAAACCTCCACGCCACCCACCAAATACATCACTAAACATGCATCTAGGCATTTGACTAGCTAGTTGGCAGCCAAAGTTGGCACCAAAATGCTAGGCATTTGAAAACTTCAGCAACTTGATATATTAAGCATGCAAAACAACCATGCCCAGCAAATGTGGGAAAAAAAGACTTGGTTAAAGTGTGCCCATGGAGGAAGGACACCCTTGCCCACTTCCCTAGGTGCCTAGAAAGGAGGAGGGAATTTTGAACTTGAGACCTGGCACATAAAAGGCTAAGGTCTTGACCGCTTCAACCACAGTGGCTGAAATGTTATAAAAGGGAGTTATTTTTACTTGTATTGACATGGATTTCTGACTGTGTAAAGAGAATTAAGAGGATTAGAGCCTTGTTTTTGCCTTGTGCAGCCTTGGGCTTTTGTTTTTAGGTCCAAGAGAAATATTTACAGGAAAATAAAGATTAGAGAAGGTGAAATTGAAGATTTGTAAAGGTTTTCTGATGTCATTTGTTGCAGCATTTTAATAGAATGGTCTTCACTATTGGGTGGACCCAGAGATGTAGGCTATTGAAGCCAAACTCTATTATCAATTTGCTAGTGTTATCTTTGTTTTTCTCTGATTATTAATGCATTCTGATCTTCATTTTAATTCTAATTTTACTTTCTTTATGTAAAATTAAACACAAGAAAGTGAAAATTTAAAAGATCTCTTAAACATGAACAAGTGATTTTCGAATGTACTACACTTGTATTTTCAATTTACAAATTAGATTTTTGGTATCAGAGTGGTTGTTATTCAATAGTGATTGCTAGTGTATGTTGACAAGGTCTAAATCCCAAAAGGGAGAAGGAAAACTCATTGAGTATAATCTAGAGATTGGTTCAAGGCGTTCTTCAAGGATGGCCGAAGAAGAGATGGAATTCGAACAAGCTTTTCGTCGAGCTTTAATGGACATGAGAAGCATGGTTGAGGAACTATACCATGACAAATAAAGGAAATATGAGAATGAAAAAGAAGGTGATTCATGAGAATCAAAAGGTAAAGAAACCAAAAAAAATTCTCCATCAGATGATGGTAAAAAAATTGTGTAATCTCTCCCTTCACTAAAATTAGATATTAAGTTTGAATTACCAGTGTTTAATGGTGAAGTTAATGCTGAAAAGTTGGATAATTGGGTCAAGCAGATTAAAGTTTATGTCAGGGTCCAAAATATTGTAGGGGATGAGTCAAAAATTCATTTGGCTACTCTTCATATGGGAGGTACAGCTCTCATCTGGTGGGAGAGTAAGTTGAAGGAATTCAAGCTTCAAAAAGGTAACTCAATTTCTACTTGGAACGAATTTATTGAAGAACTCAGATGGCAATTCTATCCTTTAGGCTATATGCAACAAGCCATGATGGATTGGCAAAGTTTTAGACAAGGAAAAGGCCAAAGTGTTCAAGATTATACACAAGATTTTAGGAAAAAAGCTTTACTTTTGAATGTTCCTCTATACACATAAGAAACACTGCTAAAATATATAGGTGGGTTGCATAGTTACTTAAGACATATGATTCTTATGTTCAATCCAACTAATTTAGATGCAATATGTGTTCAAGCCACTCATTTAGAGGCTAGATGAAAATAATCAAAAGAATTTTTTCCTAAAGTAAAAAGTAATCTATCTAATGTTAAGCATTCCTAATGGGAAAGTTCATCAAGAAAGGGTAAACAGAAATCCACTTATAATGTTAAAAAAGAAGAAAAAGGAAAACCATTTTGTAATCATTGCAAGAAAAATCATGATGAGTCTAAGTGTTGGAAACTACATCCTGAGTTAAGGCCTAAAAAGTTTCAAAAGAAAGAAAAGAAGGCTAATGTTATGGTTTAGAACTTAGGATCAGATTCAGGTGATGAAACTAAGATCACAGCTATGGGGTTACATAATGATTTTTCTCTTTTAGTTTCTAGAACTAAGTCATCAAATGATGCATGTGCATGTTTATAAGAAAAGAAATGAATTGTTCCACATTAGAGTTGTTTCAAATCATACTAAGATTGACACTCTATTTGATAGTGGTTCAAAAGCAAATTTAATTTTTGAAGAGGTTGTTAAGAAGATAGGCTTACAAACCAATCCCCATCTGAAGCCTTATCCAATAGGTTGGGTGTGTGACAATGCAAAGCTATAAGTCTCACAAACTTGTAGACTAAGGTTTGCCATCACATCCAAGTTCGTAGATGAGGTTGAGTTTTGATGTTGTTCCATTGGACATATGTGGGATTGTTTTGGGAAGCCCATATCTTTATGATAGAAAAGAAATCTTCTATAAAGAGGAGAATAAGTACTTACTTGTTAAGGATGGCATTAAATATATAGTTAGAGCACATCACATTAGAACAAGTCTTTCCTTGGTTAAAGCAGGGCAAATGAAAAGACTAGTTAATTCAAGCAAGTCTTTTTGTCTCATGTTGATTAAGTCTAAGGAAAAAGAATATTCTCAAGCTTTGGAAAAATGTGATCCTAGACACAAGAATGAATTGGTTGAAATCATTTCTACTTACGATGATGTATTTCAAGATCCTAAGGGCTTACCTCCCAAAAGGGGAGTTCAACATGAAATTCAGATATTGCAGGATTCTCCTCTCCCTAACATTGGCATGTACAGGTTATCAGTGGTGGAAAATGAGGAAATCAAGAAATAGGTAATGGATCTATTAGATAGAGGTGTTATTCATCCAAGTTCATCTCCTATTGGTTTGCCAATTATTTTGGTGCCAAAGAAAGATGTCACTTGGAGAATGTGTGTTGATTTTTGTGCTTTAAACAAAATTACTATTAAGAATTTTTACCCTCTTCCTCGTATAGATGATTTTTTGGATCAATTAAAACATGTTATTTATTTCACTAAGCTAGATTTGAGAAGTGGATATCATCAAGTAAGGATTAATGAAGGTGATGTATGGAAAACTGCCTTTAAGACAAAATAGGGATTGTTTGAATGGCTTGTTATACCTTTCGAGTTGTGTAATGCCCCAGCTACATTCATGAGATTGATGAATGATGTTTTTAGACAGTTATTGATGATTTTGTTATAGTTTACTTAGATGATGTATTGATTTTTAGTAAGTCATGAGAAGAGCATGTGATCCACATTAAGAAAGTCATGGATGCATTACGAAGGGAAAACTTTATCTAAAAATGTCAAAATGTGAATTTGGAAATACCTCTTTGATATACTTGGGTTACATTGTAGGACATGGTAAATTGAAAATTGATCCTGCAAAAGTGGCAGTCATTGTTAATTGGCCTACACCCACTAACACAACTGAGGTTAGGATTTCTCTTGGTCTAGTACAGTTTTGGAGGAAGTTTATTGCTCAATTTTCATGTATTGAATCACCTTTGCATTCTTTGACAAGTGTGAAATGGGTCTTTCAGTGGGGAGGCAAACATCAAAAAGCCTTTGATACTTTGAAAGAAAAGATAAGTACTACTCCAGTCTTGGCACTTCCTGATATACAACCACCATTTGAGATTGAAACGAATGCAAGTGAGTATGCTATGGGAGCTATTTTAATGCAAGGTAAGAAACTAGCTTGTTATCATTCTGAAACCTTTACAAGTGGAGTAAGAAAATATCCAGCTTATGATAAGGAATTTTATGCATTGGTTCAAAGTGTTAAAAAATGGAAACATTACTTAATGGGCAAAGAAACAATAATGCATACAGATCATCAGCCCTTACAGTATCTCCAATCACAAACTAAGCTACAATAGTCTAGACATTTTCATTGGATGGGTTTCTTACAACAATTTCATCTTGTGATCAAGTATAAAAAAGGAATTTAGAATAAGGTTGCAGATATGCTATCTAGGCCTCCTATGGTTGTTGCATCTATTCTTTTACAACATGGTTCTTTATCTCATGAAAGTTATAAGGAACAATATGTGAATGATCTTGATTTTTAGGATGTTTATAAAGACTTGATGAGTAGTAGACAATTAGAAGAATTGGACTATCATGTACACAATGATCTTTTGTATCATTTGGGTAAACTATGTATTCCTCAAAATGAGAGGGTGCACATGATTAGAGAAGCACATACTTCTCTTATTTTTGGTCATTTTAGAGTTGCTAAAATGGTTTCACATTTGAAAATGTATTTTTATTGGCCTTGTATGCAGGAAAATGTTGCTAAATATATAAGGGGATGTACTCTTTATGCCACAAGTAAACTTAGTAACAGGAAGTTGGGACTTTACAATCCTCTACATGTTCCTATTCACCCCTAGAAACTATCTCTATGGATTTTATGGGGGGATTGCCTATGACACAAAGAAAACATGACTATATATATGTGGTTGTGGATAGATTTAGCAAAATGTGTATTTTGATTCCTTGCACTAAGTAGATTACTGGCAAAGGCACTACATATTTATTCTTTAAACATGTATGGGTTCATTTTGGTTTGCCTACTTCAATTATTTTTGATCAGGATTCACGATTTATTGGGGGGTTTTGGTCAATTTTGTTGGGACTAATGGACACTAATTTAAAAAAGAGCACTACATTTCATCCACAAACTGACAAACAAACAGAGGTTGTGAATCGCACTATGGTACATTTGCTTAGGGGTTATAGCAATAAAAATCCAAAGTTATGGGATGAACAATTATGTTACATACAACATGCATATAACCGAGCACTTCATTCTTCTACTATGAAATCTCCATTTGAGGTTTGTTATGGATACTTGCATAAATCTCCTCTAGATGTTTGCTATGGACAGGATACAGTTGTTGGTGAACCAAAAGAAGCCATTCGATCCAAGAAGTTCATTGAACAAATACAGCTCATTCATTAGACTGTTTATACTCAATTGGAGAAAAGTCAAGCCAAGTACAAAGCCAGGCATGACAAACATCCTATTGATCACCAATTTGTTGTAGGTGATATGGTATGGCTTCACATTAGTAAGGAAAGACTGACAGGTGAAGGTAAAAAGTTGAAACCAATCTGGTATGGTCCTTTTTGGATAATAGAAAAAATTGGCACAAATGCTTTCTAATTAGACTTACCATCTTACATGTAGATTTATTCAGTTGTAAATGTGGAAAATTGAAATTGTATGAGCCTCCAATGATCATTTACCATGATGAAAGTGTATCCATTCCTTTTGTTGATGATTTTTCTCCTAAATATCTAATAGAATTGCAAGAAGATATTATACTTGACAGGAATATGCAGACTTCACGAAGAGGTAATATTGAATATCTTCATGTTGGTCTCAAAGGGATGCACCCAAGCAAGGCTAGATGGATGGAAGTCAGAAAGGTGAGGGAAAAATACCCTCACCTCATTACCAATTAATTTCAACTTTTAGAGGTCTAAAAGTTCCCAGTGGGGAGGAATGATCTAGGTGGATCCATGTACCATTCTATTTTTCAAAGTCTTCAAATTTAGTTCAAATTATTTGCACATTGTAGTACTCATCGATATCTTTCTAACACTTTTTGCGGTTCAAAAAATGGAGTCTGAATGCTCAAGATATAGCTAGTTGAAGAAATCATGTGACAGGGATGTCAAAAATGACGTGGCATGGTTGAGGAACACCAAGTGGACCAATCTCCATTTTACACATGGAAAATAATTAGAGGGAAAAAAAAATTGGTTACGTTTTTTTTTATGCACATGGTATTTGATAAATTCAAATGTATTAAAGGCACCAAACCTCCACACCACCCACCAAATACTCCACTAAACATGCATCTAGGCATTTGACTAGCTAGGTGGCACCCAAAGTTGGCACCCAAATGCTAGGCATTTGAAAAATTTAGCAACTTGCTATATTAAGCATGCAAAACAACCATGCCTATCAAATGTGGAACAAAAAGCCTTGGTCAAAGTGCACCCATGGAGGAAGGATGCCCTTGCTCGCTTCCCTAGGTGCCTAGAAAGGAGGAGGGAGTTTTGAACTTGAGACCTGGCACTTAAAAGGCTAAGGTCTTAACCGCTTCAACCACGGTGGCTAAAATGTTATAAAAGGGAGTTATTTTTACTTGTATTGACATGGATTTCTGACTGTGTAAAGAGAATTAAGAGGATTAGAGCCTTGTTTTTGCCTTGTATAGCCTTGGGCTTTTATTTTCAAGTCCAAGAGAAATATTTACATGCAAATAAATATTAGAGAAGGTGAAATTGAAGATTTGTAAAGGTTTTTTGATGCCATTTGTTGCAGTATTTTAATAGAATGGTCCTCACTATTGGGCAAACCCAGAGATGTAGGCTATTGAAGCTAAACTCTATTATCAATTTTTTGGTGTTATCTTTGATTTTCTCTAATTATTATTGCATCCTGATCTTCATTTTAATTCTTATTTTTCTTTATTTATTCAAAATTAAACACAATAAAGTGAAAATTTGAAAGATCTCTTAAACATGAACAAGTGAGTTTCAAATGTACTACACTTTTATTTTTAGTTTACAGATCAGTGTATCCTTAGGCTTTCTTTTATAAGTCATTATGGCTATGTCTACTTGTAGGACCATTTCATATGATGGAAGAGAAGGGGACATAGTGACTAGAATTGGGGCTAAATTAGCCATTATTTCCTCTTCATCAAAGGAATCTAAGCATATAATCCTAGGTTATACTTATGTATTACCTCCTATTTTAGTTATCTCCTTAGTTAACTCTTGCTTAACCTTGATAAATTAAATTGTTGAATCCTAGGATAGGAGCACATATACTTATTTTTCTTGTATTAAGGTAGGTAGTTATTCTTCTTTAGCTTGTTCTTCCTCTCCTTCAATGAGTGGTGCCTCATATACCAACTATTATTGGTCCTAAGGTTGTCCTTGAGCTAGTTGGGGATCTGGTCCCTCTTTTTCCTACTATTTTTATTTCTTATCACTCCAAAAATTTGAATATTTCCATCCTCTATAGGTGAAATTATGAAATTCACTTCATTAAGTGTCAAGGATGGTTATGCTTGAATCACTCTCAATAATTCTTGACCTATTATAGTAGTTATGGCCATTTCCTAGACCTCTTCACCATCTTTGGCATTTAGGAATAAAAATCATGGTCCAAATGCTCATGCTTGTAAAAAATTCCAAGGGTATGAATCTTATTTTCTACCTTGACATGAGGATCTCAGTCTCTATGAGGAAGGGTAGGTAATGCATAATCCTTCCCAACATTAATGCCCTCCCCAAACTATCTACAAATTATGTATTGGATTTAGATAATGATGATGTTATATTTGTGAAAGGTTTCCTTGTTTCTCATCAATTTTTTTCCAAATTTGATATGATATTTCCTACTTATCCACCTTTTTTGGAATTAATTTTAGAAGCTGAAGAGGATCTACATTGTAACCCACCACCATCATTACTGTCTAATCTAGATATATCCAATAGGCTCTTATGTTGTTAGCCAATGTCTGGGCTATGCTTGGGGAAATTCCTAGGAATGGCTCATCATGGATAGCCATCCATACTTGAGGGTAAAGGTCCTAAAAAATTTTGGCTATGTTTCTTACACATGAATATATGTGTATGAAGATGTAATTGTCACAAATCCTATTTTTTATGAATTCAGTATTGGTCTCCCATAGGACTCCATTGTCTTTATTCATAGTGCCCATGATTACATCTAATAAATAGGACATCATGTATAATTTAACTCCAAATATTTACTTATCCTTATTTAGGATTTTATCTTAGAGGCATGAGTTGATAATTTACCCAAAAGTGTAAGTGAACTCTGAGGTAGTCATTAGGTTGAGTAGAGGAACCCATTCTAAGTGCATGAAATAGATACTAGCATGGCCAAATAATTTATTCAATAATTCCTTTCCCACATGGATTCCCGTTCTAAATTGTGTGATGAGAATGGATCTCTTGGCATGTTTCTTCAAAGTGAAACTCTCCCAAGGTAGAAACCATATTGAAAGAGATCATTCTAGGTGATTGGCCTTCTTCTATGTGATAACAATATGTAAATCAAAGGTAACATATATAATAGGTAGGCTTAAATACTTATTAAACACCTCACTTGATATATATGTGATAATAGTGTCATTGTCTGCATAATGAAGATATCTTCCATCCATGATTATCTTTGTGAAGAATAGGCCCTGTAGTAAATTGATGCATGGAATTACCTCGAGCTTTGTGGTTGCATAGTGTAGGGCTTATATTTTTAAAGGGATTATATCTTTCATTAGCTACATATCTTCAATGACTATGTCTTATTTAAGTGTAAATAAATCTACATTCTCCACTACTTCCCACAACACTAAATAATTTGAGTAACATCCATCAAATGCAGTAGCATTGAACACAGTATCCAGGTATTCTATATAATCATTGATTGAGCACTTGGATGGTATTGGGGCTCCCTTGTAAGATCTAGATGATGATGACATGGTATCTTTGTTTATTACTGGTATGTTCTAATCTTTTGATAATGGCATATACTCACTTGGCTAAATTTCACAAATTATAAATCATTGTGATAATATTTAGGAATTTTTGGGATCACTTGAGGATGAAGTCTACTCAAGATCAAATATTGAATCATGTGAACTTAGCTAGGGGATCGATGTAAATATTTATTATACATTGATTTCTAGTTCATACATTATTACTCAATAATGTCTATGAGCTCATCACCTTCATTTAATTCAAATTCAACCATCCTACCTAATAGGCATGCCACATATGATGCCTTGTCATTTGAGGTGCCATTATGTATCCTTTATCTTTTTTCCATGTGTCATTATAAAGCCTAGTAAATAAAATTCAAAATTTAATTTCAGAACAAAAGACTCTGAATCATAGAATGTATTTTGGAAATATTTGTTCTCCAAAGCTCTTGAAATATAAGTTTTTGAAATAAAATTACCGATAACCAAATGTGCCAAAGGAATCCTTCCAATGAAAAGTCTCCAAAATAAAATTTGATGACACAAAATTCTCTAGTGAGAATCTTATTGACATAATCTTTCTAAAATGAAAGTTCCAAAAGACTAAGTCTCCAAAATAAATTCTCCAATATAAAGTTACTGATGAATAAGCTCCCAAAGACTAAGGCTATGAAGAAAGTTGTCAAAGTAAAACTTCCTAAAACAAACCTATTAAAATAAAGCCTTCACAAACCAAGATTGATGATAACTAAACTTTTAAAAATAATTCCTCCAAAATAAATGTTGTTGACATGAAACTTTTTGAAGAGAAACCTTCTGTAGAGAATAATTTTGAAGTGAATCTTTCTGAAATGAAATTTTGGAATGAAAGCTTTGGATACAAAGACTACCAAGAAAGTTGTCGAAGGAATTATTTCAATGAAAAGTATCCAAAATTAATTTATCTAAGACTGAATACTCTAAAATAAAATAATCTACCTACCTATCATGTAAATCCATTCTTTTCATATTTTAGTTAATAGGTTAGTTTGAGCAAGTGTTTCCAACAAGTATAACACAACATGATTTAACATTAAAAAAACCAATTTTTTATAATTATCACAAGTATCATATCCCTCAAAATTCATAATTACCCCTCCAAGATATTCATTATTTTCAAAAAATAAAGGGGATACACACTTTTCAAAAAAAATATAGAGGGGTATTTTAAATACAACAAGGAGTGGCTACTGCTCCCCTTTATTTATTCAGGGATATCTTATTGGTATTTATGGAGAGTGGAATATTAGTGTAAGGGATAGTCATAGGGATAGTAGGAGTGCATGTAGGAGAAATAATTAGAGGAATACCAACTGAGGAAGTAGTAATTAAAAGGGTAGAGGAGGGATACTCTACCTTCAAAATTAATAGATTTTTTTTACTAGAGGATAATAGGATCAACCTCCACCTTGGGGACCAAGAGAGGAGGGGGGATAAGAGGGGTGAATTAATTAGGACCAAATGAATTAAATATAGAAAGAGAAACATAGGAGATAATATGGATAATGGAAAATAGAGGTATTGATTCACCTTATGTTTATTGATGTAATGGTGACTTGCCCTTTGAATCTTAAAGGATCAAGACTTTTGTTATTTGTGATTGTACCTCCTCATTAGAAATATCCTATCTAACTTCCTCCTACTTGGGTGGATCCATTGATAATGTTTCCATGGATGGGCTTTGAGGCCTTAGATTTATTATATAATAGATGGCTATCTTAGGAGATTTTGAAGGAGATGGTTATGTGGTTTGGGTATTCATATCAATAATCTATATAAATGATGCAACATAACCTTGGGTAGGTCCCTCTAAATCTAAGGAATCTAGACAAACTGGTTCATCTTGGTTTCCCCCTATGATGTATTTGGCACCCCTGGTTCCTTCTTGACCACCTTAAGTGCCATAGGGGGTGTCTAAGAAGATTTCCATTATTACCTTATTGGTGGAGTAGTTTTTCTAGTCTATAATTTATATGTATCCCATCCTCCCTCTAGTTAGAGTCTAGTTTAAGTCACCTTTATGGAAAGGGAAGGTTCCCATTAAATAATCTTTAAAAGGTCTTCTTATAATTTAATTGATCATGCTCTCTCTAAGATTTGGTAATAATTTTGAGCATTGAGGAATAAGAAGTCATGATCATAAGGCTCATGTTAATACTTGATGCCTAGTCCTTTATATGGTTTTTCACCTATCCATTGGGATCCTAGTCCCTATGTTTTAATGGACCTAAGGAGTAGTAATCTTTGTACTTTCCTACCTCATAGAAGTCCTATAATTAGTGTAGCACATCCTTCCAATCATTAGATGAGACCTATTGAGGTAGGATTTCTTATTATTATGCATGTACTCATCGATACCCCACCATAACTGGTAGGTTATTTTCTACTCTGATAACTTTTTTAGGACATACTTGGGTAGTCACAACAGTGTAACCTTATGGCCAATTACCATGGTGATTATGTAGTTAGGGTATATCTAGTAGTTTTCCCTAATAATAATGTGTCTAAAATGTTCATTAATATTCTAGGAAGGGGGAATCATGGATGACCCTCCATAACTATGGTTAAATATCCTTGATAATGTGCACAATGTTATAAGTATACACATATATGTTTATGAAGGAGTAAGAATCATATATCTTGTTCTTTATACAGTCTAGAAGAGGGATATAGATTTATCCATTGTGAATGTAAACTATCCCTAGAAATACATCAAGAAATTAAAACATCATGTAAAATTGAAATCCTAGAGGCCTCTTATCTTTATGCAGAATCTACTCTCATAGCCTTGCTTCAATCACTTTTCCTAGAGTAAAAATCAATTCTAATCTCCTCAATAAATGAAGAAACTTAACCCACTCTAGATGGAGGAACTCAATGCTTGGGTAGCCAAATATCCTATTCAATAGGGCCATCTTGATTCAAATTCCCTTTCTAAATTATTATTCATATGGGATGCTTGTCTTTCAAATTAATTGTCTCTCCATAAATTATCCAAATTTTAAGTGTCTTATCAATATATTTCTCTTTCATCCATGCCACTAATCTGTGTAAATCATATGTGGCATATAGAATATGAAGGGAGAGTTACCTTTATAATGCATTGCCAAAAATGTATGCTCTAATCATTTTATGCTCGATATGATTTAGGTACCCTCCTCCATATATATTCCCTATAAATAATAAATCTTGTAGGAGGTCAATACAAGGCATGACTTCTAGTTTTATAGCTACAAATTGTAACCCCTATCACTTGAGCAAGAGGAGTTCTATAACTAATTCACACTTGGTTATAGTTAATTTTTCTTCATGTGTGTGTGTCAACTTGGTGTATAGCATCCCATAGAACTAAGTAGTTAGTGTAATCATTATTGAATATGGTAGGTTAAAAGAGCATGTCTATGAACTCAGTAGAATATATGATGGATAACCTTAAAGGAGAGAGAGTTAATTAGAATGCCTTAGATGAAGATGTCATTATTCTTCAATTAAGATGGTACTGGTTTGCAATTCAATCACTTAGATCTCTTTATTATGTTATTAAGTCAAAGAAATTGGTGTTTAGGGATCTATCACAAGAGAGTAAGTGAGTTCACAAGTTATCTCGAGATCAAATGGGTGCATCATCATTCAAACTATTTTAATACAGCTTTGGCTTTGATTTCTAGCTTATGCACTATTAATTTCCATTGTTTATAACTTTTAGTTTTTTGTTCAAGTCAAAAGTTTCCACTTTATTTGGTAGGCATACCATGTAGGAACAATTGACATTTAGTAGGAGTGCCACATCATTTCCCTTTTCCAAGTGTCATATCATCACTTCTTCAAATTTAGTTTATCAAGAAATGAGTCTTTTGGTAGTTAGAAGTTGAGATATAACATTGTTCATGAGGTAGACAAGTATACCAAACAAAACTTTTGAACACTTTTTCCAAAGACCTTTATGTGTCAAAGAAAAAACGCTGACTGAGTTTTAAAAATACCAAAATGTTTTGAACTCTTCCACGAAACAAAATAGCTGAAGACCTAAATATGTTAGAGGAACATGCCAAAAAAAATTTCCAAACACTTTCATCAAATACCTAAATGTGTTTGGTGATTTTTCTGAAGGATTTATGTCAAATAAGTCTTCTTGAAGACCCAAATAAACCAAAGTGTAAAAATAGAGACTTTATTTATTTGAATAATAATGGTCGAAGAGTAATTTTTGAATATTTCTAACACTTGGTGAATATAGATTTAGGGTATCATACCCTAAAATCTTGAATATTCTATTTCAAAAAAAATATTCAAAGTAAAATGTCAAAGAATAAATTCCTACAGGGAATGTAAAATGCAGAGTGCTAAAGAAAATTGTTGACCTTTTTCATCAAAGACCTAAAATGTGTCAAATGGATTCATTAAGCAAAATCAGTGAAGAGAATCACTAAACAAAATTGTTGAAGACCAAAACATGTCAAAAGAGTTTGGAAAACAAAATTTCCTAACAAAATCTTCAAATATTAAGTTCTAAATAAAATCAATGAAGGCCCTTTTTTGATAAGTAGCTTCACTAAAGCATTTCACCGTAGAAGATGAGCCAAAATGTACATATGAATAATTTTTGAAAATCATTAGTAGGTTAGTCCCAAAAGATAAAAAGGTAAATTCATATGTGTGCCTAATAATGTAATTAGTTTAATACACAAGGCTTTTATTTACAAGGAATTTCAAGATAGGGCTATAGGCCAATTCTGAAAGATAGTGGGTCCCTATTTTGATATAAAAAATAATGAGGATATGTTGGGTACAATAATGTCATATATAGTGTAACTCTAAATACATGATAAAAAATATCAGGTAGATATGTGTACTAAAACTAAAAAAGAACAAAACTATAGTATTAAAAATGTCATAATATCTATATGTTGAATACCATTATGTGAGTTCTCAATTATATCTAATAATGTGATCTATAATACTAGGATCCACCCTATAAAGGCATATGATCACATGACATATCTAAAAGTGCTCATGATTTGTGTGATAATTCTTATTATCTATATGGTCAGTATGTGTATAATGTGGTGTTACCCTAAGCTATGGAAGGCTACATCACCATAGATCATAATAAAATTATTGGTCTAGGTTTTAAATCAAACTTAAGATGTATATGTTGAAATCTTGTATGTCTTTGAGATATAATTGTAGGAATTAGAGATTGAGTATCTCGTATAATAGATGATGATGGTTCATGTTCAAAAATTATAAGTATAAATGATGATTATATCAATGTATAAGTAGGGACCACCTTAAGGTAAGTAATATTTACCTATTTATGTGTACTATGTGGTTTATGAATAGTTATCCCAAATGTGAACCAAAAATATTATGGACTCCCCTAGTATGCATAAATTTGATATAATTATTTACTATTGGTGATATTTCTTTTACTTAATTAAGCCAATATATTTCAAGTAATATAATATATGATCCTTAATTTTTCATAACATATAACCAAACTAGGCATATCCTAAGACCAATTGTGAAAGAAAGTGCAATACCACCTATGGTTGTATACTCATATCCATCATAACCACATAATGTTTTGGATACACCACATAAATATTTTTATTATAACCTTGACCAGATAAAAATGATATCAAAATAATATTGTTTCTAGATCCATTATTGATCATAATGCCATGTGTGATATATTAATGGTAGTAAAAAAACCCATGTATATATATTGGACCATTGTTTAATTTATCTTTAAGAATATCATGATCATAAAATGTAATATAAGGAGCTTTCCTTTCATAGATTGACACTATGCCAATGATGTTATTAATCTCATAATTAGGTTGCATTAAATAATAATTTATAGAAGTTTCCATTTGCACATTTTTTTAATTTTAAGTTATATGAGTTAGAAATGGGTTGTTAAATATTTTCAAGCACTAATTAGTGTTTCTAATAATTCATTAACTTTATACATATGGCTATCTATTGAAGTGGTGTTATTATTGATTAGGTATTGAATATGATAATTAAATTTGAAACATATATTGGTTGAATATTCTAAGTAATTATGATAGTCATAAAATAAAATGGGATTGTAGCCTTTAAATGATGGTTGAGTTGTATATTATTAAGATGGTTATAGAAAAGGTATGAAATTATATTCAAGTAACCTCTTTAATATTTGATGAGGTGTATCAGTTAAATGTGTAAATTATCCTATTTTATTAGAAGGAAGAAATGATATCCTATCATGTGCTTGATAAACTATATTTATAGTATTTGGCCTTATTATTATCTTGAAAATTAGGTTCATCATTAGTCTTAGGTTTGAATCTTGATTTTAATAAATATTTTGGAGTATTTAATGTTGAATATATTTATTTATAATTTAACAGACTAGCCTTCATAAGCTTAACTTGAATGTTTTAAAATGTATGTCAAATTTATTCAAATTAACTATATTCACTTATATGACCTTGTCCTTGATATGATTAAAAAAACTATTTGAGAATATGATTTGAATCTCACAATTAGGAAGAAAATGCGACATATTGATAATCAAGGTTTTTATATTTATCACATAGTCCACAATTCATTCATTAAGTCCTTATTTTTTAGATTAACTTGTGAAAATTTGATTTTTTGAGTAATGTTTATAAAAAAAATCACTAAGGAAAGGTCAAATGGCTCATGAAAGCTATGCACTTATCTTTTAGGCAAAGAATAAAACAAATATAAATCACATACTAATATACTTCTATGGAAATAAATTGGTCATGAGAAGAGCATCCTCATGTTATTATATACAAGATGCAAAGAAGGTTTTTATGTTTTGAGATGGATCCTCATTTCCATTAAATGTTTTAAACTTAGGTACATTAAATTGAGGAAAATGATGAAAAGACACTTCTTGAACCAAAGGATTATGTAATATTTCTAAATATGAAATAATGCGGATATGTTTACTATATATTTGTGATAATTTTAAAATTTTCACCTTCATGTCATTGAGTTTTTGCTACATAATTGAATCATTAGATGTTCCACTAGGTGTAGGATTGTAATTTATATTAAAAATTGGTCATGAGAAGAGCATCCTCATGTTATTGTATACATGATGCAAAGAAGGTTTTTATGTTTTGAGATGGATCCTCATTTCCATTAAATGTTTTAAACTTGGGTACATGAAGAAATGGAGAAAAAGTATGAAAAATCACTTCTTAAACTAAAATATTATGTAATATTTCTAAATATGAAAGAATGTGGCTATGTTTGCTAGATATTTGAGATAATTGTAAAATGTTCACCTTCATGTCATCAAGTTTTTATTGCATAAATAAATCATTATATGTCCATTAGGTGTATGACTAGCATTTATATTAGCATATCCAATACCACTTTAATGAATATATGAAATTTTTAGGGTCATATCTATCTTTGTTTATAAGGAGTAATGATAGAGGCATGGGTGTTGGGTTGGATTTTTTGGAGTGTCACTAGCCTCATCACCTTATGTAGAATGGTTATAATCATTCAATGGAGGTTGATTAGGTATATTTTTATTGTTTTTATGATCTTGTTTTCTAGTTTTCAAATGTTTTAATGATTGTTCTACACATAAAAGGTTTTTATTAATTTATAATTTAAACCTTTCTAGATCTTCCACTCTACATAGATATAATTCTTTAGGATAGTGAGGGTTTTCATAGGTTTCATAATCACTATTGTAGACACTAGAAAACTACACACTCACAATTTTCGATGACTAAATGCCTTGGGACCCCCCTAAAGACCACATAAACCTTTTTAAGCCTTAAAAAACCCCTCTTAACCCAACCAAATCACTATTCTCATTGTCACATTATATTATTTAAAATCACTATTTCAAATTACTATTTAAAAGTACTATTCACTATCACTATTCATTGTGGGACCCACTATCACTATTCATGATGACATGGCATATGACATGGAAAGTGACATGACATGTGACATGGAAAGTTACATGGAATTTGACATGAAAAGTGACATGGTAAGTGACATGGAAGGTGATATAGTAAGCGACATGGTTTAGAAGTGAGGTGGCTTGATGTGGGACATCATACCCCACTTGGGACACTTTCTCAAGGTAATTAATGACCTCATTTAAGCATCACAAAGGCCCCCCTTGAAATATGGTGAATTTCCCCTTAAAAGGCCATCATTAAACATTTATTTTGCCTTCACACATGAAATTATCCTTCAAAATGAGATACATACCTCTTTAGTGCTTTGGGAAAGACAAAGGGCACCCATTTTTGACCTCTTAACTCGAATGGGAGACTCACCAACCTAAATGGGAATCCACACCAACCTCATATTTTACTACTCATAAACCAAATGTAAAATGGTGCCACATTTTATGTTCCACCTCTTTAATTACTTGGATGAAGACAAGAAAGGGTGGTGAAAAGTCTTTAAGCCTCATTCAAACGCATGTGCACGATTCCCATTAAAAATTAGACTCATGTGCAAGGTGGGAGACTCACCAACCCAAATAGTAATCCTCACCAACCTCATATTTGACTCATTAATTCACCACATGATAAATGGTGCCACATTTCACTATTCCCTTCTTTTGGCATGTTTCTTAACATCAAATTCTATAAATACCCCCCCCCTCCCCTCTCCTTCACCCAAGGTTAAGTTACAAGTTAGTATTTGGTCATTAACATCTTATTATAGGTATCTGGAGGAGGTTATCATTTTATAATTCATCTAAATCTTGGAATAAAAAATCACAAAGTAATGACACTCTACCAAAATCATCAAAGATCTTCAACAATCCAATCTTCATCAACAAACATCTTCAAGCATTGAGGTAATCTTGTCATTTAGTTATCTTAATTTCTTTATTCCTTTCAATTTTTCCTTATTATTTCACTTGATTAATTCATCACCCTATTTTAATTCTATCCTATTACCCATATCCCTTTACCCTCTTGATCACCCTTGACCCCTTTGCCTTCTTGGCCTCATTTTGACCATTTGCTCCTTTGCCTTCTTGGCCTCATTTTGACCATTTCCCCCTTTGCCTTCTTGGCCCTCTTTTTTATCATTGATCCATCTTGTTTTCTTGAAAATATTTCCCTTCACCATTATAACCATTTCACAACCCCAACCAAATCATTATTTTTACCTTTATCAAACCAATCCAAACCAAAAACCATAATTTTGTTTTAGCCAATTTTTAGCATTAGCATTATTTAAACTAGTTGCTTTATTTTAGCCATCTAAGCAAAGCATTTAGTTTTTTTTAATTAATTTGTTGTTATTAGTTTATTTTTTATATCATTTTATGTAAATATTTCTATTTTAATTTACCAACTTAAGTGTTTAAAGAAGGTGGATTGACAGCCTCCTAAAAAGCTTTTGCTTCTAGGATCTAGCTCACACTAAGAAATCCACCCAACTACTTGTCTAACCAAAACGTTTGTGGTAGTGATTTATAATTTTAGGTCATTATTATCTATCCAAAGATTATTTATCAAAAATTATATATCCAACATGAATATATTCAACAAGTATTCTCTTACACACCCTTCTTAACTAGTTTCTTCTTTTCACACTTAGGAAAAAGCAAAAATTAGATAGAAACATTTTGGCACGCCCAATGGGACCCTTGAGTTTTCTTGGGTTCATATATGTTTTATGAAATTTATAATTACATTATTTAAATTAATTTAGTTGCATTGTAGGAAAATTAAGCTTTCCTTATTTCTAAATAAAAAACAAAAAACAAAAGTTTTATTTGCATTTTTATTTTAGAAAAGTTAAAGTTTATTTTCCTTGCATTTTTAAAAGAAATAAAAAGAGAAATCATCCTAGGCTTAGGAATTGAATTTTAATATTTCATTTATATTGAATTTATATATTTTTTATGCATTTAAATAAATCTAAAATTCCATTTTGGATTTAAAATAAACCTTGCATCCATTGTTTGCTTTCTTGTTTCTAATTCACCTAGATTAATTAAAGCAAAGAAAATTAACCATAGTTCATAAATTTTACAAAACCAAACCACTTTCACAAAAAAACAAACAAAAAAGTCACTTGGGACAAGGCTTGACTAGGATTTCATCATCTAGAAAATCACCGTACCCTTTCCTAATTATTATACTTGGATTTAATCACTGAGGGAATAACCAACTCAACTCTCTAGTTGAGTTTAAACTCTGGTAATCGGTATATATTGGCTAAGCACCCACACTAGTTGTGGAATCATGAAGTGAGGGGAGAAATCCCCAAGCACCAAGCCATATACTTTATTCAATATAGACTTCTTATTGAGTGCCTAAACATAACTCAAAACCAAACATAGACTACCTTGTTTAGGACTTATTCAAGCCAATTTCCTCTTCACACTTTACTAAGGCATAAGCCAAAAGAGAGAATAAAAAGAATCATAGGATTAAATGCACTTTTAGTGAATGCATTTTTTGCCTTGATTATTTTTTTTTATTTGTTTGATATGTGAGAATGTATCATATTTTTCTTACCTTCTCGTATGGTTCTCACTCACCAACATTAAAAAGACCTTGAGGGAAAAACCCACCATCAAATTAACCATCACCAACTTCCACCTCTTTATCCATGGAACACATTTCCAAACCCACAGACTCCCCTTACTCTCCAATAATTCCTACTTGGGTAGTCTTAGGAGATTCATATTTTTCCACTTTCCTAAACAACAATCATGAGGCCTTAAAACACTACCTAAGAACCATGTCTTACCAAATCTTGACTTTGACCCCACTCATAGATCCACCTTATGTCATGCCTCTCCAACTCATGGGTAAAACCTCTAATACCATAGAAACTACTCAACCTTTAGTTTCCCAAACATTTTCATCAACCAACACTTCCTTCAAAACTAACTCACCAACCTAAACTACCACTGCCCTTATGCCTCTTACTAATCACTCCCCTGTAATGGGAGTACCTACCTCTAACTCTACCCATATTCTTATATTTACCTTTAATACTTCAAACACTACTCTAATTCCAAGCCTTGAGGTATCCATACCCTCCATGTTACCACCAATCAATACAAGGGTCACCACCCTTCCATCGGCCACTAACCTAACTACCAATCCTACCTAACAAGTGACCTTTAGTTATCTCCATAACCCACAAGGGCATATGATCACTGCCCAACCATCCACCTCTACCCAACCATTAACATCCACATACCAATATATATCTTCCACCCAACCTCCAAGGACCACATACCAATACATGGAGTCATCTCAACCATCTACTAGTTATTCACACATTGTTCAAACTCAACAAAACATACCATATAACTACACATCCCCACAACCTCAAGAAAATTTCATGAAGTTGATCATGGATAAGATGACTACCCTTGAGTCATCCATCTTTGGAACCCATAATCTCTTATCTTATGATCAAATTTTCAATGAGCCTATTCACCCTTTGGTCCCCAGCAAACCTTACCCAGCCCAATGGGAACTTCTTAAATTTACCAAGTTTAATAGTAAGGAAGACCCTCAACAACATTTAAGAGTGTTTAGGCATTCATGCTCCTTGAATTCCCATGATGACACTCATCTCCTTCATATCTTTCCTATGTCATTATTCAGACCAACATTGGATTGGTATAGTACCATACCCAAACATTCTATCCTCTCTTTCACCCAATTAGCCCAAAACTTCTTGGATCACTTTTTGATCAATATATCCAAGAAATTTTCAATTACCTCTACTCCATTCAACAATTCAAAGATGAATCTATTATCTATTTTGTGGCTCATTGGAGGAAACTAATCAATCAACTTTCCTTTTCATTTCCTTAACTTGAGCTTATAGAGCTCGTCACTCAGGCATGTGAAAAACATATTGCATCCACATTGAATGTCCAAAGCTTTTTAACCTTTGATGAAAACCAGGTCTCACAAACAAGAAAATAGAGCCATTGATGAAAGAAGGTTAAAGTTGAAAATCAAGAACCCAACTTACAAACCCAATGATCCCTTTTCTTCCAAACCAAACAACCAAACCAATCCCAACACTAAAAATAAAACAACTACTAACATCATTATCCTCAAAGCCATACCAAAACCATCTACCAACCAACATAACCCAGGGAACCAAACCTCCAACTCCTCTAATTATTCAAACCAAAACCAAAGGAACCAAAATTAGAATAATCATAAGTAATTAACTTCAATTAAGGAGCCCTATCCTTATATTTTGTAAAATTTACTAAAATCCAACATCATCCAAATTCCACCAATTAAACCACCCCAATATTTTGATTCTTCTCACCCCATACTAGGTTTGTATAATGAGAATGACCATTTTTCCTTTCACCAAGTCATAATACATGACATCAATAGGTGCAACACCTTCAAATACCTTGTCCAATCCTTTATTGACAAGGAGGATCTTACGTTGGATAGTCTCAATGTACCACATAACCAGGACCTTAACATATTTTGTAAGCCTTTCCATAATCATGCTCCTTCTACCCATTACCATGATAATAAACTAGACCCATATCATGAGACACATACTATTAATGTGGTTACTGATGAGCCCATTTTTGAAGAAAATATTACCTCAACTACCTATTTCTCCATCCCCTTAATGGAAGGGAAGAAACTACCTTCTATTCCTTTGGACACCCAAACAAAGGAAGATAATGTACACATACCTCCATTGGAGGATACCACACCTACCTCCCCTATTATAAAAAAATCCACTCCCTCTTTGGAATATATCTCATAAGAGAAGATAACTCTATCCACCAAACCTCTAATTTCAAAACCTTTTGTCAAAGGTCAAGACAAAGGTAAGGGAACCAAAATAGAACTTCTAACTCCTTCTTTGGTATTCTAGCCTAACCCTTCTAAACTAACTAAAACCTTCACCCAACCAATAGAAACCTCCTCCAAATTAATCAACCCTCAAAAATCTAAACCCACTAAAGTGATCAAATCCCCTCTAAAACAAACAACTAAAACAACCAAAGAAATAAAACCATGAAAAGGCCCAAAACCCCAAATTTTACCTCCCTCAACTTTTCCCTCCATTTTGGGTCCTCATCCCTCTACCTTGAACATGAAGTCCATCATTTATACCAAAACCCCGCAACCTTTATTGTTTATACCTTTATACTTGCTTTCTAAGACACCTTCCCTCACTACACTGACAATTCCCAAGTTATCTACCTTGCCCTCCTTTGCCTCCAGCTCATCAATCATCTTGCCTAAGACAAAATCATTAACCAAGAATACCAATTTACTCAAGATACCTACCACCAAACCTACATCCACACAACCTTATACTTCAACACCCAAAACAAAAACTACTAAACCTCTACCACCTTTAGCCAAATCTTACTTAACCATTCTCCAGTGCTTATTGTAAACTTCTTCCTTGAGCGTACCACCCATCAAACCTTTTGACCCTTCATGTACCAAACCCTCTTGCTTTAATGATAAATTGATATGTGCATACCATAACATACCAAGACATGACATTAAAAATTGTAAAGCTCTCCAAACACTTGTTCATAGCTTGTATAAAGATGATGATCTATTATTAGACAAAACTCCATCCCCATTTACAATCCAATCACCAACTTAACCCATCCAATCTACAATCTAACCCAAAATTAAAGAGGAGGAACCAAAGAAACCACCCAATCTAGATAACCCCCTTATCCACACTATTTACATAGTTACCTTATCTTGGGCCCAATAGAAGGATAAAGGGAAGGCTAAGGTGTCCATTCCTTAGACTTACCCTACTCCAAACTCCTAAGAAAACAATACTCGACCATCTCTATCTTTTAACAAACCCAAGGTGTCTATCTTAGGTACCTCCCCATATAACCCTTCATACCCTAACCCATATGAAATATCTATTCAAAAATCTATCCTCAAGTAGCTTGACCAAACCCTAGAAAAAATGAGCTTATATGAGTTAGTCTCTACATCTCCCCATCAATTCCAAGCACTCATATAAGTTTTTCAATCCATCGAGGTCTAACCCAATGACCCTCAACCTCTCACTAGTTTTTTTGGGCCCCTTCAAACTTCTAACCTTGTCACCTTCAAAGATTCAAAAATACCTTCTATTCATCTAGAGGATCTCAATTCCCCCCTCTTTATTACAACATACATTAATCAAACTCATATCAAAAGGGTGATGATTGATCGAGGAGTCAGCATCAATATTATCTCCTCCCACACCTATGACTAGCCACACTTACCCACAAACATCATGTTTGAAAGCACATCAGTCCTTCATTCTTTCAATAATACCATGGCTACTACCTAGGACACTATTTCCCTCCATATCTGTGTAGGGCCCCATACCATTCCCAAAAAAATTTATGTTATATAAGGAGAATTCCAATACAATGTTTTACTTGGGCACCCTTGGATTCATGTCACGAGTTGTGTCCCTTCCACCTTACATCGATGTGTCAAATTTGAGCATGAAGAGTAAGTTATGACTATCTAGGTTGACCCTAGTCCTTTCACATCTTGAAATATGACATATCAGCCTAATGACATCCTTATTCATCCTTCATCTACCTCACAACCGTCTACTAATGACACAACCCCATTAACCAAAACTTGTGACACTTATATACTAAATGTTGATGAAGCTTCTAATAGCTCATCTATCCCATCTTCCCAGATTCCTATAGAGAACCCCATAGCAACCACATTCCAACATCTTTCCCTTGGGTAATATAAAATCTTATCCTTGGATGCCTTCTCTACTCCTTAAGAATATGGTAATCTTAGGCATGACCCTTCCTATGACCCTAACATTAGAACCATCATCCCCTTCAAACTCCCTAACCATCAAACAAATTTCATTTATGGGGGACTTGATCTGCTGCTTCTAGCCCCTACCACTACTTCATCTATCCAACCATTTACCTCTAATTTTTACTATCTTAGAAAACTAGAGTTTGCTAAGTTGTATCTTCATATATGTTCTTAGAAAGGATTTGGCCTTGGTCATTATGAAAAAGGGCCTCATGGGTTAACCCCATATCAAAAATTTGTAACCTCATGAATGATTTGGCCTTAGTTATAAACCACCTAAAGAATCAACCAACCCACCCAAACCCATCACCACCATAGAGGAAGATATCTCATCCTCACTAACCCAACCACTTTACCCACCTAAATATCCTGACAACATCCCCCCTATTTTTTTCTAGTCAATAACATTAGTTTGGGCCCTCTCATCTACTAAAAGGGTGGCCAAACTAAAGTCCTTCCACTCATGTACCCTAAAATGGTAGAAAATGATTCTCTTACCATCAACACCATTCAACATCAAGATGATTATTCTATTCTTACCTACATCAGTATAGGAGATTATTCTATCCATAAATATTTTCCACCTAAAGCTTCGACCATGTCAAATGAATCCACTATGGATATAAAATTGGGCACCCTATATAACCCTTTCATTATCAAATTGGGCCAATCACTAAATGTCAAAGAAATTTTAGACTTATCCTCTTTCCTACAAGATCATAGCATAGCATTATCTGGGTCTTATAGTGATATGCCCAAGATTGACCCCACCATTGATACCGATACCCATAACATAATCACTCATCATGATTCCAAGCCTATTAAATAAAAACTTCAATGCATGTATCCTTTCATAGCCCTTCTCATCAAAGAAGAGCTTTAATGTATCCTCTCCATAAACTTTGTTAAACCCATTTATTACCCCCATGGGTCTCAAATATCATACATATCAGAAAAGTCACTAGGGATCTATGCATTTGTGTGGACTTTCATGACCTTAACCTTGCCTACCCCAAGGATGACTTTCCTCTACCTAGCATTGACCAACTTATTGATCTTATAGTCAACCATGAGATGTTATCTCTCATAAATGGGTTTTTGGGTTATAATTAGATCTTGATTACTCCTAAAGATTAACATAAAACTACCTTTACCACCCCTTAGGAAACTTTTTGCATAGATTCATGCCTTTCAAGTTAAAGAACATTGGTACAACCTACCAACATGCCATGACTTATATCTTCCATGATATCATCCATAAGATTGTAGAAGACTATGTGGATGACCTTCTTAGGAAATCCAAACTTTGAAAAGATCACATGACTATTCTTACAATCATATTTGAATGCCTCATCCATTACCATGTTTGCCTTAATCCCAAGAAATGAATTTTTGGGTCCTTTCAAGAAAGCTTCTTGGATTTAACATCTCTCTTCATGGAATAAAATTAGACCTTACTAAAGTTAGAGCAATTTTATACATTCCTCTTCCAACCAACCTTAATCATCCTCATAGCCTATAGGGAAAAATTCAATCCATTCATCATTTCATTTCCCAACTTTCAAACTAGTGTCAATCTTTCCATCACCTTCTGAAGAAGAATGTCTCTTTCAAATGGAATGGTGATTGTTAAAAATCCTTTGATTCTCTCAAATAGTACCTTTTATCATGACCTATCCTCACCCTTCCTAAGGATGACCACCCCTTTTACCTATATATCTCTACCATCGACCATTCCCTAGGGGCAATGTTATCTCACCATGATGAACAACATAAAGAGAATGCCATATACTACATTATCCACACACTTTTATAATATGAGACTTGGTATACACTTACTAAGAAATTTTTCTTAGCATTAACCTTCATGGCCACCAAGATCTGCCACTACCTTCTTAACCATAAAACCTATGTCATCACTAATACCGACCCACTCAAGTACATGCACTCTAAACCATACCAAAATTAGTGTGTGGCTAAGTGGCTCATGTTCCTAGATGAATTTTACCTTAAATTTATCCAACAAAAGTTGATTAAATGGTAGGTCATTACTAACCAATTTGTTGAATCTCCTTTACCAAACAACCAACCACCTTCTCTTTCCTTTCTAGACAAAGCTATCATGACTCTTTTTTAAGAGGAAGGCGTAATCTACCTAATGACTATGTTATTTGATGGATCAAAGTGACAACAAGGAGGGGGTGCTGGAGTTATCATCATTCCTCTTGATGGTGAACCCCTTCCTCTCTCCTTAAAACTTGACTTTGAATGTACCAATAATATGGCTAAGTATGAAGCCCTAGTGATAGGTCTCCAAACAGATCTAGCCTTGGGAATTAAGATAATTCATTTATTTGGTGATTACTAACTCATGGTCAACTAGGTTAATGGATCATATCAACGTAAGAATGATGCCTTGAAAAAATATAAAATTTTAGTTGACAAACTCTTAATATCATTCAAACATTACCTAGTCTAATTTGTTCCTTGATCTACCAATAAATTTGTAGATAAGATGGCTTGCCTTGATTCTTAGATCCCTTCTCAACCTTCCAATTCCAAAATCCTTGTCAAAATTCATTGATTTACCTCTCCCTCCTATAAACAATTTTATCTCCCTACTATTTTTAGTGTAGAGGAATCCTCACCCAACATTTGGTATGACCAAACTCTTAACTACCTCAACCTAGGCATCATTCCTCCCAACCTCTCTAGGAATGCCCAAAGATCCTTTATTTAGAGTACCTCTCATTACACCATACTAGGGGTAATCCTTTACAAATATGGTTTTGATGATCTCCTTCTTCATTGCCTACATATCTATGAAGCTTCCTATGCTATCAAGGAAATACATGATGGGATCTATGGGGGACACTTTAAAGGCCTAACAGTCACTAAATGTATCTTTTGCCTTGGCTAATATTGGCCCACCCTCAATTAATACTATCATGATTATGTAAAAAAGTGTGTTAAATGTCAATAACACACTAATTTACATCATGCACCAGCCAATAGCCTCTAGGTATCTAAGGACTTCTGGCCTTTCTCTCAATTGGGGCTCGATCTCATTGGGGAAATTAACCTCCATTATTTATAGTAGCATAGCTCAATCATCATAGCCACTAAATATTTCACAAAATGGGTGGAATCTATCCTTCTTATCTCAACCAAAGTAGAGAATATTGTCGACTTTATCAACCATCATATCATCTATTGCTTTGGTGTTCCTCATAAGATCATCACTGATAATGGTAAATCTTTCAAAAATAAGTAGGTCTAAGGAATATTTGATGCATTTAACATTGATTTAATCTTCTCCTCACCTTACCTTCCATAAGTAAATGGACAAGGAAAATCCTCTAACAACATGCTCACCAAAGCCATCAGTGCTTCAGGGCAGGATTGGCACTTGCACATCCCATTCATTTTATGGGCCTATCATACTAGTATTAAAACCTCTATAGGTGCTACCCATTTCTCTTTAGTCTTTGGAATAGAGGTAGTCTTACCTCTTGAAGTTCAAATCCCCTCTCTTCACATATATTTACAAGATCTTATTTCTAAGGAATATTTTTGTAAGCATTATCTAGTTCAACTTGAGCTACTTGATGAGCGTTGTTTAATATCCCTCACCCAACTCCATATCTATCAAGAGTGTATCAAATGAACTTATAAAAAGTAACTCAAAAAATAAGAATTTAATATCAGATACCTCATCCTAAATGAAAATCAACACATGACCAATATGGAAAAGAGTAAATGAGGCAAGTTTACTTTCAATTGGCTTGGACCCTACATCATTACCCATAAGTATGGATTGAGAGCTTATCATTTGTCCTCTCTCGAAGGCAAACTAGAACTTGACCCCCTCAATTATTCACATCTGTGTCCATTTTTATATTAAAGAAGGATCAAACTCACTCCTTTTGTCTAACTTAAGCTCATCCCTTGATTACAAAATTTTAACCTTCACCCATCTTTCTCCTCTCCTTTTGAGGACAATTGATTAAAACATAGAACCATGTGATTAACCATCAAATTCATAGCCTAATCCTAAATTTGGGTACCATAACTCTACCCATAACATGGTTCTCATTGATACTTTTCATTTCTATCAAGATGGAATCCCATGGTCATTGTCTCTCAAAACCACACCCTTTCACATATCATTGACCTTCTTGTGTTAAAGTTTTGCCCTCATAAAGGTAAGCCTCTAAACCTAATTAGACTTGTCCATGTCTAAGCACATTGCATCTAGACATAATTTGGATACCAAAATACTACTTGGGTCATTAACTTAAGCATTTCAGACTATTCCCTTGAAGGATAGCTACCCAAAAATAAACTAAAATTTTCCAAATGTAAGGTAGACTTCTCCCTTAAAAAACAACTATCAAGAACATTAAACAAATCCAATAAGCTTAGAACACTCCCTTGAAGGATAGCTAAGTTAACTTTATCAAAATTAGAGAAGTTTCTTAGAAGCTTACCACATCGATCAGCTTCCCATATAAAGAAAAAGACCCACTATCATAACAAATTCTAAAGCTACAATCAGCTCTCAAGCAACATAATAAGTTAGAAGCCACAATCAGTTTTCACATATAGACTTCTCACATTGATCAGTCTACATCTAGAATATGACATGGAATTATTTATTACCATTCTTAGGTCACATATACAATGGAAAAACTAATTAACATGAGGTTATCATACGTATCACCCATTACCTTTTACACCACCTATCACCCATCTTCCCTTTAGACTATCTGTAAATCAAGGGATTTATAGCTTACTTAACACCCTATAATCTAGAAAAAAAAAATTATCAAATAATGACCATTCATGTATATCATTTTAAGGGATTATATTCATTAATATAATCTCACTTTGAGTCTATTTTTAGTCCTTTTCAAAAATAAAGCATTGTGCCCTATTCTTAACATATTGTGTTTGGTTGATGTTTTCATCATGACTTTTACCATCTAGTGTTGCAACAATAATAATAATTCTTTTTACATTAAGTGAGAATACAAAAACCATAACCATATCACTAATAACCATAACCATAACATTCATAAGTATCCACACAACCTTAAGCATGATAACATTTGATCATTGACATCCAACGTATTTTGTACATGTTTACAACAAACTATGAAATATTTTACTTAGGGTGTGAGGAGTTTCATGACACATACATAGTCATCAGATTATACACACATTGCCTAAATTACATGCATACATTACTTTCCTACCTAAGCATTAGACCAATTATCTAGTGACTCTTGATTTGTGTTTATCCATCCTTCTACTTGATTACTCCCTAAAGTAACATCCATAGCATTCCCTATCTCAGGAACCACTAAAGGGTATACTCTATTCTCCTCTCCCACATTCATCCCCACAAGATGATAATAATATTCCACTCTGGTTCTTTCACCCCACTCACCTATCATAGCCATTACATCCCTCTACTCTAGTTGTTTTGTTTGCATAGGTACTACCAATTGTTACCTCAATGCACATCCCCTTAGATAGTGAGGGTTCCCTCCATAGATAGGTTGATGGTCATGTTATCTATCCCTACATCTTGTATAGTGAAATTCTCACCTCTTTCACTATTGTGGAGGTAAGATTTCAAGCTCAATCTCAGGCCATGGGTACCTTTCCCCTTGTTGTTGATCTAATAGTACTTCCATTATCACCATTACATGTTGTAGTATCTGATAGATCCACACATTAACCATATTGATTACTTTAGGTCACGGGGGTTTTTGATTATCTCCACCATTGTTCCCATTATTTACCATCTACAACCTTATGTAGTTATCTACACTCTCTATGACCTACAAAACCAAATAACTCAATGATAGGCATTCATCCTTATCATGATTATTTAAATAGAATACTTGACCATTATTCCTCACTAACATGATTATCCATTCCACCAATTAGGAAGGTCATATGATGTCATTCATTCCCTTGAACAAATTCCCACTTGAAATGGTCATGTATACTTACCTTTTTGTATGGACACGTCACCCTCAATCTGATTGGTCATCTTGATAAAGCCATTATGCATCATCATGATATCTTTTTATTTCCCTTATCATCTGATCTACATCAAATTTAAATCCTTGTTTTTTCATCTTATGATCCTTTTAGGCCTGGTGGTCATTTTTTTCATTTTTACCTTTAGCCTAGTTGATATAAACTGGCTTCTAACCTTGGGCTGCTGTAATGATCATGCCTTCACAACTACCACTATTGCTAGTGGTGGTAACTCCCAAATAATTTCCAATATAGAAATGCTTACATTAGAGGTAGGATACCATGAATTCATGACAATACATTCACCGTTTTATCCCCTCTACCCTTCTATTACTACTATCTCATCGCCACAGGCTTTGAATGTCAGACCCCAACCATTGGTAGTGCCTACTCAAACAAGGCAGTCTTTTATTTTGTGCAAGATGAGAGTTAATATACGATAGGGGAATATTCACCTTATTCAACTATATAACCAATATCCTAAACCATGTAACTCCCTGTTACCAAGACCTCTTCTAATTAGAACCCCAAGTCATCAGTTCCAAAGAACAGGGATAGAAGATGTAAACATGGCCACCATTTGTCTAGCCTACCCATGTAGCTCTTGAGTCAAGAAAGGTGCATCCTTTTTTTCTCACCACGTTTCTACCTTCTTTACTTGTATAATCTACTTAGCTTTCAAAAAAAAATTTACAGGTCGTCACTTCTCTACTACCCTTAAAACGTGTCTCATAGTGGTGATGAACCTTGGCCAAACCAACTATGTAGATCATGATAGAAGCCCACCTCCTAAAACTCAATTCATAATGGTAGACACTATCTCCAAAATTCTACCCTCACATAATTTTATAAGGTTTAACCTCCTCACAAAGGCACCTCTTCTATGGATTAGCTCCATTAAAGGTCATTTATGGTGCTTAGTATTTTTTTCCCTTCTTATTTATCCTACCTTACCCATCTATGTCTCTCATCCTAATAAATATGAGATCATTATAGTAACTACTCACCAATCTATACCATGTAATTTCATCATCACCTTCACCAAAACCCAAAACTGCTACTTTACAACACCTTCTCCATCCACCCAAACCAACCCATGTGGTCTAGCTAATTAGGGTAGCCAATTTGAACACCACTCACCCAACCCTTGTTGAACTACATTGGCCTGATGTCCAGAGACTATGTAGGCATTGTTTCACTTATAAGGGTAGCTCAACCACTATCCACTAATTCTTATCCCCTTTTTCTTCTCACTCATTTCCATATCTAATAGTACCCTCTTACTTAGGGCATCCTACATCAAGGTAGCTTTGAATTATTAATCATCCTTATGTTTTAACACCATCTAATGCTTCCTCTTCATTTTTCCCAAATTTATAGGAGATCTACATCAACCTGAGGTATTTTTGGACTATGTAGGAAGCACTCAATTACTAAGGTCAGCTCAGCCACATCCTTTATTTTGTTTTCTCTTCTCACCTAAAATATCTTCCTCCACTTCTATTTATATATCCTCACCACCTCCCTCCCTT